>JAQQZW010000005.1:12425189-12437486 GCA_029814745.1 Zanclus cornutus | reverse complement strand
ATGTTAGCATGCTGACACTCAAAACTAAGATGGTGAACATCGTAAACATTGTACCTGCTAACTGCTGCCATGCAAGCATTGTCACTGTAATTGTGTTAGCATGCTGACAATATTTAGCTCAAAGCAATGCTGTGTCCTAAGGCCCTTTCACACACAATGCAACAATGGCTCCACTGCTCTCTAAAATTAATTATTTCCAATGGTTTACACCGCAGAACAACAACTGGACACAGTCACAGCGCTGCTGCACTCAAAGTTTAACCAGGCTGAACAGGAACATTGCATTGCATCTAAAAGGGCCTTAAGTAAGTACAGTCTCACAGAGCTGCGAGACTCATGTCTGGTTTAGTAAAAGATGACAAAGCAGAATGGTACCAGGTTTTAGAAACTTAAATTTTCATTCACGACAGAAGTTTTTCCATTGTCCATTCGTGTTTTCCCTGTATCTCTGAGGACTAACAGAAGGACCTGTCACCATAAGGCTGGGAAGTTTGTGGCTGTACTGCGTGCCGGGTATAAATTAGGTCTTGTAGTGTTTTCTGTGGACCACAGGAGACCTAGCCTGTCAAAGATAATGGCCTTCCTGATAATGAACAAATAGTTCCCTCTCATATTTGGCTTTCTCTCTCTGCAGTAATAGAGTTCATAATCAGCCTCATACACCATTACATTATTTCCCCCTTGCTGTACTCGAAAATTGCAGTCTTTTCATTCAATTTGTCCAACACTGGAATTTGCTGATTGAAAGTAGAGATACTGTGTTACCTCCTTCATTTCATTTCATAAGCTCCTCTATACAAATGAAACATTTCATTTTGTTAGCTAGCAGACACACATGTCTCTGATAGGCTGTGTGTGTGTGTGTCTTTTGTGTGTGTGTGTGTGTGTGTGTGTGTGTACGTGTGAAGTGTGTTTAGCTCTCTTCAGTGCTACCAGGTGGCCTGTGGTCACAAGCACAAATTGATACTCTCTGTGTGTAGCAGAGACCACCACACACAGAGCAGCGACTATGTGGAGCTCAAAGAAGCTGCTGCTACTCTATGTGACGCCACAGTGTACAGACTGCTTCATACCACTTCTTAAAATACAGCATATCACTGGCCTCTCACACCTGACATCATCTGTTAGACTTGTAGGGCTTAACGGTGGATCTCTTCACCACACTTCATACATAACACATTACGCCCTTGCACTTGAGATGAAGAAGCAAAATTAATAAGATATTAATTTAGAAATGTCAAAAGAGAAAGAGAAGTGCTACTTTTTGCTAGACAGCTGCAGTAAATGCAGCTCATAATTTCTGTTTTTTTGTTTTTTGATACATCCCCATTCATCACTGTTAATTTAAATCCAGTTTAAGAAAATAACAAAACAAAATAAAAAACCCATTCTTTACAAGTGTGTGAATTCAAGAATCCTCGTGATTCATATCCTCACTTCTAATGGCATCTGGCAGAGATGTGGCTCATTGTCATGCACCCCATGGTGCTATCTGCCTGTGGTCCGCATGCAGTGCTCACTTATGTGAGCTCCACCGAGCCTCTACTGGAGAGAGGATCAAAATAAAAATGCTGTTGGCAATATTTCAACAGAATCTACAAAAATGGTGAAATATTTGCTATCCAAGCTACCCCAGTTATGGATGAAACCATACAGTTCTGATGAAATGCATATAAATCCTTTACATACCAGCAGTTATGTAGTTGAGGGGTGATAAAACAGTGAGAGATGTCCAGCAACTGTCATAATTCACTGGTATTGCAGATTTAATGAGACTGTTGTTGCTGTAAATTTGTGATGCAGATGACAGTGCCCTTAATTAGCATCTTAGGAATTAGCATTTCTCAGACGAATAGTTTACTTTGTGTAACTGTATATGCGAACATTTGCATTACGGTTAACGCCATTTGAATATTAGCATTAAATCTGAAACAACTGTTATTTGTTCACAGTCATTAAACAAAGAATTTTGTGGAGAAACTGCAACCGTTTTTAATTATTATATAGGAAAGTACTTGATGAAGCTATTTTTGAGTGTATAATTTAGTAGCCATTATATTGTATGTTAGATATTTGTGTTTGAATGGCATTTTTATACTTTGGTAGATGACACACAGAGCCATCATTAGGGTGACATTATTTCATTTTAATCTTCTGATTTTTCTGACATCAAAACCACTATTGTTTTCACAGGCAAAGATGTCTGTCAGCCTTTGTTAGAGTGACGTTTCTTTAGTTCCTTCAGAAATCTAATGAACAATGTAATGTAAATAGCTCAGAGGCTTCTCTTCTGGGCTTCATTCTTATTTAATCAGGCACTGTGACAAAGAGCTCACAGATATTTGCAGTAACAGCTTGGATGAGTTGTTGCAAGAGGAGTGAGGTTTACAAATTCGCACAATAAGAGTCTCCACCAAACACTTTTGTTGGCTGGCAATCAGCCATTTCTCTGGTGTCAGCAGCCAGAGTTTTAGTGCCTTGCTTAAGGGCATGTTAAAGGGAAAGTTTTCGAGAAGACAAAGAGCATTTCTCTCACCCAGCCTGTCTTTATTTATTGTAAATTATTCTTTTTTTGTTTTTCATTGTAACTTACTTATTTTAAATTATTCTTTCCTGTTATTACTGTAATTTTTTTTATTACATTCCAAGGCAATATCCCCAAGCTTTTTGTTGATATTATAAATATCATGCCTATTCCTTTTTCCCAAGTGGGAGACATTCAGTATACTTACAGCCAGTATTAACCAGCTCTGAATGTAATTTGCAGTCATGGTCATACAGTGGTCAAGTACTTGGACAGTGACTTTGTACTCCAGCACATTGAACTAGAAAATTAAATAACGACAATGATGCTGACTGCTGACTTTCACATTAGAGTGTGTTACATGGGGTGAACAGAGTTTGTAGCCTTGTCATTTTCCCGCCTCAGTTTTCATACAGATGTCTACTGTAGAAACAGCTACGATTCCCCTGCTTGTGTTTGATTCCTAAATTAACCTTCCTCAAACACAGCTGTAATTCAGCACATTAAACTTATAGCGAGTGTTGCATTTCAAATCCAGTGTGCTGGGATAAATAGCCAAAATTAATACATTAATACTGTGAATTATTTCTTTGTGCATTGCCACCAACAGTTTTTAGGCTTTCTAAACCAAAGGACTTACTACTGTACAAAAAACTGTAGAAATACTGATTTTCATTCTGAAGGCGTTCTGAATAGAGTTGGACTCCTCTAAAGCCTAAGAAGTGGTGGAATATGCTGTCCCTGAAATATTTAGCTTAATATGCCTCAGACAAGAGTTTTCTTCTTCTGTGGGGGTCTGATAATATGTTAAAGACTGTATGTATCGTATGGAAATCACTTCTTATATTCTGTGCTAGCAGTGTTCCTCTTTCTGTGTGTGTGTGTGAGAGAGAGAGAGAGAGAATTAAAAATCTTTCCTTTCACCCTTACTGCTTGGCTTAACTCCGCTATGGATCACAGAGGACTGGCTTCAAGCTGAATAAAGCAGTGTCATCATGAAAAGAACATGAGACCTCAAAACACTGACACAAATGTTCTTTTTTTTTTCTCATTCTTATTGAGATTTGGCATGAAAGGCATTGTGACTTTCATTAAGAGCATGCACAACAATCATTACACTCTCCAGAGTAGTGCCAGAATCACATTAACTAAAGAGGTTGAAACGATAGCAACTCTTATAGTGTATAAAAACAACTCTTTTCCCTGCTGCATGCTCCTTGAGAGTAGGTGAAGTTGTGCCAGAAACACTACACTGCTTTTACAGAATCACATTAACTTACATTTTAAATGATCAGAAAAACAGGTGCGCAGATCTTTTGCATTTCAATCAGGTGTGGTTTTCCGGAAGCAGGAGTCCCAGAGTGTTTCTTTAAAAACAGGTGGTCTGTGGAAATGCAGGTATGAGTTACACATGCAGTGGATGAACGGGGTCGTGCAGATGCCTGGCAGACATGTCTGGTCTCCAAACACTGGCTCTGCTTCCATGAGATACCAGAGTCAGGCTGGCGCCACCGTCTCCAGCTGGGCCAAACAAGATGAGCTGGCTGGCTCTTCCACACTCTGAGGTGTCTCTTGTCGTATTTACGGCCCCCTTAACCCTCCTCTCCTCAACAAATAGCATTACATCATTGACACCATTTCAGACCAACTGCAAAGCACAGCTCATGGCCAACACATTTCACCACCATTTACTGTCACTTGAATTTGAACCTGTCCAACATCTACTTTGCACTGCTCAGGGATTAACAGAAGCAGTGAATAAAGAAAGATTCTCAGAATATTTGTTGTTGATTTGTACGTGCATAGTTTGGCATATCACGACAGGCAGTAACAGCTGCTGGAGTATATAGCGCACTCTGATGAAAGCAGTGATGATGAAACCAGGGTGACCTGATTTATTAGTACACAAGCGTCTGCAGAGGAGTCACAGTGAGTCCTTCCATATTGATTTTCTATGACTTGACATTGGAGGCACGGACGCCTTGCTCTCTAAAAAAAACACTCCAGGCCCATCTATGCAAGTAGGCGGGGTGTCTAAAATAAAATCAGCTGTCACAGTCCCCTCGCTGGGCAGAGGTGAACACATAGTTCTGGAGCTGGTCTCCAACACTGACTGGGATTTGCTTTTGGCTTGGGAAGACCATGCAGGCCGGGGGTGCAGTGGCCGTCTTGTGGGATTTCTACCAGCTGAGCTTCATTTTTATAACTCATAATCATTCTAACTTGGTAGGTGATGAGCACTCTGAGAGCAATGTTAGTCTTTGCTTTGAGTGGAATTTTGTAGATATTTGTGAGTGATTTTGGCTTTTTAAATCATATGTTTATGTTAATAACTTTTCATGCAAAAAAAAAAAAAATCTCTTTTTGATGTCCAAAGGGAAACACATGGAATGCTGGCGATGAATTCTTGAACATACTCTAACATTCATCAACATTGTCCTCAAGTTCACTTATATCAAAATACAGGATATGGAGGCAAAATATGAATCTTTTTTCAGACCTGCAGGAAAATAAACTGTGACTAAAATACTAAATTATCTCTGGATTTTTAGCTTTAGGAGAGATTAGATTTATTATGTTAACTAATTCCAAATATATGGAGTTCTGAGTTGTTTTGACCAACACTAACGCCTCCAGGTGTTATGTTGCTCTACTTCCTCGTCACCAGGCAAACCGTGAAATGAGGAATACTGAAGAATAATTACAAATAAAGGCACAAACAGTTATCATTGCAGGCTATCTAAAAGCTTTGGAAAGGAAAGGCCTTGACCTACCAGCTTTCCTCTATATTTCACTGAGAAACACGACCCTTCATGGTTAAGTTTAAAATAGGCTTGATTTATTTTTGCGAGTACATGGTGCCTAGATTACTTCACTTTCTTGTTATTTGAGCTCTCTGCCCAACCTTACGTGTCATGAGATAGCCTCAGACTGTTGATAGTTTTTGGCTATAAATTTTTTTTCGTACCACAATAGTTTACAGTCTATGAGTCAATACCCCAAAAACATAAACTGGAATATGCTACAGTGTGCATGATACAATCCACTGATAAAGTCAAGATCTGAACTAAAGATGTAAATAACAAAACTTTTTCAAGTTTTAAAAGTTTTGTAATTCATGTCCCTTATATGTCCTAATGTACTGATTGGTCCACACATACCCATGATTCCTCCAAGGCTAAAATAGATTATTTTATGGGACTGTTAAGTGACAAATCAAAAATGGCAAAGTAAACATGGCAGTGGAAAGCTGATAACAACAGTGCAATACACAAATAGTTGTTGTAAAACATCTTTTTGATATTAAATATACAGAGTAGCATTAATAAGTTGCAATTACAGGTTCATGAACCTACAGTTCATCTTATTTTTAAATACTTTATCACTTTTCACTATCTGTAACTCAAGGACCTGATAAAAAAAATGATGTGTTTTGATCCGATTTAGTGTTTCATTGAGTCTGTACTTTACAGAATTTTCAGCACTTTGAGAAATGATGTGCAGCGATTGAATCTGTCCTTTGCAGCCAGAACTAATATTGCAGATGTGAAATATAATCTCATGTTGCCAGTCTGGCAGGTTTTGCTGACATTATTCTTGATATTACTCTGAGCTGGATACACACATGGCTTCAAGTGCTAATTCACCACAGAGCAGAGCAGAGCTGAGATTTTCAATATGCTATTAGTATTCAGAGTAATGGATAGTCTTATGATGCTGTACTTTTTTCAGACATCAAAATAGACTGTATTCATATTTCATCCCTCTTATTTGCATGAGCACATTTATATCTACAAGGACTGAGGTGTGAATACTTTGATTTCACAAACACAGACAGTAATGGTGTGTCAGCAAATAGGATATGGAGTCTTTAAATGTTTACAGTTGGAAGAGTTAATAGTCTCATTATCTATCTTTTAAGCATATTTCAATACCTCACTGGTTCACAATTATGCCCCTTTGCTTCGGTACTCTTGGTTGCTGCAATTATGGGCTGAACTCTAATAAAGTCTAACTATAAGTAAGAAGAAAAGGAAAAATCTTAATGACAACTAAAACCACTTCCTGGATGATCACTTCATCTCTATGTTGATTGGAAGAATAGTCTGCAAGCAATGCCTTTATGGATAAAATATGAAGTGGTAACACAAGGATTTAAAGGCACAATTATTTTTTATGTAAGTAATGACCCTCTTAAAAACTCCATGTGGTCTAACTGACCATATTAAGGGGCCGTTGAGCCACTGGGGGTTACTTGAAGGAGATCACTGAAACAGAGGAGGATTATTTTGGACAGAACCATCAGTTTAGATAAAATTAGCTCTAAATGTTTCTACTTAGAGGGCTAAATTATGTCACATAATGATAAATTAACTGTACATACATATGTATAATATAAAACCTGTGCATTCACTGCATGCCAGGGGACAGGTTTAAATAATGTTAATCATTTAAATAATCATTTAGCACCATCTGCGCCATTGCAGCAGCACCATTAAAGCATTTCACATGTGGCTCTAATTTTGTTTTCTCAGTCAATGTATTTACAAACAGACTGATGATTTTTGTGTACATTTATACTGAACAACTTATCAATACACAAATGTAGAATAATCGGCATATGAGCAATATTATCTGCAATTTACTGAGACATATTAAATCAGGCTCAAAGAACCTTCTATGTGTTTTTTAAAAAAAAAACACTGCACAAACACAAACTGATTCAACCCCCTTAGAGCTTTAATTGCATGTGTTTACACCACAAGGTATTATGGGCTACATCTTAATAACTGGATGTCACCTAATAACACACATATAGTAACAAGCATTTTAACAGTTTTGTTATTGGCTATTTGTGCTGTAGCTGCTGGCAGCGCAGCTTTGAACCAGGGCAGGACTTCCTGAAAGAGATTTAAACCAGAGGAACCGGATTCACTCTGTGGACTCAGAGGTCATCCCACTGACCAACTGTGAGGCCATGTACCAGGCAGCTGTCTCCAAGCGAGCAGACAACACCATCCCCAGCGGGGTACTTTAGTGTGTGCATGGACATGTATTGTTTCAACTGCAACATGTACCTGCCAGACTTGCCTACAGTTAAAGAACATTTGTGTAATTAGGAGGCACCTTTCTATTGTAAGTTAGATTGGTTGGTTTTCTTTCCTGTTGCATGCTGTAAAATTTAGCCTTTAGCTGCTGCAGAAAATGCAGGGTTGCACAGTAGCTGAGCTGCACTGAGCGAGGATTGTGACCATTATTGTTGGGGTGGTCATGCAATATTAGTGGAGCTGAAGGGAAGGGGGTCAGCAGTCTTGCTAATATAGTACATATATAAATAGAGGGGAAACATGAGACTCAGCCCAGGACAAAATATGGAGGAAGGTTGCAGAAAGAATAAAATATTGCTGACTTTACTTATTTTCTTTCTAAGAGCTCTGACTATTCCTTTAAAAATCTAAAAATTCAAAATAATACATAAACAGAATGCCATTAGAGTTTTGTGTATGTGTGTGTCTGTAGAAAGAAAGCACACCGTACATAGCATTAGCTGCACTACTTTTTAACAGCAGCCTGCACTACATGCATACCAGAAAGAATAGCCCTATTAAGCATCAGTTTGATTTCAGGTCATGTAGAAGTGGAGGCAGCTAATGATATTTCCTGCTTCATTAGGTCATGGAGGAGTCTGAGGTCTGTTCCCTGCCTGGGGGACTTGCCAGTGTGAGGAAACAATTTGAGACGCAGGAGACTGCAACCTCACACAATGTAACCCAGTTCCATTTTCAACACAGATCTGTGCAGGTACACATGTAGAACGCAGCATATACAGGTTAAGAGCATGAAAGACATAACTGTGATGATATGATGGTAAAATTTCTTCTGAGCCGAGCATGTTTCTGTTTGAACCCTCACATTTAGCTTTCCATTTGCATCACTGCATGGGGAGCTTTGTAAGTAGCTTGTAGTTTGCAAGTAAAAGCCCATTTAGGCTGAATATTAACATTTACGGTCTTATTGCTTCTTATTGCACCAATACCAGAGAGAAAAATGTGGGTTCGGGTTGCAGACGTTACTTGACATTTCTAACAGCTTTCATGAAAACCTCAGAGGAGCTTTTACAACACTTAAAATGCAGCTCCATTCTGTTGATGGAAACATAACAAAGCAATGAAAAGAATGTCTCATTTTTATTTTACTATGGTACAGTGTGAGTGGACATCTTGACAAATTCCTTGTCATCTTGCCTCCATCTGTGATTAGTCATTTCTAACTGCAGTGAGCAATCTGGTCTCACATCTTCCCTGCATGGTATTCAGCTGTGTACTATTAAGCTTTGGCTGGTGAAGTAAATTGCAGTGGAGTAAGTTCACATCTGTGAATTTGAGTGTGAAATGAAACAGAGAGTTATTTGTGTTCATGTGTGTTTGTGTGGCATGTGCACATTTTTCATTGTGTTTGGCAATCACTGTGTCCATCTTCACAGGAAATGTCGAACTCAGAGGTTACGGTGTCGAGCAGCAGCAGGCAGGTCATCCCAGGCAGTCAGCAGCTACATTTTAACCAAGAAATGATGGTACTGAACATTTTCTGTCACTGTGTTCCTCCAGGCAGTTTGAGAAGGCTCTGGTAATGAGCTAAACACTTTGATTGCATTTGAAAAAAATGCAACTGATTGTGATCAGTCAGATTTGTGTAATTAATATTTGTGCAGTAGTATCTGACAATTTTTGGTTGAGGTTAAAACATTAAATTCAACAGAAAAATGTGTTGGATTCATAGAAAAGTGATTGGTTGAATTCCTTTATTTCTCTGGCGCCATATTTTATCATATATATCTTTTTTATTTCTTTCTTATTTCTCATTTAAATACAAAGGTGTCATACAGCGGCAATAACTTGGAATCAGGTTATGAAAACCATCAAAATGAAACAGGTAGGATGTTGTTTGGATAGCCTTCTCTTCCCTGCTATATATACTGTCACTGCCTGACAACATTAAGGGTTTGTACCGCTGTCTGTGCTGACTTTTAGAAGAGGAGTTTCCCAGGTACACCACAAAAGAGCTGATGTATCACTTTGAAAGAACAATAGAAGAGGCTGCTCCACACAAACCAGTTAAGGTAAGCATTTTCAATGAGTTAATCAAAAATATTGAAAATAGGCTCAGAAAGAATGTAGGATATTTAAGACTGCATTAAGTGTAATTTGATATTGAACATGGAGTATCTCTAATAAAGTTACAATCCTTTAGATTTGAATCCTGGTTGATTTTGCAACATATGTGGTTACTGTGCTGGGGTAACAGCAAGTGTGGTTAAATACTACAAAAAACACTCCTAGAGCACCTTCTTTAACAATAGAAAAGCGACTGGTATATCCGGTCACAGCGCAGTCAAACAAACTCAAACTCAACATTGTTTTGATAAAGAAGTTAGCCAAAAGCAATTGGGACTGCAATTTGATCGTGAAATGTTGAAAATTACTGTCGTCTGTGATAACCCAGTGAAAAAGGCAGTGTTTCTTACAGCTACTTCACAATGAAATCTGCCCCATGTTTTGGAAGTTACATACTTTGAATGTGGGCTTCAGGAAATGTTAGCATTAGTAGGAAAAAGTGTGTGAAGACAATTTGAAGGCAATTTCAGCGTAGGAATGGCAGACTCAAACAAACACTAACAATGACATTACTATATAGAGAGGTGATAACAGAATGCAAATACATTGAATTGTTACTGTTCAATAATGCAAGTAATGACGAGTGCTTACAACAGGGTTGAATTTTATGAAAACTTTAAAGATTAGAGCTTTATTTCAACATAGTGATTTATTGATTTGTGGCTGCGAAGAGCATAATAAGAAAGCAACTTATTCACACAGTACCATAAACCTTGGGAAGCCTGCTAAGAAATATTATTCATGTTTTTTAATCTCAGTTTTACACTTTATCTGCAAGTGATACAACAAGGGGAAATGTAACTCACATATGACTATGGAGTAATGTGATGGATTTATAGTTATTTATGCACATTTCTGTTCCTTAAAAAGATTGAACGTGACATCAGTCGATCAAAGTGGTCCTCAAATGTGACACAAAACAACACAGTGACTAGTGAGGTGTATGAAGCAGTGGCAACTGAGGCAACAGAAGACCAGCAGGCTGTAGTGATGGATTATGAGGACTTTCCGCCCCCACCAGCTGAGGATTCTGACTATCTTCCACCACCGCCTCCAGACTTACTACAAATGCCATCAGACAGTCAAAATATTCCAGCATGCCATTACTCACCTGAGCCTCCAGAACCAGCAAACCCCTCCAAATACCCACTCAACAAAGAAGCTTACCTCAAGCAGAAGAGAATGAATGAGCTGAAACGTCTTTACAAGCACATTCATCCTGAGGTTCGTAAGAATATAGAGAAGGAGTACAATAGTGATTACAGTGAAACTGAGAACAACCAGTTGGAGAGTCAAGAATACGTGTATGAGGATGATGGTGGTAGCCCAGATAATATCAACGATGAAGAATACGTGGAATGGGAAGAGATTCTCCCCGGAGAGGTGCAGGCGATGCGTTGGATGTTTGAAAATAAGCCACTGGACACCATAAAAGATTAGGCCCCTGAAGAGGACGATGACAACAACGGAATAACTCAAAAGGAAATCATTCTTGGAAAAGATGTGAGACGTACAGCTTGGATGTTTGAGACCAAGCCAATGGATGAGCTAAGTTCACACAATATCAACTCAACGGAATATAAAAACAAATTCAACAAATTTGATAAAGGAGATGTCCGTGCTGCAGCGTGGTTGTTTGAAACACAAACAATGGACACTCTAAATAAAATGCATAAGGAAGAGGATTTAACTAAAGAGATTGTGTTCACAGAGGAGGATGGAAATGCTACCATTTACATGATTGACAATAAGTACATGGAAAGCCTTGGGCACACTGAGACCATTGACGAGAGCCATTTGTTGAGTCTAAGGTCAGTGTTAGAGGAAATTAATGATGAAGGGAAAACTGTTACGAGCACTTTTGACACTCAGTTTAAATGCATCATTATGGGACAATCAAGTCAAATGCTGGAGATTAAGTCTGTTCGCAAA
The DNA here is from genome assembly GCA_029814745.1 of Zanclus cornutus. Lineage (NCBI taxonomy): Eukaryota > Metazoa > Chordata > Actinopteri > Acanthuriformes > Zanclidae > Zanclus > Zanclus cornutus. The sequence goes on along the minus strand of JAQQZW010000005.1, from coordinate 12,425,855 downwards.
ATTGAAACTGAATTGGAGAACTCCATTGCTTCACGTTGGCTTTTCGATACGCAACCTCTCGACATGACAAACAGAGAACCTGAATCTTTGAAACTTGTGTGTAGTCTTTCCATGGAGGACAGCAACAAGGGAGACTGGGGCAGGTGGTTGTTTGAGATAAAGACATTAGATTCTCTCAATTAGTGGGAAAGCTCAAAGATGGTGAGTCAAGAGATCATTGGAGCTGATGTGCGCAAGCACTGCTTAGTGTTTGAAACCCAGCCAATGGATTCTCTGAAGGATGACTCCAATGCGAGACCCCAGACTATTGAAGAAATTATCGGGGGCAATGTTAGATCTGCGAGACACTTCTTTGAAAGCAGCCCTCAAGCACAGAGGAAGATCGGCCCTGAGGTCGGGAAACTTAAAAAAGCTGCAGTGAATGAAGAAATAAAAGGGGATGTGAGACACCAAAAGTGGCGCTTTGAGAGTCAACCGCTAGAGCACATAAGAGAGGAGAAAAAAGAGGTCACTCGCACTGTGAATGTTGAGGACGACCTCACACAGGAAGATGGCACAAGCTGCAGGGCAGACGTTCGCAAGAACTGCTGGGTATTTGAGACTCAGCCAATGGATACTTTAAAAGATGATTCAAACACTCTGCCCATGACAAAAGAAGAAATTATT
>JAQQZW010000005.1:12375626-12386097 GCA_029814745.1 Zanclus cornutus | reverse complement strand
ACTGTGTTATGATAGATGAAAAATATGCAGTCAGTGCCAACAAAATCCTGATTCAGTGAGAGAATGAATTTTTCAGACTAGTATCAAGGAGAGCTGGTACTTCTTTCATTCTTCGCTTGACGATTAATGGAGACAAAAGGTCTGAGTCTGTGACAGAGTGACTCACGGTGACCAGCTGTAATTGCATTTGCCTCACAGCTTTAACTTGTATCATAAATTATCCAAAGCACTGTACTGGTGAAAAAGGAGCTGGAAGCTAAAAGAGGCAGGTTTTGCTGCTGCAATTGGCAAAGGAAATAGGCTATTCCTTTGGTTCTGTGTGTTGACTCTGGATCCCAACATATTGAATGTGAATGCATATTTCATGACAGAGCTTTGGGAGCGAGGGAGAGGGAAGGGCGGTGGTGAATCGAAGAGAACCTGTGCTTTTTGAGAGGTTACACGCAGAGACACAACAGTGTTGTCACAAAAGAAAATTCTTGTCTCGCATTTTGCTTGCTCTGTGATTGTGTCCATGTGTGGGTGCATATGATAATAAAAACCCTTCTGTGTGGTCTGAGTGTGCATGTGTGGGTGTACAGTATGACATCAAATTCAGTATTCACGATGCACGCCTTTATTCAGGTGCTTAAGTGCTGCACATCCCCAGTGTAGCTGTGGTCAACAACATGTGTCATGGTGAAGTGCTTTATACGTAAGACTGTTTGGTGATCCTCTTTACACTGCTGCAGGGCTGAAGGAGTGGAGAAATAATAGGATTCAGACAGAGGTGTCTTTGGGGTTGACGGGGGAGCTGCAGCCTGTCAGATAATGAGGCTAAATGCCAGAATCCCCTGCATAATGATTCATCATTAATGCCAATGTTACCACAGAAAGTAAAGGCTGTGGAGACAGGAGGGTCATGCACGGCTATTTGCTTTATCAGTGAGCTTGCATTTGGAGCTTGCAAGATGAAGATCTTTGGAGTGCATTAATGGTGTGCAGAGATGAGCGACTTTGTGTAATGGAAGCTTAATTACTTCCTGTCACATGTGCAGGTCCCACTGCTGCTTTTACCCTATTGATACCTCATTGCCAGGCCACACATTTACAGACTCCTTTAACTTGGAGATGTGAACTTCTTAGGAGAATGTTTGTTCAATACACAAATCGGTACGGTCAACTTAATAAATTATCTTCTGCTTTTACTATTCCCAGTCATCAGAAGATTCATTAAAGAAGGCACAGTACAGTATCTTTAGTACTGGTTAACTTTGTGATTAATCATGTTGCTTAACATTAACATAAAATGTTATACTGCTGCTTCACAACCTAAAACCTGTGCTGTGACATCATACTGATGCAATGTTAGTGCTGTAAACACCCATTTTTATCAGTGTTTTACTGAATCTTTCAAAATATTTGTGTACCAGATCAGTATCAGCTGGACAGCTTGGGTTCATGCTAAAATTCTGGAAGCATCTGCTTTGTGAAAGTGTGTTTGGAGAAATCACTGCCAGCTCCAGAGCTGATAATCTGTAGCTGATATTCCCATATGAGGTGGAGAGGCATCCAATTCACACACTCCAGAAAAGCACATGGTCCATTTTGCTACCTGAGCTGAGATGGTACAGGCAGGTCAGAGAGCTTAATGCACTGCCTTATTGCAACAAGTAGTTCATGTGTGAGTAGCAGCTCCCTAGAGCTGTTTGCCTCAAGTAGCCCCAAGGCCTCACTGCATTTACACAGAAAAGGTTCATTTGAAATATTACACATTGATTTTGCTTTGTTTTGATTGCACACACTGTTGTTCATCATTATTGTTATTGCTAAACAGCTGGAATGGAAAACTCCAGTATGTAACCTGTTGACATCACGATCCATGTCTTTTTTGTTTGTGATTACTATTTTTGTAGCCGTTATCTTATAATTGGTCGTCTTGTTTGAATTGTCACCACCTTCTTGAAACAAGAAATATCAAAGTACAAGTAAGTACAAAGGATTTGTTTCACTCCCTCTACTTTTAACACATCAGTTCATCCTTGAAGACATAATATGCAGCAATCGTCTGTAGCTGTTTGCAAACACAACATTCAAACTTTGCCCCTCCTGCAGCAGTGGTCGAGCGAGCTAAACAGTGAATAAAGAGAGGGAGCAGCGCTACTGAGAACAAAGCGGAAAAAACTAGAAATAAAAGGTTATTTTCTGTTTCACAGTGGTTTTGTTCTAAAGCACGAATGAAAATGCCCACACCTCCACACAACCCTGCAGGAAGGTGCTGCAGTGCCAGATTCTGCATGAATTCAGTTGGAGAGCATGCTTCATACTCTTCACTGTTTGCCTATCTGCTGTGTGTGTGTGTGTGTGTATGTGTGTGTATGTGTGTATGTGTACAGGCCTGCAGCTCATGACTGGGGGCTGCACTCCACTGCCCAAAGGCTGATGCCCAGAAACGTCCAGAACACAGCAAAATGATAAGAAAATCAGAAAATGCAGGCAGAGGGCAGGTCTGCAGATACAGACACCACCATATACTTCTCGTGGATCATCAGCAATGACTGATAGGGATTGATTTTATATGAGTCTATCATTTTTTATTTTTTTAAGGTAATTCTTGCATATTATGCCTTTAAGGAGTAGTGAGATAAATTCCCTGAGAGACAAAAATAATTTTGTCTGCTTAATGCAGCCTATATGTTGTAGTCAAACCTGAAACCTGAAATTTGGTTAATCCATTATGAACATTTGAATGCCTCAAGGTAACATTATACCAGAAGTTATACTTACAGTACCAGTTTGACACAATGACAAACTTTACAGTGGCACAGACTTCTTAAAGTTGTTCTGTAAGTTAGCTTGGCAGACTCAGACCCTGCTGGATGACATGTCTCATAACTGGTCTTGTTGAATTTTACATAAATTTAACCAAAGTGAAAGTATCTTTAGAGAAATCCCTTGATATAATGATTTGCAGACAAGGCATCCTGTTGTAAACAACATCCATGACTAATTTGGCTGATTTGTTGAGCACTGCAAGGCCTTGTTTTGGCTCTCACAAGATGTTGTTTATTTTGTGGTCTTGTAGCAGACAGTGAAAATTATAGATTCCTTCATTCAGTTTATTCACCATTTGTGAATATCAGGGCTTTGACAGAAAGGCTCCTCCACACCCTTTGCACTGTGTTTTGAAGTCAGACATGCAGCGACAGCCATCAGAGAAGTGACCCATAATTCATGATTCCTCCATCTAGCCTTGATTATTCCTGTCGTGGCTGCTGTGTCTTGTTTCATCCAGCTCTGAAATGTTGCAAAAAGGACTCAATACGCGTTCTGCAACATGAAAGTCCTGTCTGTTCCTCTCCTGGTCGATGTGTTATTTTATAGCGATAAGTAAAAATGTATAGCTTCAAATGTAAATTTGGAATGTCAGAGAAGTCATCAAGAGAGATTGCTGGTTTAAGATGGTTTGGTATTTTCTCTTTATGTAGAAATTAGGTTGTTAAGGAAATAATAAGGATCTCTGGCCGCTTAGATTGTGGCACTGTTTTCCCTCCATTTTGTATTTGATAAAGTACAGACCCTTTAGAGAACCATCCTACTTTCTCATACAATCCAGTGTTTACATTTTCATTTTGGCTTAAAGTTAAGATGGCAAAATGACAATTGGTCAGTACACATAGTGTAACACATAAGGGGATTGTGTCTTTGCTAGACCAACCTCACGCCTGCAAAAGCCAATGGGACTGTCACAGGAAGTAGAAGCCCAGCCACTTAGTATAGCTAGCAGACACTTGTTTTGCCTCTCTAACAAATTTCGCTACTTGCACATTTCTTTTAGTGTTAGCCAATGACTCCCTTGTTTTGCATGCTAACCCACACCGTGTAATGTGAGTTTGCTTTCAAGAAACCCCTCTCAGCAGGTGTAGCAAGGCTAGCAAGGCTGGGAGAGCCAAATTTTGCCCAGGACGATGTTCTGGCAGATTTTTCCTCTGCAAGCTCAGAGCAGGTTTTACAACCGCTACTTTGCAATATCAGAAAGGTGGACAGTGGTCTCCACCCTGTTGTGGATCTGAGGACGTTAAGAACCTAAAAAATTCAAGTTCTGGACGCTGACATAATGCCAGATAGTGTCTGCTCAACCAGGGGCTTTTTCACCGAATCCAAATCCAATCAGGGAAATATTATTCCTCTCCAAATTTCTGTGGTTGATATTTTGACATTGCTTCAGTAATTATTGGAAAAAGGATCTCTCCTTTTCTCACTGTAAAAGTCCAAGATCTTCAAAGAATATCTGCAGGGGCGCCTCAGGAAGTGATGCAATAGTGCAACAACCAAACGGTCACACTGTAAGAGGTTAAATGAGCATGTGAATAACTCATGAATACCATATAACGGGTTGTTATGCATATAACCAGTGTTCCCTGTGGGGTGGAAACAAGATATAATGCAAGTCAGCCCCTAAGCGCCTTCCAAAATCGGCGAAGTGCAGTTTAGATTGAGGAGGAGAGACTACACAGGAGCTTTTGTAGCCTTACCTGCAGCCTCAATGGTCTTTACAGGTGATATGTGAGAGCTTCTTCACATTGGTCTCGCAAGGACGCAATACCCCTACTGATGTGTTGTTCCTTGTTCCCCTCCCTTAGGCAACATCAGTTATATGCACGACCCACAGTTACAAGACTTTATGTAATAAGAAGACACCCTTATATATTACTCGTGAGTAATTCTTAACTTGTTTAGCCCCTCATAGTCTCCCACACATCATAGGCCTCCTGCTGATTACTGAAGTGTATTTTACATTTCTGTATTATTGGAGCCTTGCTTTTTCCTACATTACTCACCACTTCTGAGGAGGAGCATGATGAAGTGGAAAAACACCTCCAATATGTCAGCAGAGTGACCAATCAGCTGCAGCACCATCTGTCCCTCTAATGACTACCTGGTTGCTCTGTGAAGTGACATGGTTGGCTGAAGAGGCTCTAAAGAATACATGGTCCCTTTGAGTTTCTGCATTTCTACTAACTCTGCACTACTGATGACACATGATCAGGCCTCTTTCTTATCCAAACACACAAAATATAAGGAGGTAATGATTTTATTTCTGTATACATACAGTAAAAAGCGTACACAGTAAACAGTATCTTTCTTTGTTAAAATTGGCCTGCATCCCTGTTCATAGTCCCGTACCTCTCATCTGAAAATACTTGCAGAAGAACAGTAATGATCTAATCCTGTAAGTGACTCACAACACAAGCTGATAAACTGGCTAAAAAAAAGATTCCCTTAGCTAAGTCAAACTTTAAAAGTGAAAATAAAATAATCCATGGTGTATGTATTTTGGGTTCTACAAGTGCTGCTTTCAGTATTGCCTTTATATCTCAATTTCATATATCCACTCAGTTCCAGTGATACAGACAGGAAGCGGACCCTGATGTTGTACCAACACCAAGCCTTGCAACCAAGGACGCACTTTCCCAGGAATGCCAGCAGCCACCAGCACACCAAACGTGCTGACTACAAAGGAGGAAGAGGAAAAACTATATTGGTTACAAAGTCATTACAGTTCACATAAACAAATAATAATAATAATAAGTGATAAGAAAGTAAACTGTCTACTCCACAGTCTGAGTAGTAAGTCCTATGTGGTTTACCTCAGCTGAAAGACTGATAGTGTTTGACTGACTGGTGCTGCTGGTGCTGCTCGTCCACACACATTAAATCATGTCAGTGCTGACACAGTACACAGTGGGCGGTTAGTGGTGACTGTCAGTCTTTTAAAACCAATCTTATTTCATTTTAATGACTAGCATGTAAACCAGGGGTAGGGAACCTTTTTCCTATCAACGGCCATTTCAATTTTAAATAACATCCTGCGAGGGCCATACTCAAATATTGAACATATGTATCACACTAACCTCTAATGCACTGGAACTGCTTCTCTTTGGCAAGGCATCTGATGTCAGATGGTAGTAGAAATGATGCTTCTTGCAGCTGGTTTTCCAGGTTTGTGTCAGTCAGTCTTCAGTTTTGAAAAGAACTGCTCAAAGTGGTAGGATGTCCTAAAGAAGCAAACTTCGGTGCACGTGTCCTGAGAATGGAAAAATCCTCAGGATGTACATACAGTTTATAGAATTTCAGCAAAGGGAGGTTGTTGTTCTAGTTATGAGCTCACCATTGCTTTTCAGCTCAATGACTTCATTTCGCAGGTTCTCAGGCACATCAGCTGGTTCCACACAAAATGGTTGAACCAGCTGATGTCCTGAAATCTCTCACCAAATGCTTGAAGGATTTTTGCACACTCAGTAGCACATTCAGATGTCATAGCAGGCTTTTGTTCTTGCAGAGTAGGAAAATGCATAGTGTTACCCCTTTCCAGCTGCACTTGCCATGGCTTTAATTTCGCTTCAAATGATTTCACATTTGAAAGCACAGAGCTGAGAAGCTAGATGGGACTTTGAAGCTTGAGGTTCAGCTCTGAGAGGTACTTGGTAATACCTACCATGAGGGCCAAATCACATAGCCACTTGCTATCACTGAGCTCCACAACAGCTTTTCCCTTTATCTGCATGAATTCTTCAAGACAAATGGACACTTAGAAACAGTTTTACTTTGTCTGGTGCCAGCAGCTCCACAGCCGCCGCGAGGCAGTCCTTCACGACATCTTCTTCTGAATGAGTTTTCAGCGTCTTAGATATTAGTTCGCTCACCGTCCAAATTGCCTTATGGGCCAGTCAAACTGTCTTGCAGGCTGCTTACCGATCAGAGGCCAGATATTCCCCACTCCTACTACAGCTACATAAAATGTCCTGTACTGTTATGGCTTTAGCATTGCGTAATGTTTGTGTTTTCATGATCAGGTGGGCTCCTTCTTCATGATCAACCTGTGCCTGGTCGTCATAGCAACCCAGTTTTCTGAAACGAAGCAAAGAGAACACGCCTTAATGAAATCGGAGCAGCGTGCCCGCCAGCTCCACCAATCAGCTTCCACTCTGGCCAGCGACAGCCAACCAGGAAGCTGCTACGAGGAGATCATCCGCTACTTGGCGCACCTGGGTCGTAAGGCGTGGCGACGACTCTCCCGCTGCTACGCTGAGAAACGCACACACTTTCACTGCATGTGCGTGTGCCAGAAAGACAGAGGTGTTGGAGCTACCAGAGGGGGCGGTGTTGGGGAAATGAACGGACTTGCCCACCGGCACTCAGGCCACGCTCCTAACGACCTATCACATCTTCATCAGCTTTATCATCGTCATCACCAGCAACATCACCAGCAGCATCACCAGCAGCATCATCAGCCTCAGTCTGAGCCTCCTGTCAGTAATGGAGGGAATGGTTTTAATTATCCCTTCATATCACCCCTCTTCAGTCACTCGGATGCAAAGGGCACGGATCAGAAGATGCTGGTTTCCATGGAAACCGTCAACAGACTTCCACAGCTAGTAGTGGAGCATGGTAAGAATAAAGGTGTGTATGTGTTTATGAGCGTGAAAGTGTGTCTGCTGTTCAGACCATAGCCTGTAAACCCTTGCATGATGGGGTGGAGACACAGAATATGGCAGCCCTTGTGCGAGACCAGCATTTGGCCCCATGTATGCTAGCAGTGTTAGAAGTTTGTGTTTTCAGAGAGATTTGGGTAACTTTGCTTTATTTCTTTTAAATTCTTTCTTTTAAGAAATAATCTAAGTTCAAATGACACAAAACAAAAAGGGTTTGGAACCACTACTGTGTTGCCATTTTATTCCAGCAGAGTGCTCCAATTACGAGTTGCAGTGAATGCAACATAAGTGGGCGGGGTCAGTGTGGTCCAATAGAGTGGAGCAGCAAGAGACACGTTGGTTATTTCCTACAACAGACATGTCAGCCCCCGGTGTTTAGAGAAGAGTAGATAGCTCTGTGTTTTCACATTACTAAACTGAACTCCACGATGGTAAGTTTACTGATAAATTAGCGTTGATAACCCTTGAGCTCAGTTTTATTTTACACTTAGCTCGTTTGCAAGTAGATTTGCATACTTTAAACTGACAGCTGCCCCTCGATTTCCTCTTGGCGGCCGATTAGACCACAGTAATTATTTACGTTAACAACAAAGTCTGACAGATAGTTCTCTTTCAGGCTACTTACTTATCTTGTGTTATCCCAGGTTGTTGCTGACTCCCAGTCCTCCGACACGGGGACCATCCTTCGTGTCAGAGGGCCTCTGGAGTTCAGGTGTCAGCTAGACAGCACCGATGGTACGTTCATGAGCGTTTTACTACATTATATTTTCACGTAGTGGTTCCCTAAGATGTGTCCCATAAAGTTTAATGGGGCCAAGCAACAGTTTAATCGGACTAGCATGCTTTCAGTGCCAATTTTGATCACACTGTTCACTTTTCTTGCCGCTGTGCCCTTCTCTGATGCTGCATCATGTATTTATTACTGAATGTGAGGTAAACTAGAAGAGAGCCTTAACAACCAAGTAGTATTGAGGTCAAGAGTTCAAGGTACCTCAGTGCAACCCCAGCTAACCTAAGCACCCGCACACTCACACACACAATATTGTTAAATGATTTTTACTCTCTTTTGGCATATTTTATGTTCTTATATGATTGTTTAAGTGTAAAAATATGATAGAGTGGTAGGAAATCATATTATTTTGATTTACTTGTTTGGCCTTAAACAGTAAACTTTAAGAAATTTAAGTCTGAGAAATATCTGATTCAGGATTAAAAAAATGTTAAATGTATCTGTAATGTGGGATGTAAACCCCTCTACTTGACGTTAAAATTCCCTGAAGCAAAACCACGGATGTGACTTTGGTGTCGTCAGTGGTATCTATGGCCCTTAATCCCTAAATAAATGGTAGTTGTATAATGGAAGAAATTCTTGTTTAAAATATAATGATATAACAGTGTAGTAATGGTAAAGGACTTATGCCGTCTGTCTGTCCGTCCTCTTTCAGCAAAGCTTATGCACAAAGTAATCTCAAGGACATTTGCGACGCTTCAGACTCAGGTGAAATCTGAATAGTGTGTGCTAACAGTCTGTGACAGTCACGTTATTATTTGGCCAAACAGAGGTATTTATGCAACACATGAAGAAATAACTCCTGAAACACTGTGTGAGGATATACATCAATGGATACAGTAAGTTTGCATTTCAGTATCTTTTCTTTTTTTTACAGGAAATTCCAAGCTATTTGTTTAACTGAATTTTGATTAAGATTATTTTTTCTTTCAGGACAGATGAACAAGAGAGCGCTGGGAAGAGATCTGCAAAAAAGAAAAACAAGAAAAGTTCAGCAATGGTTTGTACATGTTCTGTACATGGAGATTGGTGGAAGTTGTGATTTTTGCATAATTCTGTACTAAAAGGAGGAATGATAGGTCCTTTAAGTGTCTCAATTAATCCACTTATTGCTCGGTTTGTAAAACGCTAAAAAAAGGTGAAAAATGCCATTTGCATTTTCCCAGAGCCCATTTATATGCCTTGTTTTATTTGAGTGATAGTCCAAGACCCAAAGATATTCAATTTACTATCAAAAAAGAAAAAGGGTAAATACTGATATTTGAGAAGCAAGAACCAGTGTATTCTTTTTGCATTTGCAGTTATCTAATTATGACCACTGTTGCAAAATAATTTTCTTTTGATCGACCAATCGATTACTCCACTAGTTGTTTCAGCTCTAAACCTAAGCATATCCACCTGTGCCTTAAGACTGTTTATGGTGTCTGTGTGTGCTTGTACTTGAATGTAAATTTACACTTCTCATTCAGAGTGTCATTAACCTTCGCCTGATGATGGAGGTGACAAAGACAGGTCCTATTCCAGCCCCAGTCCTCAGCCGAACTGTTCAGAAATCCCATTTCCTGTCTGCAACTCTTCCCATGGACTGTGTCGTCCGTACCACCTGCAATGACACAATCAAAGAGTATGTCTCACTTTAAAATCTCACCTTAAAATCACCAGATTTTATATTACTGATTGAACTCACCACTAGCCACTACCATGCACAGTTCTGCTCGCTGTTTCTCACTGTAAAAGATTTTTGTTGTGGCATTGCAGTGCCTTTGATCGCCTGTTGTAGGCACTTACTCATCAGCTGTGTGATATGGAGAAAGTGACCCTGCAGCACATGAAGGAGACCAAGCTGCTGATACCTGAACCACTCCACTTCCTCCTTCCAGAGCCAAAAGGACTGGTGACTGTGGTTTACCCTGCAGGAGTGCCTGACAGCCAGCTAGAGACACAACGTAAGGTAGCAACTGCAGATTCTTTTAAATTTCTAGAAAAACATGCAGGCATTTTTATTTTATTCTAAACAAGATCTCTACGTAGGAATTGCATCAACAGTTCGAGGTGCCAGATGACTGGCCCTATTTTAGAAGAGCCAATGCCTACCACTTTCCCAATGAGCCCTACAAAGATGGTTACCTCCGAAACCCTCACCGGATCCTCGCACATCCCGCCCTGGACAATGGAAAGGTACAGCTAATCCCCAAAGTAAAGTCTG
>JAQQZW010000005.1:11903857-11914868 GCA_029814745.1 Zanclus cornutus | reverse complement strand
CCAAATCGGCAGGCACACCAAGTGAGGCAGGGAGCCAAGACTCTGATGGAGCCGCAGGACCCAGGTGCGCATACACACACACACACGCGCGCGCGCGCACACACACTCCTCAACAAAAGTGTGGCAATCAAATGTTTTTTCTTGTTTCAAGTACAGAACATTGCAAGAGTGGAAACGGTGCCAACAGAATTAAAAGCTATTTCTCCACCCAACGCAAAATGTTTTAATGCCAATGTTTTATAGATCTTTATATATCTTCTCAAAAAGCTATGCTTATGCCTGCAAAAATGTCATTTCTGTCTTCCTGTCACAGCTTCTCATGCTACTTAAACTGCAAATGTGTTGTACAGCAAATTAGCTCTGAGTATATGAAGTGAATATTGCGTTGAAAAATGTAGGTTTGTGTTTGCTTTGTTAGCTTTGCATCACCTTCGACTCCAGACAAAGGCTGTGTATGTATTTAAAGCATGATTACATTAAGAACTGAGCTAAAGTATTTTACAAAGTCTCATACCAGTGTAGTGAATGATGACGAATTCAAGCTAACTGAACGCAGGTTTATTTAATTTGTGTGTCGTTGAATTAGGACGATCCTGAATTAACAATAAAACAGCGGGCTGCTGCGATGCCTGGGGGACTTCTTAACCCCTAATTAGAGCGCTGTCCCTGGGTTGAAATTCAAGCTCCCCCAGCGTCCCATCAGGCCCTGTGAGCTGTTCCCCCTACCTGTTGACTCATTTCCCTCACCAGCATGGCCATTTCCTACACACATGGAGGTCATGTTTTCTCCCTGAGGGTTCTCTCTCTCCCTCCCTCTCTGTCGACACAACACTCAGAGCCTTTGGTGTGACACAGTTCAGGCTGTATCAGCCCCTCAGGCTGAACATTACACTCTGTGTCATCCCACTCTGAGGGTCCATGTATTTGAAACAGATACATTTCTCCACCTCTGAGGCCGATCCAAGCTCGATTTGAACTAAAAGATAGTTTTAAGTGTGTTTTTATAACCTGGGATCAAATTAGCATGTTGTGTGCCTTAATGCTAACTTTATTTCCTCTCCTCATTTGTGCTTGCTTGTCTCTCTCACTAATGCTGCCTTGTTGCTGTGACACTAACCAGGACTCTGCACTGGGACTCTGACCCGTCCACCCTTCAACTTCACTCTGATTCTGAGCTGGGGTACTGGACACTCTCTTCTCTCCTTTCCTGGTCATTTTCCCTTCTCTCAATCTATGGCATGATTACTTTGTCTTTCAAAGTCATTCAGTTAATAAAATCTAGGAAAACAGTCAAATTGTGCTTGCAAGAGTGATCAGATAAAACTTAATGATAAATTCACACTGGTTGTAAACTAATCGGAGGTCTTTGCCATCCCGTGAAACGCTCATTTACTTACTTTGAGCAGCACAAGATTCCACTTGCGTGGAGGTGACAGTTGTTACAGAATCAGATGAGAACACATACAGTAGATTGACTGCTTTGTATGTTTTGTTTTTTCCTTGTTAAAATTAGACATTTTTTGTAATGATATTGAGCTGTGCAAAGTGTGAGTTGTTCTGTACTTTTAGGCGTGGGACTGCGAAGCTGGGAATGGCCAAAGTCACACAGGTGGACTTCCCTCCACGTGAAACTGTGTCCTACACAAAAGAGACGCAGACACCTATCATGACCCAGCAAAAAGAAGGTGATTTTTACGTAACATTATACACATTGAATTTCCTTTTTCAAGAAACAATATTAAGATGTCATTTTGGGCTGTGGGAAATTGTGGCGAGCAAGTTTTTGACTTTTTATAGACTAAACGATTAATCAGTTAATCTTGAAATAATCGGGAAATTAATGGAGAATGAAAATAAACGTTAGTTGCAGCCCTAGATTAAAGTGGTAGATAAAATTATGGCAGAACGATAATCATAATTGTTTGAATCAATGTTGAGATCACGATAATGTATCATGATTATTCATTGATTTTTAGGGACAAAATATTTTTATTGCACTTTCATGTTTAAATGACCATAGCACTGCTTTCCCATGTTGGGCTACAGTCCTGCTAATGTACAAATCTCTGTATCAAAACAAGACTGGTCTTTGTTCACAGTGCATCTCCATGAAGCAAAATATTAATAAAATTGTAGTTTTTACCCTAAATTTAAACAACACAGCACAGCTTTCTTTCATGATGATGCGCTGTACAGTGTCAATGATAATGATCACGACTTTGGCTGGACAAGGACGGGTATTCAGTGAGGTCACGTTAGGCCAAAAAGACATTATTCTTCTCAGCCTTCATGCATTCATCGTACTGCAGTTTTCTGATGTTCATTCAGGTGACTGAGTAAGTTAGTTGTGTGGCTTTGCTGTGTAGACATAAGTCTCATCCTTGCATATGATTTGTTCTTCCTTAACATCATTTGCCCTTAAACCAAGAAATGTCCAAAAAGGGTATTAATCCATTTTGAGGACTAGCTCTACACGTTTTTGCTCCAGACATGAAATTTTAGTCTCGCTCTTTGTTATTACTCTTTTCGCTCTGAACTGTTGCTGCAGGGTGCACGCACAGCGGCATGACCCCAAAAGTAAAGCCAAAGCATCTCGCCACCCCAACCCGCCCCTCAGTGGCTGGCTGTTGGTTAAAAAAAAGTGCTTGATTTGATATGCAGCAGAGTTTTCTATGAGTGGAGGATAAATTTCAAACATCAGTATCGCAGTCAATCATGTTCATTATTTGTGGGAAGCCAAAATCTTGATCATGATCATTGATCAATTGTGCAGTCCTAGATGAAGGTAAAGAAAAAAATGAGGCCCAGGAAACATAAGAAGTCAAAGAAATTCAGACAAGCCCTTCTCCTCTGAACCTCACAACTAACTCTGCTTTTGTATAATTAATGAGCAGGATGAGAAAACCAGTGACAGGAAGGAGAAATGCGATTGAGGAGGCAGATATGAAGCGACTGCATACTGCCTCCGAAGCATGTTGATATGTATGTAATTGCCTCACTGAAGCTTTCATGTGGTTGACCAAAGAGAAAATTTGGACTACTACTAACATGCACATGTTGAACACATGGTGCATAAAATATGCAATATTTGCTGGTGTGCTGCTTGTTCTTGGATGATTTTATGTAATGACAGATGGCGAATAGTGTGCTCCACTGAAATCCTGATTAGGTTTCAGGTTTTGCATTCTAATTTTCTTTTGTCCAAAGAGATATCCAAAGCAGCTACAGATCCTACAAAACCTCCAGCTGCAGCTATTGGAATGAGTTTGTCTTTTTTGGCTGTTGCTTCACATCTTTGCATCAGCTAACACATCTTTTTAAGCATCCTTGAAAGCCTGGTTAGGATTTTAAACAGTGCACTGATTGTTGGTTGTTGTCCCATCAGGTGATGTGTAGAAATTTCTGAGGTGGCATGCAGCGCGAGTAAGATGAAATTGTGTGATTTTGTGGAAAACTATGAGCAGAACTAGTGAAGGATGAAGAGCATCCCTCTGTTCCTCGTCGCTCTTTACTCTGGACTCTACTGGGCATTGTAAAACTGTGTTAAACAATGATGGTTTTTGCCAGCTGTTCAACACGAGGCCCCCTTCCCCTCTCTGCCACTATGTAATCATTTCATCAACTCCCTCGCTTCCCTGTCTTCTCCCTTCACCGAACAGGCACATAACAAAACACACTCAGTGACATTGTGCATTTTCACACCATCACTTCTGGCACTCGATGAGACGGCATCCCCTTCCCAGCTTGCTCCCCTTGGCGCATTTTTTGATGTGTGGGGTGGCGTCGGGCCTGTTCTCTGATTGAGCGATTTATCATGTTGTCAAAAGGAGGTAACGGCGCGGCACTCTCAAGGTCAGCAGGCGGTGGCATTAGAGGGAGCGGCTGCCGTGTCCTGGCCGCAGCAGACTGAGGGTTCCCACAGTGTCTGCGTTACATCTCGGAGAAAGGAATGAACGATTTAAGATTTTAACATCACCTGCCCTGTTGACCCAGAGAAAACCTCCTGTGTGGTCAAGGAGAACACATCTTCGGGTTATTTGTTTGTTATTAATGGGGACAGTATTATCATCATTATCATCATTATCATTCTACCACACAATATCAACTGGACAGTCTTTGTTTGCCTAGTGTGCCCCTGATCTCATCTTATATGACAATTTTGACATTAATATGCCCACATCTTTTATCTGCCAAGTTTCTGAGCCTGGGACAACGTAGATGCATTCTTTAGATTTAAATCGATGCTGTTCCATCTGTTAGTGGTTTTAGGAAATTTTTTGATGTAAGCCATCAGATTGGTGAATTTCTGTGCCGCTGTACAGTATTCCCAGACTGCACTAGTAGGTAATGTGCAGCATCAGTATGCACTCCTCAACAAGAGGCTGTAATTATGGAGTAAGATATTGTTGGAGGTTGGGGGTTGGTGGTGGGGTGTGTGTGGAGTGGTTGGTCTGCTACGGCATTTTAAAAGGCTTGTCAGGAACACGAGTACGTGGAGCAGTTCAGTAAATCTAATATTTAATTGAATGTGATTGTTTTAATCACTATGAATTCAGAGGCAGGTCAAAACTTTTAATCACAAAAGCCCTTAATGGCCTTCTTGTGTGAAGTGCTACTTGTAATTGTGGTCAGCTTTTATGCACTTGATGATTAGTACTGTTAATGTAATATCTATTGTATCCCTCTGTCATACAGCAGCTAATCATTTGAATAGAAAACTTGGAATATTCTCCTCATTTTTTCTTAGTGTATGATTTGAGTAGTCCCACCTTTTTAAAGTCTTTTTTTTTTGGTTGTTCTTAATATCATTTAACAATTGTTATCTGTGACAGACACTTTGTTTTAGGGAGGATAGTGCTGGTATTGGATTTCAGTTTCCCATTAGCCTGTAAATGATCTTTAGACCTCACTGTCATTAGAAACGTGTTGCTGTGTTGTACAGGTTGAAAACGGACTCGAGTTTTACAGGGGACTATTGAACAGCCTTATCAGATTGACATAAGTCTCTCTGCTGATATCTTTGTTTTTATTCCCCTTGCAGCATTTTTTAGCATGCTTTTCTTGTGTGCTAGTGGAAAAGGCTGATCACAATTTTTTTAAGTTCATCCAGTAAACTGGTGTTGTAGGTTTTTATTTTAGGAAACTAGACATTATAGTTGATTTTCCAATACCATTTTTTTCCTTCTCGATACTGTTTCCGAAACCTAAACTTTATTTATTGGCCGATACTGACTGCCAATCTGATACGCGTCAGTTAAAAAAAATAAATGCATACATATATACATTATTACTTCTTTTTTTTTTTTTTTTTTTTTTTTTTAATGTCTTGGAATCAGGGTTGTAGCATCAGGTCAACAGCAACATCTGAAACCATGTTCAATTAGCAACTGCCAAAGGACCAAAATACTCATTCCCTTACTTGATACAGCAGGGACCAACAATCTTCCATCTGTTTCTAAAGCCATTAACGCTCTGCTGTGAATGCCTTAATATTCCCATGTGAGACCAAATAACATGTGCACAGTCACTGGCTGCTTCAGCTTATGGAGTTTTACAAAGACCCTCAGTGGACTCAATTAAAATGTAGAGACAAACAAAGACAGAAAGAGGAAACTCAAAAGAAACCCAAAATAAATCAACCATATGTTCCCAACGACAAATACAAAATCAGAGACACAGACTCACATATTCTTAATAACATGCAGTAAAAAAAATGTAAAATGCTCCTTCTCTCCCTCTCTGCCTTTCTCTCTCTCTCTTTCACACACACACACGCACGCACACAAATGATTGCATTAACCACTTTTTACAGTGAAGCTCCTTCTGCAGTTGAATAAATAAGCAAGCTGATATCACATCTACATCTGTCAGGACCCAAATATGCTCCGATAATATTTACACATGCTTCTTTTTTCATGATCCTGTCTGCATGTCATGTTGCATAAAGAATATATAACAAGAACACTCTCAAAAGTCCCAGGGGAAAGAAAGAGGAAGGAAAAAAGAAAGGGTGAGATGGAGTTGAGATAGTGAGAAAGGGTGACTCTCATGGATTTGTTGATCTTCTGTATAATATATATAATAAATATAATATGTCATTTCAGCAGCTGGTCTGGCTGATAAGATGTGAAGCAACTTAAATCTTAACCCAGCCATTGACATGTTGAGAAAATGACAGTTTATTACCCATGCTTATACAGTTAGAGTTGGTGAAAAGGCAATTTAAGGGAGCTCTTAAAATTTTAGCAGCAACAACAATTCTGCTGGAAGAGCTAATCACCCAAAAAAAAAGCAAAAACAAACAAAATCAAACAAACAAAAAAAAAGACAGAAAATATATTAAACTACATGCACAGCTAGCTGTGAAAACATATGACTACTGGATCTTTTCAAAGTCACTAATAACAAAGGGGTGTTGTAAAATGAACACGCACAAAGGCATGAGAACATTTTAAATCATACACATAAAAGAATCGTAAATCTATGTGACACAGCCACTGCCTTGTAGCACTTTGTGTGTGTGAGTAGGCCCATCTGTATATGAAAAGCATGTGAGCTGATGTCCGTGTGTGTACAAGTGTGCACACTTTACTCTGTGTATATCTGATACTGGAGTAGATGATCTACAGTATAATAAAGAGCAGCAGCTACATTCCATCTCTTCCTAGTCAGGGCAGACACAATATTATTCACTCCACTGGCTCTGGTTAATCACATCAGCCTACTCACCACGCACGCACACACACACACACGCATACTCACAAACACAGAGAAAGAAGCACAAAAATAGATGCAGACAGACAGCCATGCATGAATGCTCCCCAAGAGTTGCAAGTTTGATGCCAGGAGCTGACTCCAAAAGCTCATTTAAATGTGTCCCCGCCTTGTTAAAAGATGGGATTCGGAGAGGAGATGTAAGCTTAAAAAGGCACTTGCTGTTGAACAAGCATTATGAAACTACCCACCAGTTCTGCAGTTAAGTCTCAGCTGGTAAAGAAACCCCTGGAAGTGAGGATTTGACAGTTTTATGAAGCCAAAGCCTTTTTTAATATGTAACAAACTGCTGATGCATACAGTGCTTGTGCGTATGTGTGTTTCTGTATGTGAGTGTGTGTTGAGTGCTTGCATGTTTGTATCCCACTGTCAGATGTAACTCCAGCTCTCTGATTATCAAAAAAGAAGACCCCTGCAAAGGTAATGTACCAGAAGTTTTAAAATCAACTTGGAGCCCGTATGTGCCTGTGTGTGTGTGTGTGTGACCCCCCCAAGAGAGCGTGAGCGTGCAAATTCAGCCCTCAGAAGGAGGTCTGGGGGGATTACAGTGAGGAATGATGGGAAAATCTGTGAGCACTCTCTCATTCACTCACACGGCAGGCTGCTTCTAAGGACAGGCTAGTGTGGATGTGTGTGTGGGTGTGCAGTGTGAGCGGCTGCTACCTCATCAAAAGGCACAGAACATTTTTCCACTTTATGCTGATACAATCTGTGTGTGCACAGACACGCAGACAAAGAAGGCTGACTTGACTCCAAATGATAACCGATTTTTGCAGCCAAGCTCAAGGGCAATTTTAAATAGTTTTTGCTGTGCAGGAATCAACAATGTGGATCAACATTTAACGGGAATCTCTGCTGACATCATCTCATACATCCTCTATATGATTTTCAGAGGCATAACTCTCCACCTGGAAAGATGATTAAGATTTTTAAGTCAAAGACTCCTCACACTGCTCACCCACATTTTCAAAGCAGAAACTGGCTGCCTTGTAAAAATTTGACATATGAATTTAGAGCAGTGGCAATTTATGATGAGTGAATAAAAAAGACTGAGAGCCACAATAAAAGTAAAGACCCAGACAAGGGTGATATAATACGTTCCACTCTGGGAAACAGGAAGAAAAATTGAGAATATATAGAAACAGAAGAGAGAAAAAAGGAGCTGTAAGAGAGCAGTAAAAATTGCAGAGAGAGGTATCTTCTAGATGTGTTGGTGACATTAATCTTTTAAAGTCTTTTATTAGGCTAATTGTGCAAAGCCTACAGCGTTAAACCACTTCTCTGCAAAGAGACAGACAGAAGGGACAGTTTTTGGGATCATAATTTCTGTCACGAAGACATTCCTCCACTGCTTGAAACCACTTGAAACAAGTGCTCTCGCATTTAACAGATGGATGAGGAACCGCACAGATACTCCTGACCTCTCTTGACTTTTAAATCTTTTACTCTCCCCACTCTCTGCCACTTTCACTCTTTTCTCCCCTCTCCCTCCTCTTTGCCTCTCTTGCGCTGTCTCTCTGTTTTTAACTTTCTGTCAGTTACACTGAATCAAGGGCAAGCTGTCATGTTTCTTGTGTGTGTGTGTGTGTGTGTGTGTGTGTGTGTGTGTGTGCAGCCTCTGTGACCCAGGCTGTGTGCATGTGAGAGCCAGACAGTGTGTGAAGTAACCACTGCCACCGCAGTCACGGTCTCCATCCCTCCACCCTTAACCCCTGCCTCCCACCCTCTCTCTTAATCTCTTCTTCTCCTTCCTTCCTTCCCTCCCTGTGTCCTCTCATGCTTCTCTCTATCCTCCCCCCTCTATTCCTTCCCTCATCCCACTCCACTCCCTTATTTTCTTCCATCCCACAATCCCACCACCCTTAAATCCTACCACCCTGAGGCCTGAGGAAACCATTGTCTGCTGGTTACTAAGCTTGTCTTTTCACTGTCACTTCACAACTGGTTTTCATCAATTCATGCCTTGTTTAATATTACAAGATTCATAACTGAAGGTCCAAGTCCACCTCCAGACAACAGGGGAAATTATGCTTGTTATTCTAACTGAGAGACCTTTTTCTAATAGTCCAAGTAATTTGGCTTTAATTAAGTTTGTTTTGTGCTACAGTATCACACGACTCTACCCCATTTTGAAACACCTATTATCGAGGACAGATTATTTTATGATTTTATGATTTTACTCATAACTCCATTTATAGTGCAGCATAAATCATTTTGTCAGTTTGTTCCTTACATTCATGTTTTATCAGGTTATGGTTGTTCATATTTTTAAGGAAACTACTGTTAACTGTTGTCATTGAATCACCTTTACTGACAATGCTGCTTGCATAAAGCAGAATCATGATGTGTAATGTTATGTAAGTGTAGACAAAGAGGTGATAGAGATCAAGAGAAGCAGGGTCTTAATGACTATACAAGGGGACATTGTTGTGTTGTGGCTCTGTCTCCCTGAAGGAGAGAGAAAGAAGAAGTGAGAAGGACTTCTGGGTTGAACTGCAGAGGATGCACAAAAACGCAGGACGCCACACTACGAGACAAAACCATGACCTGAGTTATCCACATACAAACATACACACGCACCTCCAGAGAGTAAAGACTACAAGCATATGGAGAAGAGTAGGACACACTTCCACGTTTAATGCCACATGGATAGGGAGAGGCACTAGTCACAAACTTGCTGGCCTTCAGTTAGGATTAAGCATGAGCCCAGGTTAGCTAGCAACGTAACAGTAATAATGCCTGCATAAAAGTTAAATTAATAATTGTACAGTAAACACTCTAGATTATCCACTCTGAAATGCTGTGCAGCATCAGAAAATTAGACTGTCTTGACACCTGACTAAAACAAAAGACATATACATTAAACATGACATGGGCATGAAGGGGGAATAAAGCTTTAGTTTCTTTTTCTTAGCTCTTAAGGTCACATTCACCCTGCAACTGGCTTATTACACAGGTGATACATCATGAGTATAAAATGTGTTTTAACACCACTAAAGAAATATTGTCGAAAGTTTTACTGGTCTTGCATGAACAGGTCCTGGAAGTGGAAAGATGACACTTGTTTCTGGTTAGATCACGCAACAGAGGGGTTGGCACAGGGCGGTGTGCAGTGACACAGTGGCACAGAGGGTGGCGTGTGTGTGAATGAGATAACAGGGGTTACAAGGGGACAGAGATGGAACCAGATAGGAGGCTTGGGAAGGCACAGGAGAAGTGGTGATAAGGCATAAAGTGTAAAGTGTAGTACAAGTCTGTGTATGTGCGAGCGTGTAAGAAAGACTGATTTATGAACAAGGGAGCAGCACGTCCTTCCAATGGTCACTGGAGGTCAGTTGACTAACAAAGGCTAAAAAAAAAGTGCTGGAATGTTTGTGCGTGCATGTACGTGTGTTTGTGTGGATGCTTGCGGTCGGGACATGAAGTGAGGAGTACAATCAAGTCAGTAATACAGCCTTTTCCTGTCTGAGCCTCACTAAACATCTGACACTGAGTTTTAGCTTTTAGACGTTTGGGGGTTATTCTTAGATTTCTGCAATTTGTTAGGAATCAACTGGCTCACTAACATCCATCAAACTCTTATCATTAACAACAAAACGGACTACTGTTTTTATTCTCTTTGAAAGGATTTTTCAATAGAATAATTAAATCAGAGGACATCTTCAATAATGACCTGTATTCCTACCCATCATAAGACTTAGATTTCTTTATACAGTGTTAACTGCTGTTTCTCCATGCAAACAGGATTGAAAAAAACTACATATACTGACATATACTCCATACTTACAGAGCTTGCCAAGACACACTCTATAATCAGATTCACAAAACACAAAAAACAACACGACGACTTTAAGAGTCTATGTGTGTCAGGAGTCTTTGTTGGCTTGTTCATTGCTAACTGCAGGTATGCTAAAGATGTGGCTCTGTTAACAGCAGTGTCAAAGGTGAATGTTTGTGTGTGAATACACACTTGTTATTGCTTTCCTCAGTTGGCTTCATGGCTCTTCTGATGGCAGCGGTTCCCTATACCATGACACTGTGTCAGGAGAAGGTGATTCCACTGGATGGTAAAAGAGACCTTTTTTTGCAGGATTATTGTACAGAGAGGGTCTAAGCCTTCAATACGAATCCATACCATACGAATTACTGTTTAATTTACAGAGACCCAACAATTCCCCTATGAGCAAGTATTTAGTGGCAGCAGCGAGGATAAACTTCCATTTAACAGGCAGACACA
>JAQQZW010000005.1:11889781-11901049 GCA_029814745.1 Zanclus cornutus | reverse complement strand
TAAGTAAAATTATTTACAGTTTTAGAGATGTGATGTGTACAACCTAAAAGTTTACTTTCTGATCAACAGAGGAGGAAGAAGAGGAAGAAATTGCTCCACCTCAACCAGTAGGAGAGACTCAGACTGAGAAACTGGACCAGAAAGAGGAGGAGGAAGGTACTCCACATCCAGTGATGATACATAATTGCAATACTCTACTGAAATTAAGCCGCTCCAGTTCTTTAAGGGATTTTATTACAGTTGTCTCTAAGTACAAAAGGGTTTCTATTCCTGTAAAGCAGTGCATCACATTCCATATCACAAAGGCAATGAGCTGTAGGGATCGACACCACGTTTCACTGTGTTTGTGTTTCTCTGTATAGCACCCCCCCACGAGCTGACAGAGGAGGAAAAACTCCAGATCCTGCACTCCGAGGAGTTTGTGAATTTCTTCGACCACAGCACTCGCATTATTGAGCGGGCTCTATCAGAGCACGTGGACCTTTTCTTTGACTACAGTGGTCGTGACCTGGAGGAGAAGGAGGGGTAATAATTGGACAACTGGTGTTTGTTTTCTTTTTTTAAAAAAAACAAACAAACTTGTAATTGGTTTTTGAAGAAGTGTTTTTATTGATTTGCTTTGTTTTTTTTGTTTTTTGTTTTTTTTTCCAGTGAAATCCAGGCTGGAGCGAAGCTCTCTCTCAACAGGCAGTTCATGGATGAGCACTGGTCCAAGCACCGTGTCGTCACCTGCCTGGACTGGTCCCCCCAGGTCACTTTTTGTAATCAAACCAACAATTGAACACATTTCTAGGAGCAGCATTTATGAACTGTTTGCAATTATCAAAATGTCAATCCCTGAAAATGAATTTATAGTATTTTTGTGCTAAAATACAAGTAGTATGGGCATAGTTATAGCTAATTGGCTGTTGAAACAGCTTAACCTTGCACAGCCATAATGCTTTATGATTACATAGCTTGAGTTTGACAGCATTTACTCTTAGCCACAGGTCCCTAAGGAAAAGTAAGTTATGTCCCACACAAATTTTCACTTATGCAGAAGCCATAATGATTTGTTTCCTCTGGTGTCTAAGGTCATTTAATCCATGATTCTGCAACGATTTTTGACAGTGATTGAACACCAACTCTTTGTTCGCAGTATTTACTAGCTCAGAGCGATCAGCATACCCTTGTGATTTCAAATAATGAATTCACAAACTGTAAATCTCAGATCAGGTATTAGAAGCAGCTGAGGTTAATGGTTTGTTTACATCTGAGTGGTGTTTGTGTAGTCATTCTCTGCCCATGTTTTTAATGGGGACTTCGGTGGGTTTAAATTTTAGATTCTCAATAAGCTTCTCTCTTCTAGTTTACCACTGTTCCTCTGTAGCTTATGGTTAAAATTATGAAAGGAAATAAAAACATAATTTACCGTAGTTCTTAGTTTAGGTAGGGCTAATTAAACGAGCCATGAATCTTGAGGAAAGGGTTACTCATTCTTTAAGGCATTCAGCAGCACCGCACAGGGTAGGCGAGGCTTGTCCACATGGAGCCAGGCCTGCGGGGTATGTCTGCCTCCCCCTCACATTCATTTAGGCTTTTTTTTTTTTTTTTTCTGTCACCAGTATCCTGAACTCCTGGTTGCCTCATACAACAACAACGAGGACGCTCCTCACGAGCCAGACGGCGTGGCCTTAGTGTGGAACATGAAGTACAAGAAGGCTACACCGGAGTACGTCTTCCACTGCCAGGTATTCAAAGCAAAGCCCCTCTGCTTCTTTCTCCCATCCCTCCCCGTGTCCTCACTGGTGGCCTCGTCCATGACAAGCATGGAGCCTCGCCAACCAACCTCTGTTTGCTCACCCCTCCTCTTGTGCTCTCACCCTCCTGCCTTCATGCACATTGTGAGTTCACCGTACTGGCATCCACCTCCACCACATCTATCCACAAACACATGCTAGTGAGGCGCCGGAGAAGAACTGTGGTGCAGGATTCGAATGGAATTTGAGCACTGCAGCAGGATTAAGTGTGGGGGGCAGCACTGGTTATCATGTGCATCTAAACAAGGGCCCTGTGTTCAGACGAGCTAGTGGGGAGAGCAGCACAGCTCCTCTGCTCTGCCTGGCCTTATTATAATGCCTGCCCTGAGGCTCCTTCAACAAGACAAGTTGAGTAGAACCACATGTCGTTGCCTCCAGAGCGGATGTAGATGCAGGCGTATTGCTCTGATGAATAAAACTGAACAGAAGTGTGAAGCAGTTTTCCTCGTGCCTCCAAGTTGGTACATAATGAGAATTTCCTTAACCACGTGTCAAGAAAATCCCCTTTTAGAAAAAATATTGGGATGAGATTGTGATCAGTGAAGTGATGAGAGCATGTAGGCAACTTAAAAACCAAACTCGAGTAACAAAAATCATGAATCAAGTCATTATTTGAAAGTAAATAATAGGTCTGTTCACCAGCCGCGAGGTTTGTTTTGTTTGCATTGTAAGTACCGAGGCATGAGTGATTAAAGATGTCTGGATGTGTTTGGAAAAGGGAAAACATGCAAATCTCAAAGTTTTATAACTTTGAGATGAAGCAGGGAAACAGCAGGTTGAAGTTGATGTTTTCCATGTTCTTATTAGTGGCAACTTTGAATATCTCAAGTGTTGCTGTTATGAAACTTATAAACATATAAAAACAGCTAGAGCCTGATTAGATATAGTTTTGCTGTGTTGTTAATTATGAGGGCGGATTGATAAGTTTTTGGCCTTAGGTAGAAGGAGATGAGTCATACATCTCTCATTATGTGCACGTGCAGTTTAGCTCACTGAGTGATTCTGCAGTAAGTTTGAAGTTAATGGCTTTTGTGGTATTTCAGTTTTGGGTAATTAAAATTGCAAGTCAGCACTGTCTGAGAAAAAGTCAGTCATCCAGGAATGCAGATTTGAACTTGTCCAAAACCTGCCCTACTTACCTGATTTGGCACCCTCAGAGTACTATGATTTCGCCAAGATGAAGGAGCTAAGTGGTCGCCATTTTGAGAGTGATGATGTCTCCGCTGGACAAAGTGTGTAAATTTAAGAGGCACCTATGTTGAAAAATCAATGTGCTAGTTCTTATGAATTTGGGTCCTTCTACTTTAGGCCATGAACTTATCAATCAACTCCTGCATGTTTGTGCATGCTGGTTTGTCATACGCAGGGCATGTAGAAGGGTACTGTGTTGTGCAGTGTACGTACGCCAGAGCCATGATGCTAAGAGGTCGGCCTGCCAACGATTCGAGGCGCTTCAGTGTCTGCATGTTGTCAGAAGACAGGCCCATCCAGCTGTCTGACTGACCACCCTGATGATGATGATGATGATGATGCAGAGACAGACAGAGAAGGAATAATTAAAACCCGAAAAGACATATTTTATTCTTTGTTACCTTTTATTTCTACAGAATATTTCATAACCAGACTTACAAATTGCTAAACAGGTCAACAACATGAAAATTATATGAATTTCAGGGAATGGTCAAGCATAGTGAGATTAAAATATGACATCAAACATTTGGAGTAACAAGTTCAAAATGCCTATATGGTCACTTTTTGGGGAGGGGGGCATTTTCACCTTTATTTGATAGTTGACCATTAAGCTATTGCGACACTCATTAAAGCTGAAATATGGACTCAACTTATTTGTTAGTGAGGGGGACTTTTAGATAAAACAGTAAAAGCATGAACCCTTTTGTTTTGAGCCTGGACCGAGGAACTTTCAACAACATGCGGTTGATACACACTAGAAAGTCAAAAGATTAGAATATATAGTGAGGCCAAACCACTGAGGGCTTTAAAAGTAATCAACAAAATCTCAAAATAAAGTTTAAAACAAGTACAGAGCCAACCTAATTCAGCCAGGGCTGTAGAGATATATTTTCTGTGTCTAGTGTTGGTCAGAAGCCTTGCTGCCACAGTGTTTGTTGCATAAGTGACTTTGGCAATATTTCTGATTTTTCAGTGGTCCACTGTTGGGGTTGATTCTGTTAAAAATATGATCATGACCAATCACTAGTAGCAAAAACATGAGACCACCCAGAATTTGATGGCAAAAAGATGTTGTGCAGAAAAATCCAGTGGGTTAAGTTTTTCATGACTAAAAGAGATGTGCCACTGGCATAAAAATGGTAGATCACATTGTTTAAGTAATGGGATGATATGACCAAATAGTAGCAGGTGCAAACTGAACAAATCGGACCAAGTATAGAGCCTTGTGGGACTCCACATGACATGATAGCCATGGAGGGAAATCAAGTTAAAAAGTTATCAACTTTTTACATACCCTTTGATTGGAAGGATGAAAACCAATTTTAAGCAATTTTAAAATTCACGTGTTTGAAGAGTCATTGGAGAAAATTACTACAAGAATTTTTAAAACAATTCGAACAATTCTTAGCTATAGAGTATCTGCAATCTTGAACAAAATAAGCATCTTAGACAATAGATCAATGAATGGTTATAGAATGCGGTGTGATCTATAGTTAGTTTTGTAGGTAGTTTTAGTAGACATTATTCTATAAGAAAAAAACATATCAAGAGAGAACACTAATTACAAACATCATTATTAGCAAAAAGAGCTAAGATAAATGGATGTGTGTGAGTGCCAGTTCCAAAGAACTAGATTATTTTGTGATATGTAATGGTGATTTCGATAAAACATGTTTCCATATCAGTTATATCCCAGTCATAACACAAATTAAATTTACCATATAGAGATGGATGACCAATGGAAAACTGAAGACTGCTATTACCTCTCCCTCCCTAATGAGAAAAACAGAAGCAGTTACTGAACCTTTATACTGATGTTCAGGCAGGCAAAGAAAACATGACAAGCTGAACATGACAAATTGACACTGAGCTTTTTTTTTTTGCTTTTTTTTTTTTCATGTAGCGTGCAGCTAGGTATGGATGATGAAAGTTCCAGAGGTAGGGCTAAGTCATTGTTTAAGAAGTCAAAAATAAATTTCAAACCATTACACTGTAGTCCCAACACAGATTCCAAAGTTAAGCCAGTCCAATCCCAAATCAAATGCACATCCTAGACTTTAAGTTTTGAGTCCTTAACAGATCATTATGTGCTCTTCACCAAGTTGAATGCTGATTACAAATTTTAAAATAGTAAATGTTACAAAATGTGGTAAAATGTAATAGAATGATATGTTATAGAAATAGTAATAATACCTGTAGTAAGGAATGGCTTCCTCTTGGAGCCAGGCTTGGGACGTGAGCTCCCTGGTAAGAGCCCGGTGGCCAAACCTGTATCCACTGACTGTGTAAATTTGTGATTGGGGGAAGTAGCTGGAGTTTGTTAGGGGAGCTGAGGCCTCAATCTCTCTTCTTTAAGTTGTACAGGGTGAGTAGCGTTGTTTGAGGGTGGTGATGGCCTCATTCCTCCAGCTGACCCTGGCATGGCTGGATTGGTCGACTTTATGTGGTCAACGCAAAGAACAGCAGAGGGGAAGGCTCCAGCCTGTCCCCTCTTGGAGTCTCTTAGTGAGGTCCAGGACAGGACACTATCTGGTAACTTTTTTATTAAATATGTAATAAAAAACAAGCATTAAATATGTCATGTAGATACATGTGCCTTAAGCATCCAGGGTCTTGTTCATGATTGAGTATTATATTGACTGAGAGACGGGCAGACAGATTAATGCAGGAATATCAATGATGGGGGCTTTGTAGCAACCTGTTGTTGTAAAGAGGGGGCTTAACCTGATAATTAAGTAAGTTATTAACCTACGTGAAACACTACATTGACACTTTTTAACCCGCACACCCAAACCTGTTTCACTTTCTAGTAAGCTTAACTAAACCTGTACTGTCTGTGGGATAAGTTGTGGGTCGACAGCGCTACTTGACACGGTCAGTTTTTCTGATGTAACTCTAACAGTCACTGCTACGACAGAGAAAACATTGACATGGTTTTTTACAAGTAAGGGGGCACAGTGGAGTTGCACAGCTCCCTGGTGTCCCCTCACAAAGCTGAATCCATGGTGAAATTAGCTATCTTTCATATTCACTGCTGTTGGCCCTTGCTGCACATGGAGAAATGCTACCTGTATGTATAATAGAAATGTAAATAATAAATTTTATTGTGACTTCCACCCCAAAACACAGTACAACGTACAGTGCAAGAAATGACGGGGTTGGTAAATACAAATGTAAAGCAAAAGTTGTCTCTGCGTACAAAATTAACTTTGTTACTTGTACATGCTCTAGTCAGGTCAGGGGCAATGGAAGCAACATTTTTGAAAGGAGGCCGCTGAAGCGTTTTTAAGGGGCATTTGGACAAGTTTACGCCAAAGATTCACAGTGAGATATATTAAAACTTGCAACTGCTTGCAAAAGGGTGTGGTCTGACACATTGTAACATGCCAGTTTAAACAAATGTGACTAGATGAAGTGGTGTATTATTTCCACAGCAGCGACTCTACTTCAGTGTTTCTGTTTGCTTTTTATTAGTGTAGCTCAATGCTGTCTTCTTGGAAATTGGGCCTCAGAGTATCTATAAAATGTTGCTCTTACTGTGTCAACGTTGAGATGTGCCAGAGGGATATTCCCCTGTTGATCCTCCCATGAAAGCAACGTAAAGTCTAGCATCTGCCACTGAAAAGATGAACAAAGTCATGCTACAATGGCAGATAGGTTTTTCTTACATTAATTAATATTATTTTTAAGAAGCAATTTGAAAAGGGGAAATCTGTAAAATATGGCCAAAATTTATGTTTAAAATGTTTAGAAGGTGAACTAACATTATCAACAAAATGGTACAAGAGTACAGCAGTTATAAAGTAAGTCACAGAGACATTTAATAAAGTCAGCATGCTAACCAGCTAGTCAATGCCTGCCTGATATCCCCAGCCAGGGACTTCCACAGCTGAGGGGCCTGAACAGCAAAGGCCCACACACCTTTAGTGACGACTAAGGATTTTGGAACTATTATTAGGGCCCTGGTGAAGGGTCTCAAGCAGCAAGAAGGTTCATAGGGAGTATGAAGATCACAGATATAAGCAGGAATCAGACCATTCAAGGCTTTAAAAACAAGACAAATCTTAAATCTAATCTAATACTCACAGGTAACCAGTGTAGTTCCGCAAGGATTGGTGTAATGTGGTTGCTTCTCTTAGTATGTGCTAAAAGCTTGGCAACAACATTTTGCGTCAACTGCAGTCTTTAGACATTTAGCTTGCTGATACCTGGCGTCAGGAGGAGATAAAAGCACGGATGGCATTTTCTAGGTCTGCAGAGGAAAGGAATGAGCTAATCTTGGTTAATTGTCTCAGCTGGGCAAAGCAGGACTGCACCACTTTGGTTACCTACGTGTCAAAAGACAGTTCTGAGTCAAAAATAAAACCTAGGTTGCGGGCCTCTTTACGAACATTATTTGATAAGGCAACCAGACTAGATGACAGGTTGTTAGTGCTACTAGTATTGGAGCCAGGGGTGGTAATTATAACCACTTCCGATTTGAAGTCATTCAGCTGCAGGAAGTTTTTGGACATGTAATTTTTAATCTCAGCAAGGCAAGACATAATGCATGAAACATCAGTGGTACCAGACTTTAATGGTACGTACAGTTGGATGTCATCTGCGTAGCAGTGGAAAACTCCATCTTGTCAATGCAGGATTTGCCTCAGAAGTAGCATATATACAGTATATGAGAGTGGACCAAGAATAGACCCTTGGGGGACACCACAAAGAAGAAGAGCACTAGAGGAGGAGGCATCTCCCAGAATTACAGAGAAGGACCTGTTAGACAGATATGAAGTGAACCATTTCAGAGCCACATCACTGAAGCCAGCATAGTTTTTCAGATGACTGATTAAGATATTCTGGTCCACTGTGTCAAAAGCTGAGCTGAGATCAAGGAGAATTAAAATGAAGTACGAGCCTGTGTCAGCTGCAAGTCGTAAGTCATTGGTGACCTTGACCAGAGCAGTCTCAGTGCTATCTAAGGAGTGGAAATCGGATTGAAATTTCTCAAAAATATGATTATTGTTCATAAGAGAAATTATTTGAGTGGGTACAATTTTTTCTATAATCTTTGAAAAAAATGACAGCTTGGAGATAGGTCTAAAATTACTTAAAACAGAAGGATCTAGAGAGGGCTTCTTTAAAAGGGGGAAAACAGTGGCACGTTGAAAAGATAGGAGGGGAAAATTCCAGTAGACAAAGAGCAGTTAATAGTGACTGAAATATCTGATCCAACCGTCTGAAATACAGTTTGTAAAAAACAAGTGGACTTGCAGTCTGAAGGGCAGGTGCTTGATTTCAAAAGTGAAACAGTGTGTACCAGTGTTGACAGAGAGATTTCATTGAAGTGGGTTAATATTGATGATGGGCGGGAATCAACATCGAGTTCATGAAGTCAGTGTTAAAATGTTGCAGAATCTCTACTATTTTTTAAACAAAGTAATTGAGAAAATCTTCACGTCTCTGGGGAAGACTCAGCTGGCTGGCTGGGTAGGGGACCAGTGACAGAGTGTACAGTTTTGAAATGTATTCTGGGATTATGACCATGTTTAGCAATGAGCACTGAGAAATAGGTGTTCCTATTAGCAAGCTCATTAACAGCGAGGTCATGTTCACTGGTATTAAGAAATGTGTTTGAGTAAGTAAAAGCTCAACAGAACTGAGAGAGAATTTAGGGGGCGGGAGCAAATCAGTCTGGTGGGTTTGGGGTCCAGAAAGAGGATTGGACCCTGGAAGTTTTTTCTGATCACGCTGCGCTATGATCAGAGACAACTGAGAGATGTGATCCACATGTGCAGGCTAAAAAGATTGCTAAAATGCTCTGAGGTCTTGGTCATAGAGGGAGTGGGTCCAAACAGGACACACCTCCTCCCCAGGCTTTCAACTGTGCTGGCCAGAGACTCAAGTTCATAGTGCAGCATCACGGATTGCCTTGACATGACATCATTCCTGACAGTGTGGGCAATCACCATGTGGTGGTGGATATTGACGAGAGCTGTAATTATTTCAATAAAATCAGCGCCTTTGCTGCCTGAGAGGCAATATGTAACAGTCAGGTGGTGAATATTTGGAGACTTGAACATCCATCTTATTGGGACTATTCTTTTTATTCTAATATAAGCAGATCATATGCACGGATCAATTACTTTTTAGTTGATTCTAGATTAATTTCCAACATTGATTACACCAATATCACAGCATAATAATATTAGATCACAGTCATGTCAGTCTCAATCTTCAGCTGTCTCTCCCAAGGCAAGCCTAAAGCTGACGTTTTAACCCCTCATTGCTTACAGACTAGGCATTTAAAGAATACATTATGATGCACATCTCCCAGTTCCTAGAGACCAACAATTATGATGGGGAAAAAGATTCCACAGTGTAGGAAACACACAAATTATATGTCAGGACAAATTATTTCTTATGAGGCAACGTTTAAAAGGGCAAAGAGAGGTAGACTAGAGGAGACTAAGACAAACTACTAGTTGCAGAACAGGCTTAAAAACTCTCTGCCTCAGCTTATAATAACATTCTTACATTAACATATGAATACAAACCCATTATAGGGAAACAAATTGGCAAAATAATTAAACCTAAACTGAGACCCTTTGATATTAGTGACATACAATAGACACTATTGGCAAGGTAGTTAAAAGGAGAACAAGCAAGCCACTTTCAAAAAAAAATCCAAATTTGGTGAGACAATTCAATTTATTTCCTGTTACACCGGTAATGGGAAGTGAATTGAGACACAATTCTAGTCACTGGCTATGATCCTTAAAATGAATGGCTTGTTGACGGAGATCCTCACAATCTCCAACACGGTGCTGCTTCAGTTCAAAAGCAAGAAATCGCAACTGAGCACATACCAGTGGTCAGAAAAATGTGTCATG
This sequence comes from Zanclus cornutus, assembly GCA_029814745.1. Taxonomy (NCBI): domain Eukaryota; kingdom Metazoa; phylum Chordata; class Actinopteri; order Acanthuriformes; family Zanclidae; genus Zanclus; species Zanclus cornutus. Next base: position 11,891,181 of record JAQQZW010000005.1, on the reverse strand, counting down.
TGTTGGTCAGGTGATGTAATTTGGAATACTTTCTCATGAAAGTTATTGCTCGCACCTGCTACATGCATGTTGCTGTGCATCAAATCTGTTTGTTTACAACAGCAACAGTCTTACAAGTTTTTGATGGCACCTCTTACAGAACAGTGTATCTGTCAAGATGTTATTTAATGGGCTCTATGGATGTAGTTCAGTGTTTTGAACTTGGTCTCTGGGTCTGAGGCTCCTACCAGTATCCTGTCAGTAAATCCAACATAGACACAACCTTTACTTTTACCATCCTGTCTGTGCAGGCTTCCAGTCTGGGAATTTGGAAAACAGAAGCCTATAGTCTCCTGATTCACTTTTCTGTAGTCCATACAACGTGCTGTCTGCTTTTGGGATAAGCACCTCTGAAGAATTACACTGACATTTCCAGTGTTCTCAACTTATAGGACAACTCATTGTTGTGATTTTGCATAGGTCGGTTTGGTAATTGATAAACAAACAATTAATTACCCGCAGTAATTAATTAAGAAAACACTGATTATTAATATAATTAATAATTTCGGAGCACCATCCTGTAACCAGGGATCAATGACCAAATCGTATTCAGTCTCATGTAAGATAAATTACTTAATTGTGTTAATATTTATAAAATATTAAAGCTTAAATAATTCAGAAGGTGTGAAATTGAGCACAGACTGTCACAACCAGCAAATAATGCAGTAACAATGCGCAAACAATCACAGAGGACCTTTCTCATATAGTTAAGGCAGTTTTATTAAGAGAATGTTAATACATGACTTAACATCATTAATAAATTATACCAATTATACTATAAACTACATAAGCTAATGTAAACCAAGAACAGTAGTGAATCTCACAGTAAGGACAAACACAATACGGCACGTGTATATGTCTCTGTGTGTGTGTGTGTGTGTGTGTGTGTGTGTGTGCAGGGGAGAGAGGGGCCAAATTTTGGGCGTAGCCACGTGGGGACCACGCTGAGCAGGGTGTTCTAAGATGGCGTGCATGTATGTGACGCCAGGTTGGGGTCGATGGAGGCAATTGCGCCAGATTTGAGCAAAACAGCGGTTGCAACCCAGCTGGCTCCACGTGTTCCTTAAAGCACACATGAAATGGCGCGAGGCTGAGCTGAACCACCTGAATACTCTGACAATGGCGAGGAGGAAACCGATCGCAGTGATCTGTGGTGTGTGTGATCTGTGGTGTGTGTGAATGTGTGTATGTGTGGGTTAGTAATAAGAAAGAAAAAGAAGATGCAAACAGGCGAGAGGAAGCAGCTGTGGAGGAGCACAATAGTTGCCTTTCTATACCACAGAGGGCAGTGGGTAAGCTTGGCTTACCTACCGTCCGCTGGTATTGGTTTCCGACAGAAATGCGGCGTATTGTGACACACA
>JAQQZW010000005.1:11857923-11869550 GCA_029814745.1 Zanclus cornutus | reverse complement strand
AACAATTACCTTGAATAAAATTACAGATTTCTTTGAGTTTGAACATTGTTGGAAACACTTAGGATAATGTAATTATACAACTAAACAAAATGAATAACAAAGATATAGTAATTTTGTTACACATATAAGAAAACACAGGTGAATAGACAAATCCCAAGTGAATTAAGAAAACATCTTCACCCATTTTAAAACAGATGTGCAGCATTTAAAAAAAAATAGTGGCAACTAAATTAAAAAAGACCAAATACGAAAACGCTGCAAGCAGCACCGACAACAATGGAAGCTGATTCAAGGAAACCCTAGAAAGAGATGAACACGGCTGGTGCACACTTTTTGCTGCCATTGTTTGTGACTTATGAAGGTTTTAAGGTTAGCTATCTGTAAGTGGTGATAGAAAGTGAGCAAAAATTGAGTTTTTTGTGGGGCTACAGCAGTGCCTGGGCGTGTGCATCATTTTTTAGTGTCCCCTGGCCACAGTCTCTGTTTCAGTCAGCCAGTTGTGTTACGTGCAGCACTTTTCTTAATTTGGTTGTGTTAACTCACTTTGCAGCCTTTTTGGTTTTTTTTGCTCTGAGCATGTTTTGTCAAATTGTTGACGATGTTTTCTTAATTTGCTTGTGTTTTGTCAATTTGCATGTGTTTTCTCAAGTTGCAGTGCACTGAGCTCTCAGGGCCACCCCATAAACACTAAATTCAGCTGGTTCTAAATGAATGGAAGTCAAGGCGGCAAAGAAGATTTTACATTTTGGCCAAGACACTAGTTTATTGTTGCTATAAATGCACCGGAATCTTTGACACAAGTTCAAGAATATATCAGCAGAACCTGTAATGACATTATGTTAGTGCGTTTAACACAACATAATCCTCACATAACAGCTAACTAGGCATTGTTTTGCACTTCCATCAGTTGAGACTGACACGCTTGTTGTCTTGTATAATAATGTCTATTCATGTAGTGTAGTATTGTGCTGACAGCATGTAATCTGCAAATTCCAGTTTCACTTGGTTCTCACATTGTTCTCAGGAAAACAATTTCTGACAAGAAATATATACTTTCATATACATTTAAAAAGCAACAGCTGCCAAAAAATGACAGTAAATGTACAAAGACATATCAAGAGGGTATTAAGTATACACCAAAAAATGTAGTGGAGCTAAATTCAAGTGTGAGGAAACTTAAAAATTCAAAATAAGGTTCTACAAAACATTTGTTGGGAGAATACAGACATAAACAAGAGTAACAGGTAATCTACACGTATCATCATATCTCAGCAACAACAGAGGACTTCTTCAGCAACTTTGCTGACTTCACTTCAGGCACTCACCCGTCTTTAGTCGTGTCGGCCACTCCAGCTATCAGCTCCACTGTTTTGGGATTATGCTGAGGCTGTGAATGCAGACCCAGGTAACTCTGTACAAAGTCCCTGGGGGTCATGTAATGCTCTCCATCGTCCACCACACTTGCATACTGCAGAGGGGACACAGACAGAGCTGTAAACAAAGTGGAAGTCAATTGTCTCATAATGTGGATTTCGAAGAAGAATCTAAAAGGGTAGAATTTCCATTGTGTTCATAGGAGGAAAATGATGCACAGTACTGAACGCAAAGAGAGAAAAAAAGGTCTGTTCCTACCACAGATTTCTTATTTGGTAACTCTTTTCTTTGTGACAATGAGGTCTTTGCGCACAAGTTTTCTATTCCAGCACATATGGTTCACAGTTTACAGGCCCTACACAGCAATTTACATTTATACAGTGCTTTTATGACGACAAGTATTGAAAGGCATCAGTCCCTTTGAAATGATTGTCATCTTTTGAATTTATGTAAGGCAAAGAGATACACATCTCATTGCACTTGATATAACCACATCCATCTCCTCAACAGATGAAGAACATACAAAAAATATTTAAAAAGAAAAATAACAGACAACTTGCAGCACATATAGCCCATGCTGTGCCGTGCACTTTAATAAATACGCCCTGCAATGCGTTATATAAATAACTGTTCATGAATAGTGTTTTGGTGATATGGGGGATTGTGTATAACTGTTTTAACCTTTGTTCAAGTGCTGCTCAGAGCCAGGCTCTTGTTTCAGGAACACCCTGTTCACACTCAGTTATGCACACACTCACACCTGGAAGCTGTCCAGTGCAGTCTGCTGGCCACTGAGCAGCTTCATTGAAGCATTTTGGGGTTCATGGCCTTGCTGGAAGGGCACCGATCACAAGCCCACTTCTCTGACCTTTAGGCCACCACTATCAAAAATCAGGGTTAGTGGGGTAAGATGTATATAGTGCTTTACGTACTTTTATGTCGCGATATTGATATACTTTGTGATTGTGGTATGAAAATTACTTTTAGGAATGAAACCAGGACAAATTTCAATGGCTCCACAGTTGCATGGGCTCTGTTTTGATGTACTAGTTATTGTAAATAAATACATATGTTTAAAGCAGGGTTCCGACTTCTTCTTAAACATCGCATTAATAGATGTTTCAAGGGCTTTCCAGGTCCAATTTTCAAATTCAAGAACTAGATACAGCATGGTTTGAGACATGGATCAAGGTTAAATTATTATTATATCAATGAGAATTTTTATAATAAAAACTAGCAGGCTTACACAAGCTCACGACAGTCTGAAAGAGACAGAGCCTTGAGTGTTCGAACACTTCTATATTGTGCTGCGTTGCAGTGATTGCACGCTATGCGGTCTCTCTCTTTTTCTAACACAGCACAGCAAAACAAAATGCATGTGATACAATGACGCAACTACAGGAGGCACACATGTACACATGCAGCGACATGTTGCCTTTTGCTAACGATAAGTAGAAAAATATCAAAATTTCTATTCTAGCACAAAATTGATTAATTCAAGCACTTTTAATGAGCCATCTCGATTCATGTCTATTTTCAAAAACTTTAAAAGGCTTGATTTGTTCCCCTTATTCTCAAACTTGGGGATTTCAAGGCCCTGTGGAAACACTGTTTAACACAAACAATAATGAGAGTGTTTTGTATTCACCAAAATGGAGACTGACCTGAAAGTGCAATCATAGTCATCTGCGATTTCCTACATTTTCTGGAAATTCAACTGAGAAAATATTTACTACAATTAGTCTATGAAATGCAAAGCTCACAGTGACGATAACATAATCAATAACCGTCGCCTTGCAAGCGTTGTGTTGCAACTGTGTTTCACTTGACAGAAGTGAAACATGCACAGCCAATGCAGCACTGTGCTAAACCTGAGAAGTTAGCCAGCCTTAAAGACACAAGGTCATTTTTAGCAACTGGGTTGGGTTTCAAGTTGGAACAGAGATAGCTCTGGAAACACAAGCGCCACATGAACTGGCAACAGAAAGGCCACGCTCATGGGTCCAGGCCCAGCTCGGGTAGAGAGAGCATGAGATAAACAGAGAAAGAGTGTGGGAGGAGACCTTCACGCCAAGTGTTTTTCAGGGTGACAATTCAATGCACTGTGCTGACTTGATGTTTTAAAGTGAAAATATTAATTCCAAGCAATTTATTGCCACATTACTCCATCCCATGATTGTGTATCCATTCACCCTCACAGTAGGCCTCAAGTAGTTCTTAATCAAATTACACAGGCAGTCAGAATGAGCTTCCAGTAATTAACTCTTCCACCTGAATATGCATTAGAAATTACACAGTCCTCTTATAGTGGAGTCAAGAGATGTGGACAGATCATAAGGCGACTCATACCTCAAACAGACTTCCTTCTTTCACTAGTTCATACTCAAACAAGACCTGTCTGTAGGGTAAACAAACCTACAAGCTAATGTCAGGGGTTTTGCTACTTTGAAGGGTAGCAGAGATTGTTGTAAAAATCAATGACATACTGAAAATCAAAACACACTTGAAGTCAAAGCGAGGGGAGATTCTCTGTTGAAGCACATCCAAAATTAGTCTAAGCATTTGTGTGACCTTTATTGCACTATGTATGCCAGTGGACACCACACAGAAAAAACTCACTGACTGCAACACATTTGTAGACTTTAACACAGGTCGTGTGTATGTTTGTGTGTTGCCATGTAGGTTAATGCTGCAAATGCTTTGGTTTCTGTGAGTATCAGTCTTACCTTTAGAAAAATATTCTTCAAGTCATGGGGGTCAGCTCTTTTTGTTGCTTGCACCTATAACACACAAGTTGATATGCAATAAAAGTCAGATTCTGCACAATGCTCCCTACAATTAAGGCTGGTAAGGATACTGTAACCATGGATGACAATAACCAATAAAAGTCAAACTCAGGCTGTCTCAGTTTAGCTTTGATTTTTACGCAGTCGGCTCAGCAGGATCGTTCAAAGACGACTGGAACAACAACTAGACCGACAAGAATGCCATGCATGCGAAAACACTGCCTTCACACTACAATGTAAACCCGCTTCAAGACACATCTATCTGATATACACATGCAACAGAGGAAAGAAATTACAGTTGTCTCTGCGAGGCCGGCAGAGATGCGCCTATGCAAAGATGCAGGGATAAAAGAGAGAGGGACTCCGCTGCATTTAAGACAAGAGCTTTAAACCCACGCGTCCGCACATACATGCTGTCCTCCGTATCCCACAAACTCGCAGCCGCTTTTGTGCCTTTTAAAATTAAAAATCTGATAAGAAATATTGACGGAGTCACCTTGACCGCCATGCTGGGTGTGACGTCAGCTGCAGTGGACTAGCGCAGGCGCTGGGCATCAGGATGACAGCGGGCATGGCAGGAGATCCGAGGTCTCAAATACTGAAATATATTTAGCCGAGTGTCGTGTTTTTACTGTCTGCGGGTCGGTGTGTCCGCCGAGGAGCCGCTGAGATGGATTGCTCCGGATAGACAATCTTGAAAAGATGTGTTACAGCATTTCCTGTCTGCTCAGGTCAAACGAGGATACGGTTCACCGTGCCTGCAGACCATCAACAGCAAAATATGCAATGTGCTCAGAAATGTGACTACACATGTTGAGTCGAGACGAGGGATGTGACTCACTCTGTAAAAAATACTACTAATATTGTTACTGTCCATGTTTGATTTATTCCACTTGATTGATTGATTGATTGATTGATTTATCACAAAATAACAAAAGATTTCCATAAAAAAATTTCCTATTCCTAAGTGAAATCCTCAGATTGCTTTTCTTGGCCAGCCAACAGTTCAAACCATAAAGATGTTTTTGGGTTTTTTTACAATGATAAAAAAGAGAAAAAAGTAATTGATTGTTTCAGCATTATAGAAGCTAGTGTGTGATCAATACGGTCACACAGACTACAGTTTGACTCTGCAACCAAAATATTTAGATCAGCCCTCACGATGTGGTTCACTTAATTTTTTAAAACAAATTTTTGTATAATTAAATTTTCTTTTTGGTTTTATTTTGAACAGTTGTGAGCAGAAATTTTGCTGAAAAACAAGTCAGGCTGGCAATATTTGAAACCCTCTAGAAGACAACACAGTTATAAATGAAACTTTTATTAAAAGGCTGTTTGGAGCCACATGGGTGGGCTCATCATGCATCATGAAACCCTTGGAATAGAAAAGGGTTCTTGGTTGAACCCCCTAGGTGGGTTCATGTTAGCACCCTTTGAAGGTAAATAAGGTTCTCAATAGAACCCCAAAGAGGTTTCTAGGTGGAACCATTACGGCTTCGAAGGGTTCTCCATTGGACCTCTAATAGAGGGTTCTGGGTTGAACCTTTCACAGATGGGCATTTATGTTGGGTTCTAGGTCAAACCCTCTGAAAGGGTTCCAGGTGGAACATTTAGATACATTCTGCCAGGAAACAAAAAGGGTTCTCCTATGGGGACAAGCTAAAGAACGCAATTTGCTTCTAGTTAGCACTTTTATTTTCAAGAGTTTGCTAAGCTACATGTAATAAATTCATACTACTGATCGAACCACTCCAGACAAACACTAACACTACCAGAGGATCGACTGTACCCAAACAATATAACATTGCATTTCCTTCCTCTGTTGTGGGATATTCTCATTCCCTGCATTTGCAGACAAAAAGTCTAAACAACTGTAGTTTGAAGTTCAGAGATCAAGCAGCATGTATTGCCTCCACGCAGACACAATTTGTTGTCTAAGGATTGTAAAAGGCATGGTATTGTTCAGGAAAGGGATAATCTAGTGCTGACAGTGTAGTAGAGGTAAAATTACAGTGGCTTAAACATGACTGGGTAGGTCATTCATTGGTGCATCTGGAGGACAGAATAGCTGAGGAAATGATAGCACGGCATTACCTTTGCTCAGATGGATGTTCAGAATTGCACTTTCCCCTCAGAGAGTTGTTTCTGTTTAGTTAATTCTCTATACTCACTAACTTGCCAAAGTAGGTCGAATTTTATCCAAAATGTATTGTTTATCCCTATTTTTATAATAACAAGTAGATGGTCATGTGGTGTGGTATGACTTCCCGTCCTCATGTTTTTATGTCACTTGATTTTTTTAATTATCTGAGAAAAAAAAATTGAGTTTCAATATCATTTCAGTTAAACACAACTGATTATCACTATATTGTAAAGTGGCACTCTGTTGTGTAAAGCAAACACAATAAAATAAAATGACAAATAACAAGATTGTTTTCAAATTTAGAATTCTGCAGTTTAGGCACCAAACTTAGCTGCATCTTAACTGTACCTTTTTAAATGCTGACTTTTCTTTAAACAATCACAATATGTTCTAAGCCTTAGGTGTTATTAGTTGGCTAAACTTAATAAAGCCAAGCTAATAATTTTGCATTTGATTTTGAAGTCTTATTTGATCATTTTAAAAAGTCAAATAATGATATATCTGCTTATATGTAGCTCAGGAGTAAGAGTGGGTCATCGACATACAGTTAGGTCAGTAGTTTGATTCCCGGCTTCTCCAGTCTGCATGTTGATGTATGTATGGTCAAGATACTGAACCTCAAATTGCTACCGACGGCTGTTCCATTGGTGTGTGTGTGTAATTGTTCCTGATGAGCACACTGGTACTTTGTTTAGAAGCCCTTGACATTTGTATATTAGAATGGGTGAATGCTGACTTGTGTTGCAAAGTACTTTGGGTGGTCCAAAGATTAGAAAAGCACATATAAATGCAGTCCATTTACCATATTCTGTTATGTTATATTACTGTATAACAAAAAAACATTTTTGATAAAAATCCCTTAAATTTGGTTGTTAAAGAGTTGCGAGCAAAGTATGTACTGAGACAAATAAACTTGTCATTACTCTCAAAACTTGAATCCTGCTTTGTCCTGTCTGAACAAAGATGGTTGGGCTCTAAACCATAACCATAACATCCTTTGATGATGTGTTGGTTGCCACAAAAAAAAAAAAAATTAAAAATAAACAAAATATACAAAAAAAAAAAAAGTTGGCAATGAACATTTGGCAGATATGTTCAATAAACATTTCATGGTTAAAATGATTGTTTTCAGGAATACTTTTGGTATCATGTGTCATTTAAAACATGTAAGACATGCCAAGTATTAAATTAGCTTTAACTTATACTACCAATGACATAATCTGTCTGAGTATTGACACTAAATAAAGTTAGGCTTACATTTGTAATGATATGTAATACGACTACTTAATATTGGAATTTAGCCAGTATTTTATATATGTATGTTCTGTATGCATGTATGTAAGTATGTGTGTATATGTGTGTCTACGTATTTTAAGTGTATTTTTTCTAAATAAGTGAGGGCAAAAGTTTTTGAAGTGCACCAAGCAGGTCAAACTGGACGTGTTAGATGGTGTACACAGTTAGTGTTGGTTTGATGTGCAGTGTATAACTTAAAGAGGAAGCAAAATCTATTGTTTTCATTTAGTTTAGTTAGTTAAGTTTTGTTTTGTTCCAGTATCATTCTTTGTGAGAATGGCAAATAAATTTTAGAATGCAGATAGACTGTAAAGTCTGTTTAATCTATTCAAATTGTTGATATTTCAGTGTGTATTTCAGATAATGAACTAATGCTGAAAGAACTATTAATCAATCAACTCTTAAATACTTAAAGTGTTGGGAATCAAGTTCTCATGTCAGTCTTATGTGAAGCAAAAATACCAAAACTAATCTGCTACTCCGTTTTATGTTGAATATTTTAGGGTCTTGGACTCTTTGTAAGACAAAACAGGTCAACATTATAGCCCAAATGATACTGAAATTTTGAGTGTGATAATGATAGGCTGCTTATATTTGAGATGTTAAAAAATCAGATAATGATTTATCTGCTGGTAGTGTTTGTTTTTACATAATCTTAAACAAACATTTTTTAAAAAGGATCCCTTAAATCACTCCTTTTTTTTTTAAGAAATGTGACCAAGCAATATATTTTACAGTTGTAAATTAAATTTGTCAGGCTGCTCTGGTGGATGTAAAGAAAGATTGTGTAAATTACCTCAAAGCTTCTGGTATGACAGTGCTTTTTTTTTCTTTTACTTACTGGCTGACTGTAAACTATATATTCGCATTATCCAAACATCAGCATATATATATGTCAGCACGGATGTTTTACCAGTCTTACTCTAGAAGACATCACAGTTGGTTATAGGAAATTTAGATGAACGCTGTTTTCTTACATTTGGTAGGCCTATCTCCAGGCTAAGATATTTGATTAAGCCAGCTCCTCGAAAAAATTTGTTAATTAATAAATTACGAAAAAAAGAACATAATCGGAAGTCCTAGTATAACTAATTTCAGTTTGTTAACACGGTATTCTTGGAATTGAACTAACCGTCCTGTATATTCCGTAGTGCTTTGTTCAAAATTAACGTGTTCAACGTGTATTTACATTACGGAGAAACTGTTTTGTTAAGTTAGAAAATAACCAGACGTCTTTCTTTAAATCTACGTGAGCCGCTGCAAAAAACAAAAAAACACACAAAAAAACTACATCCTGTTTCCACACGGACCCGGAAGTCGTCCTGATTCCGCGGGTCTTTTGGGGCAACAACACTGCTCCGCACAACACAGTGTGCTGAAATGGCGGGTAGGTGGTCAAACGCCTTCATGCTTGAATTCTGTTGTCGCTGCTTAAATGTACATTCACCGAATAAAGGGACGCTGGCCCCGCTTTAAGTCAGTCGGAGTTGTAATTTGGCTTGTGTCCTGCTCAAAACATAGCGAGCTAAGCTAACGTTACAGTGCAAAGGCAGCAGTGGGGGGCCTGCCTGCTAACGTTAGTTACTTAGCATGCTATCAGGCTGTCATAGCATACATGCTTATGGCTGAATGTGTATGTAACGAATGTATGCTTGGATGCTGGCGTAGTTCGTGTCCGCTTTGAAGCCGTTTTCCGTTCAGTATAATTTTGAGCACATTTTGTTGTCCATCTTGATAAATATTTTCGTCTTAAAGAATGGCAAACTTAAAGGATCTAAGTGGTAGTTCATCCTCACAGCGTTGCCAAAATTTTAGATCTTTAGTTCTGCATTAGGTTGCTGTGGAGTCTCATGAGATACCTGCAGAGCTGGCATGCACCTCCTCAAAAGACACGTCGATTATGAATTCAGCTCATGTTATTCCAAGAAGTGCAAAGAAAGGCTAGAGTAACACAACAAGAAAGGATTGAGTGGTCGAGCACTGTGATTAGTTAGCATAGTTTGCTTGTGCTTTGTGCTCCATGTTTCTGATGATAGTATAGGTCGTTTGTAAGGTCAGGTATGAGAGTATCTGTATCTGCTCTTGAAAAACCATTTTCAGTGCGTTAAAATCAGGTTGAATTTACATAGTCAAATGCATAATTTGTAATACCAGAAGTATTATGGCTGAACTGTCAGAATGCTTGTCATCAACTGTCAGCTGTCTTCATCCATTTGTTTTAATTTATTTCAAAATTTAGATAGTCATATTTTCTGATCCTGTTTGTTTCAGAGTGATATTCAGATAGCTAAGATTTGAGATGCATCAAACTGCTGCTTAATTGATCATCAGACAGGAAAAACTTAGAGTTTTGCAATTTGCAAGAACCCTGCCCTACTGTTATTGTGCAGCAAGAAAAAGATCGAATGAACACTTAAGATGAAATGGAGGAGTAGAAAGTGGGTCGTTAGAAACAAATAAAGATAAAAACTGACCAAAAAAAATCTGTTTGAACAACATTGGATCTGTGTGTTCCTCAGGAGTAAGTAACATGGAGAAGAAACTGGCTGAATACAAGTGTGACACCAATGAAGCTATATCCTTGAAGCTGGGTATGCTTATTTATGCATTATTGTGTATGTCTTGTAAATGAATATGATAATGGGTGTGTGGATTGACAATGTTTTGTGGAATTAGCTTCTAATTTCTCACTATAATTGTTTAAACCCTGATGTCTTTTTCTGTCAGTTCGCTTTCCAGAGGATGTTGATGATGATGGCACTACATTCCACCCTGAGTACAGCCACCAGCTTTTTGGAGACGAGTGAGTATTTTTTGTGAATGTTACTTTTCCCTAATGATACAGAAACTATAGAAGAGTTTTCCCTGTTCAAAGAAGCAAATTATTAGTTGCCTTGCCTGCATATTGGTGGGCGCTGCTGCATTACTATACATTCATTTGAATATTACATTAACACATGTGAGCTGCCAGATACAACCATGTAGTTATTGGCCTTATAGTAGACACCCAGGAGCAATGATGGCTAATGTGCTTTTGCCAAGTCCTGTGGCCCTTCATACTATAACTAAGATGTGTTTAGGATAGAAGTGCAACTTCAGCTTACAATGCAGTTTTATACACGTTATGGGGCCCTTAGTTTGATACACTTTTACCATAGAAGATACCTTATGTATTTCTCCTTCCTTGGCCATAAAGTGTGAAATGGACACAAGTAAACTGGTTGTGATTGATGACCTTTTTAAAGAAAAACTATGTCACTTTTAAATCTAGTTTGCCTCCTACTCCTATTATTTCCTTCTTCCAAAGGGGTTGTGAAGAACACCAGGAAAAAATTTCATGAAAACAAAAGTATGGCTGATGTATCACCTGCATGCCAATTATTCAGAGTACACAATTACAAATTGCCTCCTAAGTTATATGACCTCTACATGTACAAATGACCAATTGCTGAAAAGCAGTATTGCATTTGTAAGAGTATTTTCTTGGGCAATGTTTACTTCATGTAAAAAGCACTGGGGCTACATTACTGCAACATTTCCTTCAAACTTCATGGAGAACAGTAAGAGTGAAACAGCATCACTAGTCTGTTCAAACCAAATATTCTCTGGTCTGACTCAGTTAAAATACAAAAAACAAAACTGCCAGCACATTAGCATGTCATTGACTCTGAGCCTCTATGTAACTGGTACTGACATTGTTATCGTTAAGATAAGGAGCACAGGAAAGAACAGTGCGTCACCTGTCCCTCCTCTGCCCTGCTCTGTGCTGGAGGGGCTAAGCCCTGCTCTTGGTTAAACATGCATGCAGAAAATACTAATGACTGTGTGAAATCATAGCAGCAGCGCTTAGAAATAATTACACTGTGTAATTGTTCATAAAACCCTACATTGTCATTTTACATTTGTGTTTAAACACACAAGATACATGCTACAGTAATCGACGAGTTTTACAAGTGTTGGGAAGCGTGTGTGTTATTATTTCATATCTTTAAACAGAGTAAGACTGGTTAATTCATCCTGCCTCAGTC
>JAQQZW010000005.1:11652035-11663762 GCA_029814745.1 Zanclus cornutus | reverse complement strand
CACACACACACACACACTCACACTCACACTCACACAGACTGCGTAAACATATTCTACGTCTGCGAGCAGCTGATGTAGTTCATCGTTCACAAACAAATTTTGTATCCACTTTGATCAGGGTTGTTTTTAATTGTTGACATCTTCAATAAGTCTGAAAATAATTGAAAATTGATGTATAGAATCATGTTTTTTGCCATGATTAAATCAGCCTCCTTGTGCTAAAGCTGTTCGCTCTGAGGAATCATGATGATGGCTGTTATACTGACCATTGAAGGCATCACTAGACATGCATAAAACCAGACAAATAAACATTTCATTCTCAGCCTTGTACCACATCCACCTCGACTTGCTCGCAGCCCTTTGTTAGGGTCTCAAACTGTGGAGAAAGGGTGGCTCTTAACTTGCTGTTTGAATTTAATCAAAAATAGCCCATTTAGCCAGAAGTCATTTTCTTTTTAAAAGGCAAACGTTATTTAATCTTTCAGCTGTTCATTGTCCCATCATAAATAGTCCTCTTTCAGTGTGTTCGGCAGGGCTGAAACGAGCCTGCTAATTGCCTCCCATTTCTTCTGACATGTGGTGGTTTAGTGTGTAGAAAACACAGCAGGGAGAAGGAAACAGGAGGCTGAGAAAATGAGAGCTAATTATTTTCCCCTGCCTGGTGTCAGGTTCCGTGTCAGCCTTGTTTTTACAAACTGGAAGGTTTTTTTGCACTAAATAAAACAAACCCGCACTGCATTTTTTTCTTCGCCCCTCTTTGCTGGCGATGTCATGGAAGCAGCTGCACTTCTCAAAGACAAAATGAGGGCCTGCGATTGTGCGGCCACCATCTGACAGCCACTGAGGGTCCCCTACTAATGAGGATATCACCGTGCAGCCAAGTGAAAGGTGCTGAATTATGTATGAGTTGTCATTAGACGCACTCGGGTCCTAGGCATCATTACCAGACATTGTTTCTGCTGGAGTGATTAGACTAGCATGGACCTGGGAGCCCCGGTGCGACCGTCCAGTGCCGACACCAGGCCAGCGCAGGGCCACTGGTGTGTTTCTGAGCCAGAGGCTTGCTGAAGCTTCCCCTTTGAGCTGCTTCCAGCCCCTGGGGACGATGCAGGAGAGGGCGAAGGCTCCTCAGACGAGTGTGTTAGTGCCACTCCTCTGATGTCTTTCCCTGTGATCACTACACAATGGATTGGCCTGTGACATGAACTCTGCGTGGTTAAGCAGTGACCTGTGGTTTCGTGGGGATTGGCAGACTCATTACTGCTTCGTCAGCATTCAGTGTGCGGGAGAAGAGGGCTGGGGAATTGTTTAGATTCGTGCCTCCTAGTGAGGATTTGATGAGTCCAGCATGCAGCAACTCATGAGGAAAAACCTGCACTCTTATCACCTAAAAGCAACCAGATTCCAGCCCCAAGAAATTATTCCTGGATCCCACTGAGAATAATAATATCAAACATTTGACAAGGAATTTACAGTCTACAGACAAATATTTGCTATTGCTGTCATTTGTATCTTTTTCTCTGTTATACTAATTTTAGAAAAATGCAACAATTCTTACTTAGATCTGTTCTCTAAATGAGGTGTTTCACAATTCATTTAACCTGCTTTAGATATTGTATATAAATTTTATTCGATATAATTCCTCATTTTTTGTCCCCTTCCAGTTTTTTATAATATTTTTATATTATAATGTCTGTCTTCCACCTCAGTGAGGCTCTGTGGCTACTACCATTAATCTACCTCTAGGTTGTGCTGTTGGTTTATATACAAGAGTAACCAAGTTCTGCACACAGAATACTGCAATTATAAACTTTTTATACAAGCAGGTGCAGTTTCTCAGTGTATCAGACCTATTTTATCTCACCATTAGATCTTTTCTTTCAAGGACTGTAAATGGAAACTGTATATTGAACTTGATGGAGATGACGTTGCAGTAACTTACATTAAAGATGTTGTCTTTAATGCCAACCGTCAGGATGTGGAAATGCTGCGTATGACTAAGGTATTGTCAGAAGCACATTTTTTTAATGAGTGCTTATTGTGGTCTATGCTGTGTTGCTGACCTACGTGGTTGCATTTTGCTTAAAGGATTATTGTATTGTGGTTACTATGGTCAGATTGTTTCTGAAATAATGTCATTGCAATGCAGCCACCTTTTGTGATGGACAAATGGATCGTTGGAATACAGGAAAATCAACGTATGGACTACACGGTCAATTATGAGGTGAGTCATTTCAGCAGCTGTGAGAGCCATCTTACAAAACAATGCAAATCTACACTTTAGCCATTTGAAATATGTATTGAAAAATGCATCAAAGGCAATCTTAGAACCGTGTGCAACAAGCATAAATGTTGACACTAAATATTCTGATATTGTCCTTGTTTTCTAACTTAACCCTCAGAATGATGTCAAGTCACCAAAGTCCACAAGATACAGCTGTCCGCTGACATGGAGTCTTGGTGGAGGACAACATGAGATCAAGACTGTGGAGTTGGTCATTGAAACAACACCAGCTAACATCGACTGGAACCCCAGGGACAAGTGTTACTCAGGTAATTGTTTTATTTATTGTTTCTTAGAGTGCCAAAGCAACAGTTTTCAATGCTGGACAAAAAAAAATTGTTACTCTTGTATTTCCTATGAGTTAAAGATATCACAACTATATGTAGCAGTATAAAATGCAGAATGTGCTCCTGTTTTTATCAATGCATACCTTCTTTTTTAGATATTGATCCCAAATGGATGTACAGCGTAAGGTTAAAGCAGATGACGACCCAGAAATCACTGCAGACGACTTCTGCATTCACTAGCTCTGATGCCCGCACTCTGCCTCAGTTCCTGTCTGCACATGAAAGCCAGGTCTTTTCTTACGCTGCAGCTGTGCGTCGCTCTACAAACCGTGTCCATGCATCTCCTTGGATTGACTCACGCAGCTACTAGCCAACTGCCAGTCTGTCGGCCAAACTCTACCCGCTCAATCTTGGGTCAAAGGGCAGCAGCCCTTCCAGCACTACGTCAGAGAGTGCCTCAGAGAGGGAACGAGAGCGCCCACTCAGCGCCGGAGCAATCCATGACCACCGCAGAAACAGCTACTTTGGCAACACATTGAATGTGGGATGGGGGCAGGGTAGGGGTACTAGAGGTGGCTATATTCATAATAAAACCAGCAAAACCTCACGACAGCCAGGGAGGCCACGGTCCAACAGTTACAGTGTCACACCACAGAACCGCCCCTCCATGATACCAGGTATATCGTCTGTGACAGAAAACCCCAGTGAGGAAAAAGAGGGGGCCAAAGCCAGCGATGGAGGATGGATCAAAGTGGAGCGGCAGAAGAGATTACCACGTCATGACAATAAACAAGTCAGAGGTCGACAGATGAGAGGGGGCAGGGGAGTGCGCGGCGCTGGTGGAAGAACTTAATGTGGGCCACACGTGAACTGACAGCTTCTTGAATGCGCTGAAATGGTTTTACGTATGAATTATGTCTGCGTACATGCTCTACATGAACTGCTTGTTGTAAGAGAAGCTCACTGATGCCTGTGATGTATATATGTGTGACCATAGGCTTTTTTATTTTTTAAAAAACGGGCTCCTCTCTGGTTAATAAAAATTAGCCTTTGCTCAGCGTGTATTTATTATTATTATTATTATTATTATTATTATTATAAAAAACACACAATTCAATAAATTTTTCTTCTTTACTTTCTTATTTCATTACAGTTTTTTTTACAATTGCTAAGTCATATTTTTTTGTAGAGTTCAGTTTTTTTAAAAATCTTTACACTGACTGCACAAGTCAGTGTCGACTAAACTGTTGATCACTATTAATTTATTCGACTCAAAATGCATTTAGTGACCATATTTTTTAAAATAAGGAACTGTGTTCTTACTCACACTCAACCATGACCAAAGCTCTGTAGTTACACACCATTTTGCACGTTTACATACTATTGTAGAAACTATTTCAAAACTTACTGTAAAACAAAATTTCTGTAAATTTGCTGTCATTTGCTACATTCTGCTACATGGGAGAAAATAAATAAATATGCATGAAGTCGGGACACACACTCAGCGTTTATTTTTACTAATGACGTTTGTCAAAGACTTGTGCCAGGTGAGGAAAGGATCCAGAAGGCTATGTTATTGTATTTACAATCCATCCCAGGATGGTGTCACTTTTCCTTCCACCTTACTCTCCATTACTCAAACCCACAGAGGAATTCTTTTCCTCATCGAGGGGGAAAGTTTAAAACCACCAGTCATATATACAGATATCCCTCTTGGATGCAATGAATGCTGGATGCCTGGAGATATCTGCAGGAGATTACAAGGGATGGATCAGGCATGCAAAAAGATTGTTGCACAGGTGTGTTTCAAGAGAGATCATAAGGTATTATTGAGAACTGCTAAATGCAAATCAAGCCAAATCTAGAGGACAAGGTTGACTAGCACTGTTGTATTTCTACATCTGTATTTTATGCATAGTTCACTGTAAAAATGTAAAAAAAAAAGAAAAAAAGAAAGCATTGAAGCATTCTGCAGCATTTCTGAATAATTTCTGGGAAACACTGTGAGGTAGGGCAATAATAAGCGAGCAATAAAGAGGTAAAATTATTTTTGATATACTCGAATCTAGGCTCATGTCAAAAATAAAAAAAAATACTTAAATTATACTTACAATAGTGATACATATTGTAATGCCTCATGTTGTCTGCGATTTTTACCGTCATTAAATAATGAGCCAGAGATTGTTACTGTTGGCAGACAAATGTTCTTGTACAGGAGTTGACCTGATATGTGTGTGAAGTGCTTTAGTTGAATTAGTGCATTCTAGATGTGAAATTAACTATTTTGCTAAGCTACATGTTAGTAAAGAAAACTGTGTGCAGAGTTTTGAACAAGAGATCTTTAGAGATTATAAAGATTTACAAGAGATTATAGAGAAAATATGAGTTAGCAATTGTAAGTAAATTCAAATGCAAACAGTGTTATGGTTGCAGAAAAAAGATTGTATATATTAACACAGTTACTTAACAACACTGTTTTACCACTCTGATCCAAGATGAAATAAATTGGTCAGACTCATTTCTTCAAATGCATAATTTTTGGAGCTGCTAATTTAGTGTGTTTCTTTCTGTGAAGTGTGTTTGGCACAGAAATATATCATGATTTATTGACTCCATTGTTTTACAGTAGTCATACTTATCAAGAAGTGCAAAGTTCATTCAGTCTGGTGTGTCCCAACCCCATTCCTTTTGTCTCCTCTTTGATGCTTTAATAACATCCTGCTGTTTGCATTAAGATGTTGACCTGTTTTTGTCTTATCTCAGTTTTGTTGCCAGGTTTATCTTCATTGTCTTTGCCTATTGTTCTGCCTTGGTAAAAAAAAACCCAACTCCCTTATCTTCCCGATTTCTTTGCCAAAAAACCCCTTCCTTTCATTCCTTTACCAACGGTAGCAAACAGAAAGTGTAACTAAAATATTCGGAATAAAAAGCCTGAGAAAATAATTATAGCGTCTTATCTGCTGTAACGTGAAAGTGCCCGAGAAATCTTAACACGAATTACTTCTTAAAATTTGACCTGTTTCCAGAGTTGGAAAGAACTCAACATTTTACCCGCCTCACATGCAAATTGTCAAATAAAAAATTCGCGCCACGGTGCAGTTCCTGGAAGAACGAAAGCTCACGTACCGTGAACGTCTAATAATTGATTTATTTTATGAAGTGTAATTATTCAAAGAGTTATCTAACACATTTTAAAATGTGAACAGCGACGTAAGGTTATGAATTCGGCCTCCAGTTTTTTACAGAAAGTCTTGTTTTGTTATACTACCAGAATGCATTTTATACAGCTTTCAGGACTTTCCGGTGGCGCGGGAAATGAACAGCCTGTGGGTTGCATGCAGCTGCAGGACCTGCATTGTTCACTGCAGAGCGCTGCACGGTGTTTTTGTGTTTCTCTGTTTATCTCGGACGATTATTAGAAGAAAAATGCCATCCACCCGCTCCATGGTAAGAAAAATAGCTTTTTAAATTTTAATCCAATATCACCAAATGTGTGTGTGTGTGTGATTTTTCTTTAAAATCTTGATGACACAACATCCTGTTGAGACCACATTGTAAACGTGAGGTTAACATTTAAATTACCCTTTTCCTCTAACGGTCACCTCAGTCGTCAGTTCAATGTTGTAGAGTTTGCTAACTTGCACAAATGGGCATGATAAGGTATAATTTCATAGCACACTATCAAAGTAAGTGATTTAATTGATGTAACTACTTTTAATGGTACACCACCTTCCTACATTAACTTAAAAAGTTGAAATGGAGGTAATGTTAACTTGTTAATTTAGAATTGAAAAAAATCCATGACAATCATATTGAAATATGAGAGTAACTATTGAAATATGCACTATCCTGTTACCTACATTTGGCTAGCTTTGCCAAATGTGTGTGTCCTTTGACTAAGGTGAAAGATATGAAACATTAGAATTAGTCAGTCAGTCCATTAACAGAAAACTATGTTGATTGGCAATACTTTGATGGATTACTATTAAGCATCATTTACTACTACTACTACTATTATATTCTTCTTCTTATTATTATTATTATTATTATTATTCTTATTCTTATTATTATTCTTATTCTTATTATTATGTGCTAAAACTGATTCCAGCTTTTTAATCATTAGTATTTGCTAGTTTTAAGCTTCCATAATAGCAGTGTTAAAAGGCATTATTTTCAAACAAAAAAAGCAGTTTGGACCTGTCAAATTGGGCTTAAGGCTTTTTTTTGACTAAAAAAATTAATCAAGAAATTAATTGATAATGAAAGTAATCCTTACATGTAGCCTACCGTAATTCATTTGAAGTCTAGAAAAAAGATCACATAAAGAAATCCAACTGTTTGCTATGTCAGTGGCAGTTGAGAGTTGGTGCCAAGATTTGTAACATAACCTGATTTGATACTCTGCTGGTCTGTTTCCTAAACTTATCCGTTATTATTCATAGAAACTGGCTGCCCAACGTCCATCTACCAGGATGAGTTTGAGGAGCTTCCGCAGCTCCCCGCTGGTTCCCATGGAGACTTCCTCATCCTCCTCCGATGACAGCTGCGATAGCTTTGGCTCTGACGGAGGCTTTGCAAATACGGTAACAATAAAATACCAAGTCTTACTATTACTGTCAAATGGTGGTGAATGTGTAGAGCCTTGCAGCACCATCTGCAACTAAAGACTGTGTCTGTGACTGTGTGTGTTTTAGAGGAGCAGCTTAACACGGACAAGTAGAATGGCAGAGAAACCAAAGATGTTTGATGCTACATCAGAGGAGGATACATGCAGCGGGTTTGAGGACAATGTTATCAACAATCAGATGAAAGCCATGGTAAGTTGTTAAGAAAAATACAATTGCAACATATTTCAGATCTTCGTCAGAAACCGTGAAAGTTTCTTCTAACCACAGATTGTATTTTCTTTCAGAAAGTAGACTCTGAACCTTTGAGACGTGGCCGCAGGTCCAGTGTCCTGAAGGTGGCCATGACGTTCCCCACAAAGAAGACGTCCAAGAAGAGGCCAGCGTCCGAACCACTCGCTCAAACTAAGGTGCAGGACTCTGACTCTGACTCTGAGGAGAACTTCATGGACAAGAGAGCCCTGAACATTAAGGAGAACAAAGAAATGGTACAAGTTGCTGTATTTGATTCACATTGATTGGTACTATAAACTGAACTTTGGCTGGAACAACCTTCATTTTTATTGTGCTGTTTCTTATTCATAACTTTTTTTATTTTTAGCTTGCAAAACTCATGGCAGAACTGAACAAAGTACCTGGACTCTTTCCAAGACGGATGGCAATGTCGGCATCCACTACGGTAATTTAACCTTCAAAAAATATTTGAATCTCTGTTTCACATCTTGTCAGAGACCCTAATGCTTCATCGGTGCTCTGTATTAATTGTTACAATTTTTACATCCTCAGCCTCGACAGGCACCTCGGCGGTCTACAGGCACTCCTGGAGCTCGCAGGAGAAACCCGGAGCGTTTGTCCCGACCCCACACACGGTCCCGCACGCTGGTTGATGGACCCCCCAGCCCAGCTCCAGAGGA
Organism: Zanclus cornutus; assembly: GCA_029814745.1. Taxonomy (NCBI): domain Eukaryota; kingdom Metazoa; phylum Chordata; class Actinopteri; order Acanthuriformes; family Zanclidae; genus Zanclus; species Zanclus cornutus. The sequence goes on along the minus strand of JAQQZW010000005.1, from coordinate 11,655,652 downwards.
AGAGCCTGAGGACAAGTTCAGCCTGGTTCGCAAAAGTCGCTGTTATGAGGAAGATGATGAGCCAGTAAGTCACATCACAAACAGTCTGCGTGTCTTGTCACCTTTCAGGTTGCATCAGATTCTCCTTACATACAGTCTTGGATTTAATCATTGTCTTATAAACTACATTTATTCATGTGCAGCCCCGTCGCCGCTCCTTCAACGGTACCAAGGCCTTCCCTCATGTAGTGCTGCCTGTGGATTACATCACAGAGTCAGAGCTGCAGAACATCTGCCACAATGTGCGGGAGAAAGTGTACAACAGCTCCACTGTAGGTCCCACATTCACTGTGACACCGAAAAGATTTGCTGTATTTGTCTGTCAAGCTCTTTCGGCTGATGATACAATTTTTCTAATTATTTTCAGGGATCCACTTGCCACCAGTGCCGGCAGAAAACAACCGACACCAAAACCAACTGCCGTAACCCAGAGTGTGTGGGGGTGAGGGGTCAGTTCTGCGGCCCCTGTCTCCGTAACCGCTACGGAGAGGAGGTCCGAGACGCTCTGCTGAATCCGGTGAGAACCTAACACGTAGCAAGTTTGTATTTACATTTGATTGTGTGTGTGTGTGTGTGTGTGTGTGCGTGTGCGCGCGCGTGCTGGCAAGTCTAATTTCATTTCTAATTGTCTCTGATTAGGAGTGGCAGTGCCCACCATGCAGAGGGATCTGTAACTGCAGCTTCTGTCGGGCACGAGACGGTCGCTGTGCTACAGGAGTGCTGGTTTATCTGGCTAAATATCATGGCTTTGACAATGTGCATGCCTACCTGAAAAGGTGAGAGAAGTTTTTTAAAAAAAAATCTGAACAAAAAATCTGATATTTATTTATTTACTTATTAACAATCATTTGAATGCCCATTTTTAACTCCAAGGTTCTTTTTTGTCTTTATTGCAGCCTGAAAAAGGAGCTGGAAGAGAGTAGCAAGTGAAGAATAGAGAAAGCTGATTCTGGACCTGATTGACATGCTTTGTGACCGTTTTTACATGCATACAAAGTCTAAATATTGTTCTCAGTGTTTCAAGCATTATTACATAATGCTTAAAGTTCCTGATTGTAAAAATTTTGCCCTTGAACTTTGACTGACATCTGGAGTAAGGCTCTTATGGCCAGTTCTCTCCTAAAGCCTAAAGCTCCCGTTGTTGTTTTTTGTTTTGTTCTTTTGTTCTCCTACATATTTCCCTGCTTATCCGTAAGAGATGAACCCTTACATTAAGACTGGTTGATTGCAAACTAAGGTGGAGTAAAACAAAACAAAAATTAAGAAAATAACTCCACCTTTAACTGACAGCCCTCTGTGATCTTAAATATTTTAAGATGTTTGATGTACATATTCGCATAGTACGTAAAAGTCCCTTTTTATACCAAATAATCATCACAATCAGGCTTTTTTAGTTGATCTACTGTATTTTACATTGTTTTAAATGTATATATCTTATACAGCCAACTTGAAATGAATTGGCCTCCAAGGGATCAGTCTTGTGTGCCTTTTTTGCAAATTTACGCTTGTGTTTTTTACAAGTTGCGTAGCCTTTTGTACATTTGCTGAAAGTAAATGTTGGAAAAAAAAAAAAAAAAGAAACCCAAACAAAATGTTTTCTTGATTTTGGGGTGTCCCGTGGAAATGGCCGAATGATCTGCATGCTGCTGAGGTGGTGTAGGTGGAAATGGCATAGAATGGGGTCCACTGCCTCTCACTTCTAAACCGAGAGGAACTGTGTGATATACTACAGTGCCTGGTTAAATATCCTTCATTAGATAACTGTCACTAATGGTGTGGAAACAATTAGCACACTCTAATGGGAATCTCATACCTGTAAATCATTTTATCCTGTTAAAGCACATTCTCGCTCTGCTCCAGTCTCTTTGGCTCATTTTCTGCCTTCCACTGTTAAGTAGGAATGGTTGAAGGTGCCACTGAAGTGGCAATAGAGTTATGGCATGCATTTTCTGTTCAGAAGTGTAATACTCTCCACGAAATGACATGGAATTAACCTTTGTGCCGTTCATTGTTGAAACGTACTTCATTTGACCTGCACCAGGACACTCTGATTATGATACTGTTTGAAAATAATCAATGGTTGAGATTTCTTTCTAAGGTGGAGGTTATCTTGCTGCTGCTTGCATTTACCAAGCACTGCACTCCTAACGGGAGGAGTATTTCTTAACTGTTGATGGGAATATCCGTTATGGTGACTGTTGCTTTTTGCTCATCAGGTTAACTGTACATGTTCATTAAAGCGTTAATCACTGCAGAATCATGTTATCAGTTTTCTTTGACTTGACCATCACGCTATCCAGAACAGTGGCAGCTGTAATTACTGTTATTGAAACGTGGAAGAGAGATCCTGAATGCTGCTGGTGATTGAAGATGTTTAATGAGTGTGAAGGCTGGAAGTTTATTAACGTTTCCATCACTGTTAGCTAGCTGCAGTCAGTGTTTATAATAAGTTAGCATTCCTTTAGAGAGTAAGACCCTGACTCATGTTATCTGGATAAAGGTTGACTAGTCAGAATGGGTCAGAATCACAATTTACTACACAAACCACAAAACTGAAAATATTCAACACAAATTCTTTTTGACTGATCATTTCAAGTGTAAGGAAAGCATGTAGTATGTACTATTAAACAAATTTGACAATTCAGTAAATTCAAAGTTGAAATAAGTTTGAGCTTCAAGTAACTTTAAATATGAACATATCTGTCCTGTTTATAAAATATTACAGTACTGACAATTAAAATACAATTTTCCACAGGCCAGGGTGACTTAACAGACTATTCAAAATCCAAAGGTATTCAATTTAAATACTCTAAACAGAAAAAGGCATAAAATGCTCGCACTTAAGATTTTTGAGATGAATAAATGTTGGCATATATGCACGATCAATTAAAACGATTCATTGATCATCAAAATTGTTTATTGTTTCAGCTCTAAAATCAGGGCTGTAGTCATCTCTGCTGCACAGTAGAGACGCAGAAGCTGATGTTTGGAGAAGAGGGTTCATTAGTAGAAAATGTCAAGTTAGTTGACTTTATGCCCTTTTGGTCTTGGTCTCACAGTGGCTCTAAGGAGAATTTACTCTGTGTTCACATTAAGAAATGAAAGCAGAAACAGGTAAGGCTCTTGTTTCTGATTTAAAGGGTCACACCTTAGCCCGTTTCTTCACGAATGGAGCAACCCTCCATTACAGTGCACACCCTCACACAGAGAGTGGAAAGATGCCTCACAGTCAAAATCACAAAAAGTATCACAGAACATTTTAAAAAGGATTTGATGATCCCTCAGCACAGCTGCCATCCTGCACAACCAGGTTATGGACAAAGGTGCAAAGAGGAGAACGTCATGACTTACCTTCAGGCTTTAAAGTGTTATTCCTCAATTCATTGGTCGTCCAGGTCGAGTCTGCCCGCATGGTACAGCATTATGGGGACTCTGAATCTACAGATGGACAACGGTGATCACCATATTGTAACAAATCAGAATCTGTGACCTGAAAAGGATATTCAGGTAAAGGGTTAGTGTTAGGGGGGCCATAAAGTATTTGGGTAGCATAAACTGATGGGTCACAGAATTTTGCG
>JAQQZW010000005.1:11379986-11390220 GCA_029814745.1 Zanclus cornutus | reverse complement strand
CTTGGCTATTCTGTAGCAACAAATGAACACTGAGAAGTCTCTTTATGCTCAGAGAGATATCTAAAGAGGAGGAAGATAAACAACAATTATACTGCTCTCCCTGTCAGCACAGCATGCCTCGGGTCAGTCCATTAGAGATCACTGTTTGGTGCACTCTTGTGCTGGAATAAGAAGTGCACCCGTTTGCGGCCAGGCTTTTGACTGGCAGTTGGGACCTGGAGACTGTGTGTGTGTTGTGAGCTGCCTGCGAATGCAGACGGGGGGAGGATATCCAGACATAAACTTCCGCTGTCAGCATGGGCAATCATGGCACTTCATTGTCCAGCAGCATCATTACAATATGGTTATCATCTGAGCTTGAGTCTGACACCTTCTCCAGGACCTCTCCAATCACCCCCCATAGTAGGCTTCAGTACCAGGCAGTCAGGGCAAATCTCTGCTTTGTGCTTGTCTGCCTTAATAGACTGGATGTCACTTCTGCCTGTGGAATGTGCCCGGTCTTCAGCTGTCAGTCAGAGGCGCGGGTGTCAGGCCGGAGCGTGGCTGGAGCCGTCTGGATTAGAGGGTAGTTACCATAGCTGTCAGATTACTGACAGCCTGACACCCCCTCTCCCAACTTCCTCTTATTGTTTCTTTGTTTCTCTCAAACATCCTCCAGATGGGAGAATTACCAACCAGAAGAGAGAGAGGAGAGAGATGGAGAGAGGGAGGGAAGGGGGGGGGGGGATACAAAAGCCGAGAGCGGGTTTTAAAAGTTCTATGCCACGTTAGTTTTCTGATGAAGTAAAGCGTGCTTGGTAGATTCCCATAGAGAGACAAGGAAGCGAAGTGAGAGGATGAAAGAGAGAGCATTACACCTATTCCCACCTCTCCTTGTTATCTGTGGTATTCATGTCAAGATAGGTGATTGTGTTGGTCATTAGTGTTCCTATACCCAACAGAGTGTCTTAGTTAGAACCTTTGAGTAAAGCTCCATCTTCACTGAATATTCACCTCTATGACTGTACCTGTCTCATTCATCTGGTGAAGAGCTGGAAATGTTCTTTAATTCCTCTTTCTTTTTAAGACAAATGAACCAGCTTAATGTGGAGATGTAGACAGGCATGATAGAAAAAATCACTTAGGTACTAAAACCTATAATGAATTATGGAATCATCCATGGTTACTGGAAGTATTTTAATGATTGAAGAAACTGTGGGCAGGCTACGGGTCAGCACTTGTCTTTACATTTTTCATCTCTCTCGTTTCAGTGACCCCGTATGGGTGACAGTGGCATTTCTGCCATTTTCAAATGAGCACTGTACTAACAGCATAATCTACATGAAGGAGAGAGCTGCATACCATGGACGTGAAAATCCACAGCCTACTGTCTGCTCAACTTTCCAGTGAAACGACAGCATAAAAAGAAGGATCATTTTTTTATTGAAAAACAGTTCACTTGATCAAGCTAAGGATATATTTCTAAAAAAAAAAAAAATCATGGCAGTACATAAAGAAAATTATCTTTATATGAAAAATAACAGATTTTAACCTTCATCAACTTTTAACAGCCCTGATCAGCCAACTTCAGAAACAATTACATGGATGTAAAATGAAAGGAAATGAGGTGTTATGTTTGTAAAAATACACTGATACACCACTTCAGCCCCTGGCCGTCAGATTCTACCATAAAAATAACCAAAGGCAGATTACAGTTTGCCCTGACCTCCAGTCTCCTCTAACAAGCCTGGCTACTAAAATCAGCTGCACCGTCATGTACGGGTAAAGATAATGAGGGCGGCTGCCTGAGGAGAGACCGAATGCTAAACAATTATAGTTAGTTACAGGAGCACAGGTTAATATTCTCTCATGTCCCTCTTCTCACACATTCCCTTTTGTCCTACATCAATCTTAATGAAAGTTATGAGACCTGTCTGCAATGATAAGCAGCCACTCAGGCGTACTCTGTGTCAAGGCTCACACATTATGCCTCCCCTTCAGCCTATGTTTTGCATAGCCTAAAGCATCTATTAAAATCCCCTTGTAAAATTCATAAAACAAAAATGTGGTGGGTCAAGTCTAGAGGGAGCCAAAGTAAGCTGCTTATTAGCAGGGAGTCGAAAACACAGATCCAATTACAGATCCTGAACAAGGAGCACTAAGAATCAGCATTGGGGAATAAGTATTTTCCTTTTCTCTCCCCTTCAATTGGCCAAGGTACAGAGGAGAGAGAGAGAGAGGTATCAGAGAGCAGGATCCACGAATGGTAATTACAGTGGGAGTGTTTAGTGCATGAAGCTAGAGTTGGAGCCATTCAAGTACAAACTCATGTAAATCTTCACTTTGCTTCAGATAGTAAATTGGTCGGGTTTAAGAGGAATCCCAGAAGGAGAGGAGGAGAGGGGCTGCGCCGAGAGGAGCCATGAGCTCCAGAGATATGTAAAGAATCTCTGTCTGGAATTTAAAGGGCTACAAATTAGACCAGACATTAGCCTTTTTCTTTTACAGAGCCAGCAGAATGTGAATGAAACAGAATAAATAACTATAAGACGGCTTTTCCCCCCTTCTTATAAGATGACATTAATCCTTTCATGTGCAATGACAGCTTACAGGGTCTGACCCTCTCCCTAGACAGCCATATAAAGCCAGGAGATTTTTTTAAGATCCCACCAAGAACATGCTTCTGTTAATAAGAGGTCCTGATAGAGGTCTCCACCCCACATTTAATACTCTAGTTTACACCAACTTACCCTGCGCAACATGTTTCACAGATGGCTCTTATTAAACTAGTCAACAATATTGTGAGATTTAATTCCATTTAGACATTTACTTTTAATTTGAATCGTTCCGTATCTGTAACAAGCGGACAGCACTTTTACATTTTTTTCTTCCTGGGTAGTGAAGGCTGAAGCGTCTCTCAAGCGTACAAAAGCGTGAGCGTTTGAGCCCTTTGAAAGAAAAAAGATCAAAGGCGGCAAGTCCTCCTGCTGCTGCAGGGTTTAAGCTGTAACCAGCACAGACCCTGCTCTCCACATCTCGGATAGCGCATAGTGGTGGGTGGCGAGCTGACTGATTGCCAGGAGTGTACTGTCAGCACCACTCTCTCCACAGAGGACCATGATGGGGGACAGTGTTCGGCCAGTCCACGTAGACACCCCCCTCCACCAAACAAAAACCATCGGCTCTGCAGAGGGACGGTGGCAGCCTGCTTCTCCCATAATGACCTCAGTGGGTAATGTGCTACACTAATATCTAGACAGGGTAATTCATTTGCACAAATGGACAATCCATCACATTTTTGCAGACAATGAATTCTGCACCGAGCTGAATGGATGCCGCATTCAGTTTTCGATACATTCCTGAAAAATAATTGGGTATTTCCAAAAAGAAATCAATAGGAATACACCGTAATATCTGTAAGTGATATTTAGTAAAATGCCATGTTAAAGCATTTTCTGAGTTTAATAGCTTCATTTGATGGTAGGTACAAATTCTAATATAAATTACTATAAATGGGAAAGATTAATTTGTACATAAATTGGCATGCAATTCATTGATAACAGTACAGTAAGTTGTAATTCTATGTATAATTAGCCAACGGTTGTAGCTACACTATATTGTATGCTGTGTAGTCACCACAAAAGTTGTTTGAAATACGAGAGGTTAAGGATGTTCATAGTTAAATTGTTTAAAGAAATGGCTCAGTGGACTATTTACATGGCTTTGTATGGCTCAGTGGACTATTAGGGGACATACCATGTGCTTTGTGTTGTTGTGGTTTCAGGTCTGGCTTGTGGCCTACGTTGTGTGTCATCCCTCCTTTCTCTCTGTCTAACCTCACTGTTTTGTGACTCTCTAATACACTCTCTGATAAAATGACATATATTACATTATCTCAGTTTCCATGCTGCATTATATTCATTACAACTGGACACACTGGAGTTATGTCAGGGGCTAAACTAAGTGCAAGGTCCTCACATCCTTAAATAAATGTTAACACAGTGGTATGAGTTAACAGACACTCCTGTACAATTACCAGCCAGTGTTACATCGCTGACATTATCAGGAGGGAACCTACATTACAAATGGTCCTCCTTTTGAAAACAGCAGCAAAGTGGCCACTTTANNNNTTCCATCACCTTAGATTTTTTCCCCCCGCCGTCCCTTATTTCCCCTCTTTCCAATCAATTTCAACTGCTGCCCATGCACTGATACAAACACAATTTCTATTTATGCAACAGGATCAGACACAAAGCAAATAAAATCTACAAGATATGCAGTTCAAGACAACATCTGCTAGTCAGTGTACTCAGATTAATTGAAAGTCTTTGTGCTGTCATTTCAGTTGAGTGCAGTTTGACTAACATCTTAACCTACTTAGTGCAATTAGTGCTTCATTAGAGAGGCTAACTAACTATTGCTTCTCTCCATAATGATGTGCAAGAGTGTAGACATAAAAGTACATAATCAATGGTTTCCAATTACTCCACAAGTGCAACCACTATTTCAAATAAACTGGATAATAATATAGAGCCATTACAAAGTCTAAGGTAGCAGAACCATTTAATTGCAGTGCAGTTCTTTTCAGCTCCCAGATTTTTTCACACTAATGAAGTGTCATACAAAAAAAGGCTGTATTGATTTTTTCACCACACAGCCTCCACCACAAATATGTAATTATCCTTTTTATATCTGGCAGGGGATTAAAGTAATCTATAGTATCTAGCCTTTGCGCTTCCCTGACAGGGTTGTGTGGGGCTTTTACCCTTTTCAAAATATGCAGCTTTTTGATGAATTAACTTTAGACAAAATGCTGTTCTGTTCTATATTGTTTTGTCTAAAAACCTGTACTCTGAAGACATCATGCAGCATGTACAGCTGCCTGAGCTTTCAGTACACAATCATGGCATTTCAAGCCCTGTCATCTATGAGCCCAGGCAGTTAGAGCTAACCATCAGCTAACACACACACATACAGACACAGACAGATAAGCTCCACAATCAAACACAAACGGGCAAAAATAGAAGCAGCCACACACTTTCACACACTCACACAATTTCTGTGGAGATCTCTGTGAAGCTGTGAGCTCAATAGAATTCATCACAGCTGGCTAATAAGGTTAATTTAATCCATAATGTGTCCATGAAAATCACTACTTCCTCTGGAGCACCACACAAAAGCTCCCTGCTGTTCCCTGTCAAACACACAACACATCCACACTCATCCTCAGGCTTCACATAATAACATCCCAGTCCATTTAAACTTTAGGCCGGCTACTCTTCCCCACTCGCTCTCTCTCTTCCTCTCCCACTCTGTCTGTCTTTGTGTCTCCAGACCTGAGATGGACGAGCAACCTTAAGACTACCCCACGCTGGGCTGCCCTTCACGATAATAAAAAGCCATTACCTTGACCGCTGACACGAGGCCAAGTGTGAGGGTCAGAGTGATATTTATTGATGAAACTCTGAGCTCCCAATCTGCTGCACTCAGTGCGCATCATACAGCTGTCAGCACAGACAGGGATCAGGCAGCATGATGGCCCTCGACATGGCCCATCTATAATTTATGAACTACACAGAAAACAACCAGGAGACAACAGAGAAGCCCCGGCTGCCCAGGGATTACCCTCCAGCCCAGCTAAAGAGATCTGAACGAGAACCATCTAAGGGCCACTGTGGGCCACGCTGATATGGGGCAGCAGGTAAGCACAATAGCTGGTGTTCCATATTCAGAGGGTCCTCACCGGGATCCATCTCTCTGGAGGACACTGTTGTGAATAATATAATAGACAGTGTTTACAGTGGGGATGTAAAGTGAGTGCGCTGGTGCATCACACACCCCAGCACACTTCAGCTGAGCCCTGTAAATGAGCTAACAGAGGGGCAGAAGATGTAAAGTTTCACACTTTATTCTTCAAAATGCTCCTGGACAGCCTGAAGATGACCACCCCTTGGTGAAGGTATTTTGTTATTTTGTGTATTAGTATTTGTATCGTGGGTATGTCATTTCTTTTACATAATATTATTACATAATAAACAGCATTTAAATAATCAAAGATATAATAATGCAGACATTCTACTTGACATTTTAGATACAAATTAGAGAAATGTGATGAAATGATGAAAGAGATGATGAAAATGAGTTAATAGAAAAAAAGCCAGAGTGAAGAGATACATGATTTTAATGTGTAAAATACAGTAAAACGTGAATAATTGAGTTTGTTTAGAACAACAGACAAAATATCATAAAATATTTTATATCAAACATCTGAATGTGGTTCATTAATAAAAACATTATTTTGTTAGAAATGTAACAGTGATGTCATCGGGCAGTGATGTCATCGGTGATGTCATCCTCCTCACAGTGTGGTGAACTGGCTCAGAGCTCCTCTCAGCTTGTCAGCAATCTGACGAATCAGAGAGCAGAGAGGCAAGGACATCACACAGCTGTTTGCCTGTCCTAAAATCACCCCATCCCGCCCCACCCCCTCCTTACCTGCTGGTAGAAAGTCACCTGTTGCTCCAGGTAGAGCTGCATCACTCTGTTGTAGTCATAGATACGGTTGCTATGGAAATGATTCATCTCAGCTGGGGGAGACAGGGAATCAGGTTACAAACTGTGTAGTACCCTGTGTAGTACAGTGTAGTGTGTAGTTTTGTGTGTACAGTGTGTAGTAGTGTGCAGTTTTGTGTGTACAGTGTGTAGTACCGTGTGTATTTCTGTGTCTACAGTGTGTAGTACCGTGTGTATTTCTGTGTCTACAGTGTGTAGTACCGTGTGTAGTACTGTGTGTAGTACTGTGTGTAGTGTGTGGCACAGAGTGCAGTACTGTGTGTACAGTGTGTAGTACTGTGTGTAGTTTTGTGTGTATAGTGTGTAGTACTGTGTGTACAGTGTGTAGTTTTGTGTGTATAGTGTGTAGTACTGTGTGTAGTTTTGTTTGTATAGTGTGTAGTACTGTGTGTACAGTGTGTAGTACAGTGTGTACTGTTACCCTGCAGTGAGTAGCTCATGCAGCTGATTCGTTGCTTCATGCTCTTCTTGTCGCTGTTGCTGATTTTTCCTGCGGAAACCAGACGATCGGCTTCCTTCACTTTGTCCACTGCAGCCTGAACACACAGGTCAGACCACGTCCCCTTAGTGACATCAACACAGCTGAAGCCCCGCCCCTTTCATGTTAAGGTTTAAAAGTTGTAAAAATAGTTATTTCTGTGCTTGAACAAAAATCAGGTACACAGAAATTTTTTTTTTTTTTGCTACAAGCTGTTGTAGACTCGGGCAGAGTGACACCTGAGTGAGACGACTGCCCAGCAGCAGACCACCGATCTCAGCCACATTATGATCCACAGTTTCAACCATGTCATGTCACTGTCATTTTCCTTCCGTGTTTGGGGCAATAAAAAACAGGCATGTTAAGACATAATGTGAATCTTTTTCAATCCCAACAAAGTGGTTTTTGTGCCTAAACTTAACCGGATCTTAAAAACAGTAACTAAAAGTTTCAGCATATCTATGGTTTTCAGAATTGTACAATGCCATCATTGACTCTGGCGATTGGGTTGACATTTTGAGGAAAGTCGCTGGATCGATCCCTGACTCCTCAAGTCTGCAAGTCGAAGTGTCCTTGAGTAAGATTCTGAACCCCAGATTACTCCCGGTGGCTATTCCATTGGTGTGTGAATGTGTGTGTGTTTGAGTTTCTGATGCAAGTGCAAGGGTGCACTTTGTAGAGAAGCCACCTGCAATTAGTGTGAATGTGTGCGTGAATGGGTGAATGTGTTGTAAAGTGCTTTGGGTGGTCATAAGACTAGATAAACAATAAATAACAAATAAATACATAAATAACAATAAATGCAGTCCATTTATGAAGTGCTTCACCGTAGTAGTTCTACAGTACCTTGTGCACAGCAATGATTTCTGTGAAGCATCCCATGAGGCCTTTGTACTCGCCATTTGTCTCCAACAAGAAGTGAAGGTCCTTCTGAGGCTGAAGAAGGTCAAAGGTCATCAGAGGTCATCTTGGTAGCATTTGACTGTATACTTGTAGACATATAGATGTTCATTGATTTTACATATTTTGAAAACTATTGAGTGATGTACTTTTAAAAGAAGTATAGGATGCATTGAGGCAAACTCATGTCAGTTTTGTTCAATAAATGTGTTGAAAAGATTTCAGCTCTGTTGGACTTTAGGGTTTATTTAGATTTTTTGACACTTGTGAATGTGAAATGTTGGATATGTTGTAATAATCCATGCCAACTGTAATCAATCATTACTAAACCTTATGGATGGACTGAGTCATGACACAAGATCGTGAAGACCACATTTCCTACAAATCCATAATTGGTTGTGCCTCCTCGAGGTAAAGAGCAGTGCTCCCTACTATGTAAGCTAAGTGAACACTCCTGAGTCTCATATTTCATGTTGTTCTCTCAACACATTTATGAGCTATTGCAAAATTTTTAAAATGACATATTTTAGTTAAAATTTACTGGCTTGTAAAATTGAAACAGCTTGACATTGTGAAATGTTTTAACAGCTTAAGATCAGCAAAGTCTGTCTGATCCTGACTCAGTTTCAGGACAACTGGCCCAGCAGTTTCTGACAAGGTGTTTTTACATTATTAAGAAAAAGTCACCTAATGGGACATTTTTAGAACTGAAACTGTTGAACGAAGATTCAAAGAAGTTCAATTAAAATGACAAAAGAATTTTGACTCTAAGCTAAGTCATTTTAACAGAATTGTGAAAACTTAAACTTGCTTATCATAGTGCTACTTTGAGGTCAAAAAGTGTCATGTTTTGTGCCTAAGCAGTGTATAGACTTTGCATTCCACCCACCAGCTTTGAAAACTTTTAGTTTTCAGTCACAGTCCCACAGCAACTGTGTATTTGTGTGGAATTAATTTGGTTGAATCATATTGAGTGAAATAGAGATGGCGATTTGATTTCTGTACTTCAGATTACACCAGAACTTTATGAGCTGCTAACAACATCTGACGAGATCCGAGAAACATCATCAGAAATAACAGGAAAATTATTATGAAGTGTACATTTTCTAGGAAAACAGGAGGAAAATAAAACTAAAATACTTTAAACTCAGAGTACAGTCAGGATGAATATTAAAGTAATACATCATATTATCATAGTATAAATATATGTATAAATATACCTGCTGTGCAACTATCTATGCTATCTCCTCGTAGGTTTGTCCAGCAGCTGTCAAAGCGTCTGTCAAAGTCTCTTCTCCTAAAACACAATCAAAACATAATAATAATAATAATAATAACAATAATAATAATAAGTCCTCATTCCTTTCTCCTTGTCTCCCCCCTCCATGTCTCCTCACCTGGATATTTGCTGCTGATGAAAACAGTCGACAGGTTCTTGAAGGCTCGACCAATCCGCTCGTATTCTTTTGGCAGTGCTGCACACACACACATACACAGTAAAACATATATGCGCACACACACACATATATAAAAGTTAATACTGTTTATGTTTGTTTATACTGACGTCCAGTGCAACGTTTCCAGTGTGTGTGTCCGACGTTCAGCAGCTCTCTTACGCCTTCGTCCATTGACTTTGTGAACCGACTGTACTGCTCGCACTTCAGTTCACTACACATGCACACAAACACACGGGAAACACACAGTAATACTTTCACATATAAACACTGTAAAAACATATGCAGACTCACTTTGCCAGCTTTTGGAAGTGATTCTCTTCTACAGCTGTGACATTCAGGGTGTTAATGAACTTGTGTTAATGAAAAGTTCTCAGAAATTATTCTGGAAATAAAACAGCAACATTTTTACTCTAACTCATAATATTTGACCTGACATGACAGATCATCGCTTTTTACCAACCACCTAATGAATGAAAAACATTTTAATAGCTGCATACAATGATTTTCTTGCGTGTGACTTAAAACTCGTCCAAAAATAAGATAAAATGGGCATTTAGAATTGCGTCACCAGCATGAAAATGTATTTTGAAGTACTGATTATATGTTTATAATATAAATAATAACGAACAAAGAATAAGCCCCGTGGCCTCCCTCTGAATAAGAAGGTTTAACTCAGCACCATCAGGACCAGGGCTCTTGTTAGAAATCCTGAGTTTTCTTCCAATATCCAGGAAGAGCATCTTCAATTCAGACTTTTCTTGCTCCCAAATGTTAAATTTCATTCATCTCTATAACATCATTGATCCTTACAGCATTAAACTGAAAAGACTTTTGCTGATTAAGTATG
>JAQQZW010000005.1:11349955-11362434 GCA_029814745.1 Zanclus cornutus | reverse complement strand
AATGAAATAAATAAATCCAATGAGCCCACACTTCTTCACAAAATCATCAAACTTTTTTTTTGTTTTTATTGTTTTAAATGTGACATCTAGCAGCAGAAATGACATGGGCGTTTAAAACAAGGTCTATTTTCACGTTTAGAAGACATCTACAATAATCAGACCAAGGACTCCAGATTGTATAAGATCAGAGCTGAACACGTTTGGTATTTCCTATTATATTTCAAGTTATAGCCAAATAGTTGCACATGACATATTTGAAAAAGGGCAAAGCACAATTAGTATTTTTGAGCACCTATCTCCTTCACTGGAAACTTGTTCTCTGTGTCAACAAAGGCAATGTGAGATGAATTCAGGCATTTGCAATGTGCATCTGATTTATTATGGAGAAGGTGAGGGTAAAACATTGAGGGATTTCCCTTTAATCAGATCTCTTAGGAGTCCATGTAGTGGACCAATACCCCAATGAGTTCCCTTTTAAAAAGCCTGGAATATTAGATTGGTTGCACGCTGCCTCAGTTTTAGCTTCAATCAGAGGGAATTGGGGAGGATTTTGTTAAATCTAAGAGCCTTTCACATGTCTGAAAAGTTCATTTCTCTTCATCTATTAACTCTGAATAAAACCCTACCATCACTTATGCATTTGTCCATTTAGCAATCCTCAAGCTCGTGAGCTGCAGATCTGAGCCCAAATTTTGAGCTTACGGATGACCAATCACAGAGGTGCGTGCCTCAGAGCTGAACCACAAATGGGTCCTTCACAGCATTGTAAATCAGGACCTCAAAGAGAATTATTTAGCCTCAAGCAAAGAGTGCTTGTTTATCAGATGGTGCCTGAGTCTAGGATAAAAACCTCCCCATAAATCTGGGTACCTTTTATGTGCTCATGGAGACTGCCTGGCTCACTCTGAGTTTAAGGCTCTGAAAGGTGCAGAAGTAAGCACAGCATTCATGACAAAGAGCACACATTGTATGATGACTACCTGAAGACTAGTTCTAATGGATGTGGTTTGGGAGATGTTCAAACATATTGTAATTGGTCTATCTGGTAATGCACTACCAGTGAGACTTGCGTGCCAGTGTAGTACTGCTGTAACTTAGCCATTTAATTCAAGTGCAGACAAACAAACCATAAACCACAAATCAGTGACAAATCATAACGCTTAAAGGGTGAATTCAAGGTGAATCTTTGGCTTGACTAAAGGCTTTGCATTCGTGATTTACTGTGTGTTGTCACCATACAGGTCTCAATAAGCACTGTCAATTTTTCACAAGAAGTGTCAGTGGGTGCCACACTACATCAGACAGTGCGCTACATGTAAGTTATCACGACTGCAGCACTCCAGCGGGTAATTTTCTGAACATTTTATTTTGTTGTGTGATATAATATTGCTTAGATATGGCAATGCTAAACCCCAGATGATAAATCAAACGTTCAGTGGCTGCCTCTGATAACTCAATAAGCACCTGGACTCCTCCTAACATGTCACACCTGCACTTCTACAAATACCACTCTCATTCTCGGGCCTCACTTGGGGGCTCAATACACCTGCCAAGTGCATTTCAGAAGCCTAGCAGCTGGGAGAGAAACATCATGCATGCTTAATTAGGAGGTTCAGGAACCATGGGAAGTGGCTGGCAATTTTAAACACAGTATACTGTATATTCCTGGCTATACGAAAATCTATTTATTCATATAACATCAGCAAGTCAAAAAAAGTGTGACATTTATGTAACTAATTTATCAACAAAGACGATTTACATATCATATGTAATATGCTAATATGTATTATCTCAAACAGCACTGAGTCTATTTTTAAGATGCAAAATGTTCTTATAGTATTTTGAACAAAGAATGTGAACAATTAAAACATTCTACTTTCACCCTGCAGAGTATTAAATAGACTTGACTTAATGAGCATATTTAACAAGAGAATACCATGGGGAGATTTTGTTGATCAATATTATTGTTTAGTTTCCATCCAATCAATTCAGTGTCTCCTTAGTGGATATTACCAAGTGTAATAAATAGAGGGTTTGTTTAAGAAAATAATAACATACTGATTCACAAACCCCGGAGGCATTTATTAAATTGCATGACGAAATGTTCAATGTCATATACGGACAAAATATAAAAAGGCCATTCAATGGATAGATTGTGTACTCCCAGACTGTATTTAGGCCTAACAATGACTTTCAAACCCTCCAGTTGAATTCAAAGAACTTTTCAGTGAATGTATGATCAAGTATCATAAATGTTTTCAGTCAAATCAGTTCTATATAAATTTTTTATTCAAATCAAAAAAAATCCATGCCCATATTCCTGCACTTTCTAACCACAGAAGGGGTTAGCAATTGCAATGACAATGGCCAGCAAAAACTAATCTGAATTCAGAGATAAATGTTTCCTTGAGCTGAGATGTGAAGCCCTGCAGAAAACAACTTACTACAGTTTAGTTATGGCTGCATGCACAGAGGCAGTAGTAGAAGGCATTTCAGACAGGAGGTTACATTTCCAATGAATTTTTTAGTGTTTTACGGGGCCAATCTTCTAGCCAGTCCGAGAGCATTGCTTATAAGGTGCAACTCTTATCAACACTACATGAGCTATGTGTTTATCACAGACTCTGAGTCATATGCCCAATTCTGATATGAGCTCCAGCACTGCTTTAGAGGCTATAAACCCTATAAGGGAGAGAGGAGGGAAGAAGCAGTATGATAACTCAGAGCGTCCTGCTGTAATTATGGTATTCATGAAAAGATGAAATAGAGTGCAGACTAAATCTGTAGCTCCAGGCAAAATCAACAGCTTGGCATTACACCGTGACCCCTGCCTATCTTGAGGATACGGCAAACATACCAAAACTTTGCTGCTTTTTTCATCAGTCAAGAGTGAGGGAATGAAGTGCATCGATTGCTTGTGATTATTAACTAGACTGAGATAAGCCCTCTCCTTATTATGCAGATTACTGAGGCTCCCCGCTCCAGCATATTGTACAGATGCAAGGGAGCAGCTGCTCTTACAGATGGTGGGTACACGGATCTATCATTATGCCTCCATTGTCTCCACTTGAATTGTTTGGGGGACAACAGAACTGCATCAAAGAGGAATCCGACTGCAATGAATTAAGAAAGAGAAACGAGAACCATCAACTAAATTTATACACCGGAGGCCATGGAATGGAGAGGAGCGTAAAGCTGAAGCTATTTCATATATACAACCATGGAGTCGCCCAGTCATGTATACTGTACCCAAATCTGTTGGATGCAGCACTGTGCACCAAACATATGTTGTTTTTTTATTAACAAACTGATATTAATTCAGGATGCAAATATTAATTCAAATAAGAAGAAACACTTTACAACCAGATAAATAAATGAATAAATAAGCAAGTAATCTGCTCAGAAAAATATGGCAGCTAATTTTAGGAGATTTTGCTATTTTTTTCCTTCTCAACACTTACTTAAATTTTGATTTCATGCAGACCCCCTCCTTGTTAGCGTAAATTAAAGAATCATGACACTTATTTGCTTTCAAATACCACACTGCTGACGGCTCCAGTGTTTAAAATATTAGATTGTCCCACAGAGCCAACCACAGCGAGGAAAGAATATGCAGACTGTGTCAATTTTGCCCTTAAGGGGAACCTCTGGTTGTCCATTTGACTCGCCACACCTCCTGCTGTGCACTGCTGAGATCAGGACACTAGCAGCTCCTCTGATCAAACATGACATTACACTAGAGGGAATTACATGCTCAGATTATAACAGAGAAGGTCACACTGAGTTGTAAGTCATGACAGCAGTCTTACATTATTCTGCAGATAGATAGGGGTAATATTACTTTAAGAATTAATGCGGTGACATTAAACTGAGCACAATACAAGTTTCTGCTCCTCATCAGGTAGACTGGGAATTTAAGGTTAGGTGGAAATATCCCTAAAATATACAGGAAGAATTTAAACATGAAATCTTTAGTAATTTTTCATTCATAAGCAGCTCAAAACTGGTAACAAAGACAAAAACTAAAGATAGAACATATACTTAGTCATTCATTATTATTTATTAGGGAGGACGAGGAAAACTGAGCAATTAATATCTTATGGTAAATGTTGCATGAACTAGTGTGCACAGTGCAAAATATTCACAAAAAATAACATTCAAAATATGTTACAGATGTGTTTTAATAAAAATGTTCGTAAACTTAATGATGCTATTGAATTGTATTGTTGAGGTGGCAGACTGAGGAATATGCCCTGTGAAAATGTCCAGCCCTTGCTACCACATAATTTCCTGCACAACAGTGTCAGTATGGAAAGTTATGCTCAAACAGCAACCATACAAGGCAACTCAGTAATGTCCACAGAACAACCTAATTTAATTTTGATTTTATGCCACTGCACACAAATATCAAGGATGAATCTTGGATGTTGATGATTTTTGTCTTTGAGTGCATTTATCCTGCATAAAAGTAGCCATTGATTACAAAGATAGTTCTCCAACAAACATGAGAGGCCCGCTAGCATCCATACAGTATGCAGTGATTCTCACAAGACACAGAGAAATAACATTACTTGCTCCAATAGAAAATCAATTCCTTAGGAGAATATTTTCTGTTTTCAATATCCTGATGAAGCTGCTATCTTCAGATGACCTCAGTATAAATTAGTAAATCTTCTTTTGCACTATATTTATTCAGTATTGAACTAGAATCCATGGCATAAATACAACTTGCAAAGAATTCAGTGCCTCCAAATACACTTTGCATGTGGGTAAAAACACACAAAGGGCGCGAGGGAATAAGTAGCTGTATCCCAGCAAGTCTGAAACCTCTATGTCTACATTAATTCCTTAACTCGTATCTGCTGTATTCAGATAAATAACAGTTTTCCTTTCTTTACTCATGTGACATGGGTGGATTGATTGAGCTCCTGTCAGAGCACAAAGCTCCTCTCAGAAGTCCACATTGCCTCGTCTGTTGTTAGGACCTCGTCCACATGGGGCCAGATTTGATTGGAAAGCCCAAAGGGAGGAGTTCCACCAGTCACAGGGGCATTGTTAGTGCCTCAAAAATGGCCAGAGAAGAATGACTGATTATGCAACCACAGCCAGGGTTACTAATAGGAATTCTATTTGAATTTCTAACATAACAGATGTTTGCTGGGCACCTCCATGGAGTGCGCATACACAGTTATGCTAATTTGCCAGTGTTTCCCTTCAAGTTAGCTCAGAGTCATTAGAGCACACAGCTAGCTTGGATCCCTCTGTCAAACTAATAATTGGCCATTATTGATATTAATTAACATTTTTGCTCTCTATGTCCTTTTTGACCCGCTATCTGTTGGTAAATCCAGTTACGGAGTCCTAATAGGGCAATAACATCCACGGGACTCTATAGTAGTTGCAAGCCATTTATCAGAAAGAGAACATAAAGCCAATTAGGAATGGGTGCAGACAGTTGTCTTCATTCTCCACTGACTACTTCTTGATCTACATTATAAATTGCTAATAGGGCAGATACTGGTTAGCAAAATGGAGACGGATTGGGGGGTTGCCCATGCTCGCTCTCACCCGTCATGACAGGTGAAAAGGGGCTGGTAGTATTCTTGCTTGATGAGGCTACACCAACATCAGCAGCTTTTTTTTCTTTCTTCAGTCTATTTGTTGAGGGGCATCATGGTGCACCTTCCTCTCCGCTGCTGGTCAATCATGTTAATTGACCTAAAGCTAGAATAATACACAAAGCCATCAAATTGTTAATCGGTCATCCTCCAAAAGTGATTGCCAGGTCTCTCTGCTATTATGATACAATGAGCATAGGAAACACTGCACACCATAGGTTTATGGGCTCAGATCAAGAAATCCTAATAGGTGTACATTGACTGGTTTATTTTCCATAAAACTCCAAAGGGACTGGTGGTTGCAAGAAATATATCAAAAAGACTATCAACAATGGTTGGGTCTTCTGTGTAAAATCAATAGTGAGCCATAGATGGCTTGAGTTTTCACAGTTCTCTCTCGTCACTTAAAAGGACTGTGGGCTATATGATGCCTCAAAGGACCCATGAGATTTTTGTAACATAGCAACAGCACTATATGTTTGAAAGAACACAGATTAGTAATAACCTAATCTGTTTTGCCCTCTGTGAAAACACTGTAGGCTGTTGTTTCGAACTTGATAATAGGTTATTGCTGCCTCAACCTGATGCTTTATGAATGAATATTTTAGTTTTTCGAGAATGAAAGAGCTCAGCAGCATAAAGGATCATGAGCTGTTGCTGAAGCAGATAGTCTAACATAACCTGTGTGAATAACAACTTATGTTCCTGCTCCCTGAATCCAGATGCTACCATTGCAGCCCACGTTTATGACAAGAGATATAGCGGTCCCTTAAATGAGCAGTATTTAATAGCCTGGATTCAAGTGTAAAGGCTTTCTCCCCTGTGCATTACTCCAAGAACCTAATTACAAGTTTCATCATCAATCATGAGCATTATTTATTCAGTGAAATGAATTTCTAATTAATAACTGATGAGCATTATGGCCCCGAAGACTGTACAGCAATTAATTATGGTTGGCAACAGGGAATATCCTTATAAAGTACTATCTGGCGCACAGTCACAGCACAGCGGTGCCAACAGGCTAATGTCCACAAAGAAGAGACACTGGATTGTTTTTGTACCTAGGCTTTATTGAGATAATTACTTTCATGAGTGTTGTCTGGGGGCTGTCATACTGTTGTCGTGTAATAAACACTGAAAAACTGTATTTAAATTTTGTTGAATGTTGTTTTGAGCTGCCGTCTTCTGCGCTCTGTGCTGCCACCCTTTATTTTCACAGATGTTTTGTTTTAGTTTTTGATTTTTTCTCAGACTGCAAGAGGGCCCAGGGTGCATTTTTTAGGCAAGATACTCTATAAAAACTCTTTAATGTACAGACTCTTAAGACTCTTTTATGTTGAACATCACATGTTGAAACATCAAGGGCACAATCCATGTGGCTATTTCTGTGCTTCAGAAGACATTTCTCCTCAAAAATTAAAAAAGTGCAAGGGCTGGATAGGCTGCTACAGCACATTTTCAGAGTTGCAGTTCTATCATATAGCTAGCAAGCTTAATGATGAATTTTAATATCAATTAGTCACTCATGAATTATATGAATTTGGGCAAGGAATAAAAAATGTAGTCTCTCTGAATGTAAATGTGCAATATGTACAGTATAGCCTAATGTTGAATTATTATGTATTTTTATTATGTTGTAATTACTTGTTAATCATCAATAAGTATTGCTCAAATATTTACGTATTTAGTTCTTCAGTAGCAGTTTAAATAGCTGCATTTGGCCTGTATTTATGCCACTTTTTGTTTCTCTTTTCAAAATTTTGAGCTTAGACTCTGAGGCTGAGTTTTGTACTTGGTCCGACAAAACTACTACTTTTATGGGTACTTTTGCTTTCTTGGGTGTTGAATAACTATATTAATACAGAGGGCATAACAATTTTGCTTGCTTAATAATTCAATGTCCGTCACAGCACTTACAACTTTGTACATCCATATTCACAAAAGGACAAATTTTTGCGATAAAATGATCTACTGTAGTTGAACCTTTAATTCATAATTTTTGAGACCGCATTTCTGTTCTAACTTGTTAAGTTATTAAGGAGTGTTTTAAAACAGGGTCACACAAGAAGAGCACGTAGATAACAGCAGGAGACACAGAAACACTGGTGGAGAAAGAGATGTAATTACATAAGAGCATGTCTGTAGAGATACTGTATGTCGTAAGAATAGATTCAAAAGTCAGCACTGGTTTTGCTGGCCTGACCTGGTTGAGGGCGGTTTAATGGTGAGTGGGTCACCTGACGGCAAATGACTACTCTTGTGGGGGGTTTTTTAAAAAAAAGTGTAATTCCAATATGTTAAAATTATGTCAGTGATTATTTTCTATTTCTGAGGAATGTCATGCATATTTTAGATCTTTTTAATGCAATTATAACATGTTTCACGGCCATATAAACCATATACATTCCATTTATATAAATACAGTGGAGGCATAGACTAAAATCTTCAAATTACTGTAATTGTGCTGTGTTGACTTAATTCTTTTCAAGGTCCATTTAAGTTATAATATCTTAACGATAACCATGGGTCAAACACAGATTGGTTCAAATGAAGGTAGATTAGTGCATGCCTTCATCCAGACATTACAGTAAAATAGGCACATAATGGAAGAGACACAAAGAAAGTCAAAATGATGATAAAGAACCATGAGAGGCTGTAATTCTTTCATTTAGAAAATGGAAATCAGCGAAGCAGCTCTTTAATTTATCTGTTGTTTCAATTCAGCACTTTTTTTTGCCCATTTGTGGCAGTTTTTTGCATATATTTATCTCACACACAACTATCTGCACAAAACGGAGATGAATTAAGTCATGCATGGCTGTTTGAGCTAGAAAGAAAAGGTAATAAATGTGCATGACTATAACGCTGAACTGCAACAGTGTCTTAATGTATGTGACTGCTTTCTTATGGGTTTAAAGATAGTACAGGGTTTGTGCAAGTCTTTCAATTAAGCAAAAAGTTACCTGTTGTAAGTACATGGCACGTGCCTATATATTATATGGCTTATGTCAGGTTACCTGTCATTCAGATTGAGACATATGCCTGTTTGAACAGTTTTTAGACAGAGTCATGAAAAACAAGTGTGTGTATTCTGGTTGTACCTCTGTGTGCACTGGTTTATATGAAATCTATAGTTTTTTTTCCTCTTCTAGTTCTGTACAACAGGAGCACACAAAAACTGAGTTGGCAACATGTCATTTGGGAATTTTACTAATTCTTTAATTAATTTCCTTACACATGCTTTTGTTTTCAGGGTCATAGGGTGCTGTAGTCTATGCCGGAATGCCTTGGTCAGGCCCTTTGTCCAAAAAAGCAGAACTATAGTAGTAAAAACAATAAATTACATACCAAATTATGTACTTCACATGAAATAACATGTATGCAAAAATGGATGTCAATCAAACTGACGTGAAAAAAATGCTGTTAACTTTTAGTTGGAAATAATTACATAAATCAATCCATCCACTCACTTATTATCCAGTAAAATACAATTATTTTATAGAGGGAAGAAAAAAAGAGCACATAGTGTGAGCACAAAGTATGTATAAAAAAAATCCAGAAAGGTGCTCTTTGGCGTAAGGGTGATAAAGTATGATGCCACAAAAGAAAGCAACATATGTTAAAGTAATATATGGCAAAGACAAATAACGTACCTACGCGTTGCGGCACACAGGCCCTCATCAGGGTGTCCAATGTGTCAACTGCTGTGCGCCGCAACGCGTAGGTACGTTATTTATCTTTGCCATGCATTAGCTACACCAATAAAGGCTTTTTAATTGCTCTTCATCAAGAGTGACTTGGTTGCTTTCTCTTTTGGCATCAAAATTATTTTCCGTCTTCAATTTGTTAACTGTCTCCAGAACTGTCACGTCACATCCACTATTAAGGCCTAATTTCCCTGCTGTGAGGAGTCTCTTTATTTGTGTTGCTCATTGAAATGTTGAACCACAACCTTCTTAAGCATGCAAATTTGTATTTTTAAATCATGACATCTATCATTAACATGTTCTACAATAACTATACATTCTGGTGTATCTAGTCAACAATGACTTCATATATTCTTTTATATGATATCAGTATATTAGACAGACCGTCAGTCCGTGCATGTTACCGAGAGGCTCTGCAGTAAAAATGGAAGAAAGGGTGGTGCACATTTAGCTATACAGACCAGCGCAAACAGGAGATCTTGGTAAGACCACGGTGAACACACCCTGCTAGTTACTACCTATTTTACTAGTACTAAACCTTAAGTCTTCCAATCACCCTGATGCTAACAAGTCCACTGTTTGTAAAGGTACACTAGCAAAATTTGCAGTCAATGCACATTACGACAAACATCCATTTAACAATGATTTGTCAGAAAATAGCCCAATTACACGGTTTGGTTGCACATACTTATTCAAAGACCATGTATGTTTAGGCTTTAGAAAGATCTCTGAAATGAAACATGAAGACAGTCAAGGTGAGTGACACGAATAGATGTAATTTTGGTTTTATTCCACATGCCATAAGACTTGTGAACAGCCAAGGTGACAGGGAGGGTCAGTTTTCTCCCCTTAAATTTAACTTTTTTCATTTCTTGATTTTATATATATTTTTGCATTGTTTTATGCAAGTGAATAATATATTTTTTTCTTGTTTTTATGTTCACAAACAAGTTTGCCTCAAACCTGGGGGTGTACAAAGTATTTGAATTCAATAGGAAACTAACAGCAGCCTTCAGATTAACCGGTATGATTTGATTTAATCTGCTATTC
This sequence comes from Zanclus cornutus, assembly GCA_029814745.1. Taxonomy (NCBI): domain Eukaryota; kingdom Metazoa; phylum Chordata; class Actinopteri; order Acanthuriformes; family Zanclidae; genus Zanclus; species Zanclus cornutus. Next base: position 11,352,059 of record JAQQZW010000005.1, on the reverse strand, counting down.
ACTGCTGAAATTCTGTTGTATAGAGTGACACACTCAGCAACGCAAATATCAAGCAGGTTTGATATTGAGTGGAAAACTCCATGCATAGCTGCAGTTCACAGAAAGAGCTGAAACAAATGTTTAGGCTTGTCTTCGTTCACTAAACCCATCAGACACTTCTTCTCTTTAGGTCAGGCAAGCACTCAGAGTTATCTCAGCACTGCATTAAAACTTGCTAAATATGGTGGTTGTGTTGCTTCTGGTATGGGTGACGAGAAATACAATCCAGATAATCCCATTTGAGCAATACATCCATGAGTTTGCAAAACACTACAAAGTTATACAGTATGTTCAACAATAAAATATATAGAGTAGGAGAAGAAGTAGGATTACACAACTCTGGAAAGTCATTATGTTTGCATTGTTTTATCCTCCACCTAAACAATTTTCATGATAAACACAAAAAACTGTCAAAGTACAAAACTGTCACAAAAAAATGTTACAAAAGAATGACAATCTTTTTGTTGGCTCATCTGCAACGTCCTTACGTTGGTCTAATACCAACGAAAGAGGGGTTGCATTTTTTAATGTATTGCTAATTTTATGATCCCAACACAGTCTTAGTCACAGGCCTCTGGGGCTTCACAAGTTACATTTGTTGCCAGATACAAGTTAGGATACTTTGATAGCGTGGTGACAACACTAGTAACAAACTGGTAACTAGTTTAAGAAATTTGTTTACCTACTTCTGCCACTGCCTTAGATGGAAGTAGGGTGGTTCCAGACCAGGACTTAGTTCCCTGGTACAGTGATGTGGTTGCCGCTGCACCATGCTCCTACACTTAGAAAGGGTCAAATGTAAAGGACAAATTCACCCACAGCAAGTACATCTTAAGTTAACTAATTAACTAATTCACTCAAGTTACCATTTTAGTTGTTTCCAGATGAAACGTACCGCAGCAACTCCCCTCCACCTGTTGAGCTCGATAGGTTGAGTTAGCAATTTCTTTTCAGGTAGGCTAGCTAATATAACAACACGGTGGCTTTCCCTCAATTGAACTTGATTTTCTCATCACCCACACCACAAAATTAGCTTTCAGTTTTCAGTTTTTTACATTTTTACACTGTGAAGTTAGCTAGATTAAAGACATATGAGCTACCTTTCCACTGTGATTAAAATAGTGACTTCACATCTAGTTTTAGGACTACTTGGCGTTTGACGAAAGAGTCCAGCACTGATTTAATATAGAGCTGGCTGAAGTCCAGCGATTCTATTGGCTGACCGTAATCGGCGCCGATTGCAATCTTTGTTCCTGTGAAGATAGATAAACACATAAAAAGTATGCCTGTTTAGTAGATGTTGAAGATGTTTAAACCATGTTAGCCACGCAATATTTCCACCTGCCGTACTTAAGTTTACTGTAAAAAACTGAAAATAAGAAATAAAAATAAATTTTAGACTCCTCTTCATATTTTATGTAACTTCCTGGGTCCTCTTATCTTGTCTTATGCATATCCCTGCATTATAAAACAATATTAGTAGCCTACAGTATTCAACACTTTCAGCAATTACAGTTTGAGTATTTTTACAGACTACCTTTTGTCGGAGCAGTGTGTTTTGCCTATCATGTGGAATAGTAATTGTATTTCCCCTTTACTCTTAATGGATCATACCAGTGGTTCAGTGAACTAGTTGTTGAACTAGCCAGAAGCCACAGGGTCAGTTCATTACATATTATTCCACTTTTAAAGCGCCACCAGCTCACCACTGAAAGTAGATACTCTGTGTCATCCTTCAAGATGAGTGAGACACATAGCAGGACTGTGCACATCTTATAACTGTCCTTCTCGGCAGGTCTTCATACACACACACACACACACACACACACACACACACACACACACTGAAAGCTCTTGTCTTTCCATCTGGTAAAGTGGGCTGTTGTGATTGAGTTGTGGATTTGCTCCTTCTTTTTTTCTCTCCATTTAAGTGAAATAATGTATGGAAGCAATCTGGCAACAGACATTTTGGAAAATCTATTTGAAATCATTTCAGCTGAAGCCATGGCAGTTTGTCTTCTTAGGGGAGAGGAGCAAAGTATAATTGTCTGCAGTCTAGTAAAAC
>JAQQZW010000005.1:11216832-11227154 GCA_029814745.1 Zanclus cornutus | reverse complement strand
CAAGTAAAGTACAAGTACCTCTTTCCTGTAAATTTGTACCATACTCGATAAAATGTACTTAGCTACATTCCAAGACTGCACTATAGTGAATGTAATGGGTTAATAGTTGTCCAGGCTCAGCTTTAGGTGAACTGGAGGAGTCATTAGTGTCAACCCCTCAGTGTCATGGTGCTCCTGGCTCTGGCAGTGTTGTGCTTCGGAAGTAAAATAATTGCAGGAAGGAACGACCCGGTTAAATCATGCCAGTCTGGGGGAGAGAGGGCAGCAGACAGGAGCTGGACTGTGATGCCTATAAGTGCATTTCTTCCAGTGTGCCCCCTCTGATCCAGCTGTCCCTTATATCAAAGATGTTCTGTTTATGTTTGGAAATCAATTGATATTGTGTGTGATGGATGAGCTGTTGGCAGACCTGCCCTCTCTTTACAGCGGAGTCAGAGGTGGCCCGATTTAATGGATAGCTTGTCGGCTTCGAAACTAAATGTGCGACTATACTGAAACGTAAAATATACAGCTGGCACTAGTTTGCAGATATGTCACCATATCTGCAGTAAGCAAGAGTATGACAGGTGATATGAAATCGTCCCTTTTTTAATTCAAGCTACCCTCAGATGAGATATATTTCATTTAATGTCTTGGAAAGTGTCTAAAAAGCAGACAGCTAAATATTTTTGCAAAGACACAATTTGACTTGTTCCACAAAAAAGCCTCATATTCCACACATTACAAATGCTGTCACAAACATGAGTTCAGTTTAAGGTATGTAATAAGTGGATTATTAGACGCTGGAGTGCTTTTTAATGGACGCGCTCTTGATTCTGCTTTTAGATAGTCTTGGAAGTATAAGACAGATAGGTGGTCTAGATTAGATAAAGCTGTGTGTGTGCGTGTGTATGCGTGTGTGTGCATGTGTGTGTGTGTGTGTGTGTGTGTGTGTGTGTGTGTGTGTATGTGTCTTCCCAGTCTAACACAAATAGGGAGAGCCTAGCAATAGCCATCTTCTGAACGTGCACTTTCATCCTGGTGCTTTTTCTTGCCTCCAGCGATGGGAGTGGATGACCTTTTACTGTCAACTTCTAACATGACAAATTACAGAGGCTGGATGACCGTGTTTTTTAGGAATGCAATAGTTCACTGCCTGGTCAGGCCGCTAGCAGGGCAGCAGACCCCTACAATGGAGACAGATGTATTAATTGATAGATAATAGTCATAGATATATTGACTGGAGGCTCCGTATTTTGAGGCCAGAAATGTGATAGCCAAGGAAGCCTTTTAAGACTTTTGCTATTCCCTCCCCACAGGGGCTGCCTGAAGCTGAGCAGCACAGACCTGCACAGAAACTAGATCATGTACCCAACATCAGAGCACAGGACTCCTGGAATGAACCTCCACTGTGCTTCCAGTGGCTTTGTCTGAATACAAAGACAAAAATTAGGTGCAACTACTTCTTCTGTACTGCCTGTGTGTGTATTTTTTTTTCCTTCATGGGCTTGTGGTGAAAGCTAAAGAGGGTGTGTATGACATGTCTTGGCTAGTGATCCAGAGGTGGCTCACATGGTATGCTCTGTTGTGTTATGTCAATGCCCTGTTTAATTGGAGATCAGCTGGGCCAAATGCAGCAAGAGCTTTGCTTTCTGACCTCATCGGGCTGATCTGTGCCATCCATTCAGCCCACTCTCTTGCAACCACATCAGTCACCGGCCTGTCAGTTTGCAAAAAAACAGCCGGTAAGTATTTATTGTACTGATTACGTGTGCTGCACTGACTTACCAAGGGCTGGCCTTTCAAGATGCACACCTGATGCTACCTAATTTAAAGCAATACCTGTCAATGGCTGCAGTGAGGTCATTGATTCATTTAGTGCTGACCAGACAGACAACTGTACGATCAGGGTCATTCATATCGCGCAGTGAGGGCTTTGGAGCCTCTCATCAGATGTGCAGCCATGTGGAAATCATTACATATTTACTTGCAATGGTTATTCTGTACCACACATATTGGATCATTACATATTCCTCATTTGTTCAACGACACCACAGTATTATGCAAATGCTTATTGTAATGGATTTAGTCCCACAGACCAAATATTACTGCTGTAGTGATCACATATTGCCATGTAGCCAACAGTTAGTGAGCTGAGAAAATGAAACAGAAATTGCCCATCCACATTTATGGAACTGAGCATTCTGCATCGTGGTGAAAATGATTATTTTGTCCCCGGGGTTTAAAAACACTCATAAACAATCATACAGCTTTTTATGAAAGCAGAAATTCATGTTGGCTGTGATATTAACTCAGGTTCTGTTGGACCTCAGTGCAGTTATTCCACAAAAATTAAGTACACTCAATACATACAGTTAGTATTTGCTGTGTTAATCATAACTGTAAAATATTATGTTTCTCATTTCTTCATCATAAACAGCTTGCAGCATAAGTAGAAGCCTATATGTTCTTGTTATAGCAGTAAGATTTTGGTTTTACTGTAAAAGAAAGCATCATGAAGAACGCAAATCAATGCAAAATAACACACTGATGTGTAGAGGAGACTTAGGTGAACACACATCTGTTTGCTATTTTCACCATTGAACTGGAAAGACACAGTCCTCTGTGCTTGGAGTATGGAGAAACAAATGTTTGGCTAATAAAATCTCTCATGCAGACTGAGGGCTCAACCACACTGTGGCAATATCACTGAAGGCTACCTAGATTCATGACTAGTCCTCCAATAAAATAAACAGCCAATAAAACATCAGGCTGGGACTCCCCTGACAGCACTTTAACATCATTACACTTTCAACAGTCTTTCATTGAAAACTTGAATATATATTTGACTGTTCCCTATTACTTGTAGTCAACCACATGGGCCCAGACAAGGTTTTATGGCCGTCTACTTAATATCACATATCTCAATGCTCCGTGTAAAGCGCTGCGAGCTCAGTGAGTGTGAGCATCTTGCGGGGAGATCTGGGGCTGATTTGCGCTCAACATTGCTTACATAAACTCCACTTCCACCTAATCACTCTGCCTTGACATCAGTAGCAAGGGAGCATATGGGGCATATACATTTTCCATCCACAGAGGAATTCACAGGGACTTTAACCATCGCACAGGGAGTTATATTACTGGGATTAAAAAATAATAATAGTCATAATAATACGATTACTCAATGATGGCAGATTATGGGAAAAAAATGTACTCCTCAAACCAAAAACAAAACATTTAAATGTGATTATGCACATAATGCCTAAATAAACTGTAACACTCTTTGCTTCATGTTTTGTTTTCGTGTTAAATCTCTTTATTTTTCATTAAATTGAAAAACAAAGTGCAATTGTACAATTTTGTCTGAAAGAAAATAATACTTACACGATACATGTGCAATACTATAACAGAAAAGATTTGTGTATAATATGCAACGGTATTACTTCATGGCCAGCATGAATGATTTTTATGAAATCTACATAATTTTTACATGCAATCAAGCCAAGAATCACCTTTGAGGTAGCTCTACTTTTTTCTGTTTGGAAACACCATCAGATCACTTTCTGTGAGGTTAATCTTTTTGACCTTTGCTGTTGCAACAGAATTTAACCTGCTGTGTATACAAAGGATTTTCAAGAGGATTACAGAGGTACTTAATAGGGAATTAGCCAAATCATCCTGTTGTGTGTTCCAAACTCTATTACATCCAGGGATTAGACTATCAGCTATAGCTGAAGGCAGCTGGGTTAAGAGGGTGATGTTTAAGACCTGTTACTCTCCTTGTTATAATTGGACTTAAATGGCTTATAAGCTTCACCGCAGAGTGTAAAATTAAAGGGTTGCTTGCCACTCTCCACTGAAATCAGAGAACACCGGGGAGGTGTAAACCACGTCACAACAGCTAAAACAGAAAAATGTTTTTTCCTCTTTTTTAAACTCTGAAAGTTGGATTTTGCTGGTTGAAGTCTGTAATTACGAGCTGATGACAGGATTGCACATTCCATCAGTGTGTGGTACAGGGTGTGTGAGTGTGTGTGTATGTGTGTGTCCTCCTCACATACAGAGGTGAAGCCAGACTCCCCCTGTAGGACTCCATCGGTACTTCAGTACATCAGTGAGGGCTGGAAACCTCCCTCCTCATTCAGGAAGCACATCAACAAGGAAAAAATCCTGAGTAAGCTGATTTTTGTTTATTAATTGATGAAAACTTTTCATCTTATTTAGTTATGGTAATTTTTGGCATATCAGTGAATACTATATGTTGTTTTGTTGCAGTATTGTTTACATTGTCTTGCAAATGGTTAGTTCTCTTTGTTTGCTTGTTTGCCGTTAATTCAACTTCATGATTATTTAAGAGGATCACTTTGTGTTTCCGTTGGATTATATTGCGTTATGCTGAAAGTTGCTTCTTATACTATGTCCACCATATTCATATTGTTAAAGGTAGAAATGAGAGAGGTATTTATCTTCAGTCTGTCTTTAATGATATAAATGCTCTACAGTTCAACAGCACTGCAGCCTCTAAAATGACCACAAAGTTGAATCAACAACTCTCTTAAAGAATTAACCAAAAAAATGCATCAACGTGAACAACGATAACATTACATTAACATTCCACTGCCTGTATGGTAAGTTTAAGGTTAACATTGTATAACACTAGTTTACTACCGTATTTTCACCCTAAAAATAAAAAATAAAAAAAAAAGGTTAAAAATCTTCTATATTACATTCTGACTTTAGTGCATGCTGGTTTAATTACTGTTGCTAGCATTTGGTCCCATTAGCATGAATAACACAGCAGGCCGTCTTGCTCAAAAGCTAACCCAAGGCTAATTCATAAGCTGGCTAATTAGTGAATTTGTCAGCTTAGCTTGCAAGTCAGGTATGGTGAGCGCAGACTGATACCTGCTAATTAGTGCTATAACTAATACTAGAATTTCACTCACCAAAAAATTGGAGCACAGACTTCTTGGGCAGTCTGTTATTACAATCAACTGCACAGAAAGCAATATTATTTTTCCAATATTTCAATGAAGAGTTCTCCAAAAGGCACCAAAAGGTTAAGTTCAGTTACTCAAATTAGCTAAGGTGATTGCAAGCAGACAGCTAGGAGTTAGCTGTCACTCCTAACTGTCTCTAAAAGCGACGCCTTTGCCATGCTTAACTTTTAGCCTTGATGTAATTCAAACAAGTCACATAAAATCCACCCCCCATACAGTTGTTAATATGGGGGAAATTAGCCATAGAGAAAATGTATAAATATGTTTATTTCTGCTGTAAAGTTAATTAAAGTTAATTTTTAATATGGGGCTGAATGGGAATTGACTCACTTTTGGAGCAAACCTCAGACATTTGAGGAACTGCTGTTTTTGGTACTTCCACGTTGACTTCATTTTTCAGCCCGGAAGTTGCCACTTGATCCAGTGTTGGTGTTATGCTGTGAAACATAATTTTTAAACAGTGCAACAAAATTGAATAAGACAAGAAATAATTAAAAATCAGCATGTCAATGCGATCCATAGTGGATATGCTTGATCTCAGCGGATTGTATTAGACTGCATTTATCCGACTCAGTCCATGTATAGATGACGGTGATGTCTATGCAGAGTCATGTTTTGTCATAGTGAGGAACACTCCCAACACCATGACCTACTACTCGCCCTCGTTGAGACACTGAGGGGCCACTTTACTTTACACTCTCAGGCTTTATACTGTTTGTTTGCGTGTTTGGTGCCAGGCCAGACGTGTAACCAAAGGCCAGCACACTCCTCTCCCCAGATTGTGTTCTTTATTGTTTCCTCCTCAAGAAACACAAATAACTCAATTTGTTTGTGACTTTCGTTTTAAGGCATCCCGCTTGTCAACTGATATTCATGGAATTTCGTCGAGGGCCTTGCAGTGAGCCTGAGCAGAGTCGCAGGGAGGCTGACAGCGCTAATGGCTATAAAGATAAGTGGAGGAATGTTGACGCTTGAGAAAGCCACAGGCAATGGAAGAGGATGAAAGAGAGAGTTCACCACTTACACCGCTCCCTCACAATGGGGGGACACAACTAGTATTTATCAGCTCACACACTTCAAATTACTCCCTTTAAATGCTGCTTACAACAGTGAATAAATAAAGCTGACTCCTGCAACTCCACAACTGAACACTGTGTTGGATGCCATTATATCATATTTTGTCTGTAACGTTTTTGGCCACTTGCCTTAGAATGTGGTTTTTGCAGCACCATTAAGGCATAAATAAGCACAGAGAAGACAGTGATTGTTGCCTGTTGAGGGATGAGATGTTGAGATTGGTGCTGTCTGCCTGCTCCACTCTTCCTCTGTCTTTTTTCTGTCTCTTTCTGCCCTCCTCTCTCTCCCTCCATCTGCTACTCTCTGAGGTGCAGCCAAAGTAAACACCATGTTCAGAGCTCTCAATCACAGGATCTCTCAGAGGAAGTGAGGGGCAGTGCCCTGGCACAGTGCTGGTGGCCAGGCCTGGGGAGAGAGGGAGAGGAAGTAGGCCACTGCCTCAGAAACGTTCTATCATTACAGCGCCAACAGGGATTTCACATCTATCAGAGCATGAGCATGCATACTCAAGTGCTCCTACTTGACATAAATATTTGCATGACATGGGCTGACATGGGAGATCCTATCATAAGTCATACAAACTCATCATAGCCCATTACAAGCAGCACTCATGGTGACCACCAAGACAGACAGTGGCCAAGTAGAGAATAATGGCTGACTCCTGGCCAGGCAGCAGCTACAGTTACAGAGACATGGGATCATTCTGTCATCACGTTTTTAAACAAAATGTCATCCCTGCTATTAGACTGTCATTTTTAGCTGCTCTGTCACAGCCCTGCAAAAGTCCAGTGACTGATAGTTCTCCTGCTGAATGCCTCTCAGCAGTTATGTGCCTGCGTTTTTTCCCACGTACTTCAACCTTTGCCTGACTGCAGCACACATCACTCTCAATTGTGCTTTGTGTAGCAGCACGAGGAAGAGCCTCTCTGTTATTTTTGGTGTATGAATGTGTCCGTGAGGTGTTGTGTGTTTGAGACAGGCCCATTCATTTTAGTTTTGTCCATCATCACCTACTGTATCTGAGAGGAAGCCCATGCTCTCATGCTGCACGGGGGCGCAGTTTGTGTGGGTTCGAGCATTTCCTTCAAAAATACACACTTTGTGACAATATCACTGACTTGTTTTCCCGCTCGGCTCTGATTTAAAGTGTGTGTTACAGATAGCTTTGGCTGGAAACCAGCACAGTTTGCCAAGCAGGTTATCCCACTGTGCTCTTAAACATAAATCTACCGTTAAATAGTAACTCTGGTACATGCAGGGAAGTTGGTCTAAGTAGCGTGAATGAAAAAAAAACACTTAAGGGATGTTGGATTGGTGTTAGGTTAACCATAAGGGACTAAATACATGAGCAAAACAGGTTGACAATGTTTCTAACTTGGAAGTAAATCTGAAATATGTCCTAATCTCATTGTGAGCCTCTTTACTGTTGCTGTCCCGCTAGTGAAGAATTATTCTACTGCTTAGATTTACAATTAAAGTCTGCGGTCCTTAAAGAGCCCCTCCACTCAAAAATGGGTTTTTCTTATGTTTATGTACCCTAAAATGTCAGACCTTATCTTTGCAAAACTTGTCACTAGAGAGGTGTTTTCATATTTTTCTACTGAGGGGGGTGATGTCTGTGCACTTCCCTAAAATCTGAGATTTAAACATACCCAAGGCAAGCTAGATTTGGTATTTCACAAATTCAAAAGCCATTCACAGGCAAACAAACCTGAAACCTCCAGCGCAGAGAGGACTTTCAGCTCAAAAAGTGAGAGTTTGTATTAGCACAACCGCAAACGCTGTGCCTGCCACTGCTAGTTTCAAGCTAGCAAAGCACATAAACAAATTAAAGATACTAACGGCACTTACCGTTATGATACATCAGCTCATCGACGATTTGGTGCATGACAGACTCCTATAAGACCCACGCGTTTTAGCTTAAGACATGTTTAGCTGAATCTCTCCAATGTTTCCTTTAAGCTAGCATTAGCTATCTTACTGCACACTGCTCTTTTACTGGTCAGCTAGCACAAGCAGCGGTGGTAGGTGGTGCACGAGGCCTGTGATTCATAGATCTCAAATTTTTCAGTGAGGATAAAAGGGTACATGTCCTTCCAGCCCCTTTTCCAGAGTTTATTTTACTTTTTTATGAAGGAAAACCATGTTAAACAAGCTATTTATCATATTAGAGTATAGTACTTACTTTAAAACATGTCCGTAGAGGAAATTTAAGTCTTACATATAGATTTACAGGACTACTACACCTCATAAAATAATAAATGTCAGTGTGGTCAGTTCACATGACTGTGATCAAGATGAGGATTATTTGCATGCATTCATGCTGCGACTCTGTAGAGAACGATCACTGTCATCCCGAAACAATGGAGCTGATTTATGAAATATGACAATACTGAGACATTCATGATTATTGATTGATATTGTTAGCAGCTTTAAAAGAGCCATATATCTTCATCTTCAGCAATGACACATGTATAACAAATAAGTTTACTACACTGTGCAAGCTGAAAACCAAAAGGGGACATTTTAGGGTTCTGATACACATCACAGGGTTACTTCATTACATCTTGTGTAATTACAGTAAGATTATCGCATGAATTAGCAAAATAAATGAATATAAACCTTTTTCTTGACAAGCACATCCATAAAAAAAACAGGAGGAAAAAAAGTTTGCTACTGAAATACAGATGAGTGTGTGGTATTAGACAGGTGTGCACTTATTGTCCTGTGATAAATACAATATCATAATACACTTATAACTTTTACAGTGCAGCTTGGTAAAGAGAAAAACTGTATGTGATTTTGGGGCCCATGCATCTTAGTCAAGTGAGATTCCTCTTGGAAATGTGTTTATGAAAATAATCTATTCTCTATTTGTTTTGGATTGTCACAGACAGGAAGATGTTGCTTCCTCTCAAGGTTAGCTTAGTTGCTCAAACGAATGGTTGTTTGAGACTGCGCTCGTATGTCAATGTTTACCCCATTAGTGACAGCTCCGAGGCAGTAGGCCACTTAATATTGTCTGCGTAGCCCCGACTGTCCCCACATGCCGGTTCAAAAGTTCAGCCACTTCCTCAAGGGTCTCATCACATTCTCACAACATCATGATTTTCAAAGCTGCACGGAGAGACTCGACCTGTAAGGAGGGATATCACTAAAAAAACATGATGGAACACAGGTTTGGAGCCAGGGCCCTTCAGGCCAACAAAGCTGCCTCCTGGCTCTCTGGTTAGGAGGCCTGGACGATGGAGCTTATATTAAAGACAGAGCAGTGGTCCAGGACATGGCTGCCTGCATCCAGCTAGAGGAGGAATTGATTGTTCTGGAAACTGATGAAGCTCAGGCACAATTAGATTGCAAGGCAGTGCTGTGAGGTGAGAGAGCACCCTGCCTGCCTCGCTGTTGATTGATGGTAAAATAATAACCGCAGCGTATTAACTATGGAGTTCACCACCAGGTTAAGGTGGGCCAAAAATTCCTGCTCTTATTAGATTCTGATAGGACATGCGATGTGAAAAGATTATTTTCATTGTGGCAGTGGACAGTCATTATGCATGCAGTAAGGTGGTGTCCTACAGTATGTTGCTGTCAAACATCTACATGAGAGTTTTGAGTCAGCAGGGCACTGGGTCAGGAGTCAAACCAGGACATTAGCGAATGTTATTCTGACATTCCAGCCTACAAAAACAGATGTAAAGCTTATTCAAATACAATCACTCACACTGAGGGTCACATAGGGTCCCTTTATGTTCTGCTGCTTCCTCATATCTCCTGCACTGCATCAATGTCTGCTCAAAAATGTAGCTCCTAAAAAGCTAGGGGAGCATCAGTTCATCATATTACTGGACTTCAAGATGAATATCCTCTTTCATACGCATGTAATGGAGCTGAACCATTGAGTGCACAACCATATTAGAATGCATGAGAAAAGAAATATGGTAGTTTCCCTGAGCAATCTATCCACGGTTTAGATAAGGATTAGGGAGGACAGACAGTCAAACAGCAAATGTGTTTTCTTGTAGAGTGTTTCCTCAATGTGCGGTTACAAAATATTTTTTCCTCCTGCTCAAAGTATGTAATCCTGCCGGTCATTTGTTAGCTGGTGCATCTCCCATGTGGAGGCGAGGCCACTTGCAGAGTGTTGGGGTATACAGGAGGTGAGGGCTTATAGTAGCATATCATAGCTCGGGGATTCACGCTCATTTATCTCCATTTCTTGCACACGGTGTCTAGTAATAAAGGCTCAAGTGAAAATGGTGTTTATCA
>JAQQZW010000005.1:10116191-10126710 GCA_029814745.1 Zanclus cornutus | reverse complement strand
AATACAGACTGAGTAAAGTATGACCTTCTGACTTACCCGCCACATGATTACATCCATAAAGAGGCAAGATAGGAAAAAGCCACCTTTAAAGTCAGTGCCAAGCTGATCCTGTGCAGTGGTCTGAACTTTGAGTGGAGTGACTCGTCTCTCCTGCTCCCTGTGAGTTTCTGACCCTCTAACCCTGGTCTCTAAACCTACTGAAAAACAGTAGGAGGATCGAAACTTTCCACCCTTTCCTCTTCCCTCACTGAGGACTGTACCTATCCCATCCGCACACAGTGGGCTGCAAATTGTTGCACTGGCCAATCACATGAAAGGGGCAGGACATCAGATGGTTTGATGTATCAGAGCGTGGAGTGTTGCCATAATTCCCAAGAAAGTTTTGTTTTGTCATCCTCAAATAAATATTATCCAAAGAGCTGAGCTGTGCGCCACAAAAACAACTTTCAGTGCATTAATAATATATTCTGTCTTGATTTTTGCATAATTGATATGATGGCATTTACAAGTAATATCAACCATATTTGGGCAGAATCTCAATTGCTGTTAAATTTATTCTCAACAAGTTCAGTCTGGATTATTGCAGCTGGCAGTGTGTTTTGTGCTTAAGGCGAGATTCAATATGGCCAAATGAAATAGTGCATAAATAAACACAGTAATCAATGATGAGTACACTCTCTATAAAGGACAGCTCTGTGTCTGAGTCAATGGCCCAGTGCAAACACGAACACAAATGAGCAAACATATACTAACGGACAATCCAATGTCTTTACCATAAAACTTCCATATTTTGATTGCAGCTGATGCGTTCGTTATAGCGCAGATGGTGATCAAACAAACCACATGTAGTTGTGAAGTTATATTCAGCATCCTTATTTCTCAGAGCGATTACACCCTTTTGTTTTTCCATGTGAATACACTGAATTGGGAACACGCAGGAATGTATTGTGGTTGCTACAGTTGACTTAGATAGTGTTGAAAGCAGTCTCAGATTGCTGGAACCACTCTTGGGATATGTGGAAAATGTTCCCAACACAAACATGTGCAGGCTGACATGACTGGCATCCAAACAGTGATGCTGATCACATAAAGTTTGATTAGTTTTTCAGCTCTGGATTTACGCCCATAGTCAATGTCTGACTATGCAGTTTGAGGTATTTAGTTAGAGGCAATTACCTGAGATAACCCTTGTCAGACAAACCAAGTCAGTGTTTTTAATATGGTATCTCCATTTAAAGCAATGTTTATGTTATGTGGTAAAACCACAGAACATAAGGCAGGGACTGATTTAGATTAGTAGCAAACCAAAATCCTCTGCCAGGACTCCTTGTGTTTCAATTTAGCCGGGAAGATTCAATACAATGTGGAAAGAAACGTGAGAACAATGAAAACAACTTATATTTGAAGGTATGTTAAGGCAGATAATGACTTTAAGTGACATAAACATTTTGTTATATATTTGTAATTGCATGAGACCCAATGCAAATGCAATGGTTACAGCAGCATGTACATGATGTGCAGTGGGAAAAGCTTAGTAAAATCTTATTAAGTTGCAGAGAAAATTAACTGAAAAAAAAAGATCACAGTGGCAGCATCACCACTGATCTTTTGTTTTCACCGTGATCTTCAGTTTTCCATAAATCCAAAAATAATTTGCTAAATTTCAAACGTAAGCTAGACAAAAAAGCATACAGAAACTGCAAAGCATGTTTATTTTCGAATCGCAAAACTTTCTCAAAGACTTACTTGAAAGTATAAAAGAAACTTAAAGGGGACCTTTAAAGTGTCACCCATTGCAAATACAGATAATCCCTTACCTCTCAGTCTGTTAGTCAGTCAACCAGACCATCCATAGTCCGGGTGACAGATGAGTACAGAAATAAAGCCCAGGAAGAGATGTTTCAAAAAACACCGGCTTTCCTCAGAAGCCTCCCTTTAGCTCCTACTCTCTGTCTGGGCTCTGCTGCCTCGTCTGTCTAACCGCTATCTCTGAAATTCTCCTCACACAGCCTCTTCTTCTCTAATCTACTCTAAAGAAGACGAAACTGCTCCAAATGGTTCAACCAGGAGCCGACTTCTCAGGCTTTTCCCTCTTTGTATTATTTTGTTGGCTGGGATCATTAACTTAGTCCCATGAGAACATGAGGAGGTAAATAACCCCCCTCCTTCCTGTGGGAGGCTGTCAATCACAACTGATGATGAGGTGGTAAGGGGGTGTGCTTTTAGCTGCCAAGGAGCCACTCCTGATTGGTCACCCGGGGAACAGAGGTGCCCTGCATGACAAATGGGAGCACTGGGATGGATGGGCCTGCAGAGATGCTTAGCTGAGGTTATGTGCACATTTATAATGGAGCTCACTCATTTACATGTCATTCACAAGAAACCAAGGCTACGGAAATGAGTTACTAATTAAAGTTAAATGTCTTTTTAACACAGCTGAATTCATGAAAATGTCATTTACGTTGCACATGACTCAAAAGCTGAATGTTAGGGTCAACATGAAGAATCACAAGATCTTTAAATGACTCTTTGGTACTGTCTGGTCACCCGGTGGGGGGGACTGGGAGGAAGGCATAAAGCTTTCGTTGCCATGGCGTTGTGGCGAGAGCAACGATGCATCTTGGCGCTTGAGCCAAATGCCACTCTAATCTTTTCACTGGCAAACTCTCAGCTCTATCTTCACAGCTTGTTTGTTTCTCAGTCAAGCCTTCTGCTGTATGTCACTCTCCAGTTCCCTCCAACACACAATGCCAATCTGAAGTCTGCTGCATTTTGTTAGGGAAAGAAATGTGTAAAGACACTGTTAGCAGGAAAAACAGTTCCTGAGATGGGTCACTCTGCTCCCACTGACCACGAGGAAACTCTTCGGCTTACAAGTTAGGAGAGACAATAGACAAATTAAGCATGACTTCCACTGTGATTCCTCTAATGGATTTGTAAACAGCACAGCACACATCCATTTCTTATGCAAAACACCCACAGCAATGCTAAATTATTCTCACATCACTCTTCAGATGTATGCCACCTCTCCAGCAATTTACAACAGCAAGACAGTGTTATTGCCTCTGCCCAAGGCCACACATTGCTGTATATCCATAAATTGTCTGCAAAATAATGAGATCGCTACTTCATTTCATTTCCATTCAATTAAATGCCATAAAACTCATGACATTTACATGGACTGTGGAGTCACGCTGACATTTGAAGCCAGTTCTTTTTAAAGGTGAAAATGGTTTGCCACTCCAGACTCGATCCAAAGTCACTCCCCCTGTCTGAACTGTAATAAACATTAAGTGGAAAAAATGTCTGTGTGTCTGTTTTAACCATTCCAAAAAACAAAACTTGTCTGGGCTGCGGTTTTAGCAACTGTTCCCACCTCACCAAATGGAAACCCAACCTGATCCTTGATCCAGGCTAACTTATAAAGTTTCTGTGGCTTTTAGTCCTGAGAAGGAACAAAAAAAACATGTATTTTTGTGTATTCCTGTGACTCAGTAGCACTCCAACTTCCACAAATCAAAACAAATGTGATGATATTGTTTAAATCCAAAAATTTGACCTCTACTTTGTCATAATGATGTATCAGCTTTGGTAGAAGAGAAACTAATTGTTCCATCATAAAATAGAACTCAAAGCCACGAATTAATCTGCTCCAGAGGTTAGGGTGATGACAACAACAATTATATTTTTTTGTTTGTGTATTTATAGAAGTGGCAATCAAGATCAAGTTGACAAAGTTGGTGTAATCCTTGTAAAACTACTTCCAGATAATACGTTGCATTATACTTTACATATATTCTCTTATCAATAAGTAACAGCACTGTAGAAATAATTATTCAAAACAAATGAATATTAATCCCCACTAAATAAGGCCATTTGCTGCATCAGGCAGTTCTCTTGGTGACGGTTGGCACATCAAGCTGTATTAATTGGAGAAAGAACTGAAAAAGGGCAGAAAAGCCCCCCTGAAGGAGCAGATAAGAAGTTGGAACAAAATAGGCTGTGAAACCTGATGTTACACAAACTTTGATTTCTCACAGGGACCACAGAAGACATTTGTGTGAGCTACATTATCATGTTACAATGGTTCACCTTGGTGCTTTGCCCCAGGCAAGTGCAAACTCATTTTGCACTGAACAAAGAAATCCTGAAATCTGTATGTCATCTAAGGTGTCCAAATGTACATTATGCAGATAAGAAAGTATAAGAAAACACTTACTGTCTTACTGTCCTTATAGTCAACCTCACCAGAACTGCTCACTAAAGCAAATCATCATAACTTTTCCATTACATTCAGCAGCCAAAGCAAAACAGGCAGGAAGCCCGACTTACGTGCTATTTTCCAGAGTGATCCTCTAAAACACAGCAGGAAGATGCAACTCCTATTGACGGCTCAGCATTCTACTTCAGTAGCACATGTTAAGAGACTAAAAAAACATACAGTAGCATCCTGGCTAGTTTCTTTCCACACTCCCTCCCTCCTTCATCGCTAATGCTCCCCACCCTGCCACAGCCCCAGCCGTATGCTCACGCGAGCGTAAAACATGCCCAGGAAGCGTCACTTCCACTGGGTCATTTCATGGATTCTGTCTCCATTAATGCTCTGGCCTATCAACCCCCACCCCTCCTCTGTTGGGTTGAGCTCTTGCCCCTGGCTCCCCACCCTCCCAGCAGTAAGACAAAGATGTAGCAAATGGAGAGACAAAGGGGGGTGCATAAACCTTGGGGACCACATTGTGATGAGCGTCTGACTACATAACCAGGCCCCGAACAGATGGGATCAGTCTCCAGGGCTCTGCTGCATGGTTGCATTTAATACACAGCTCCATACATCCTCACAATAAACGCTGTATTCTGCTGCTCACTAAACGGCACTCATCACATCGCAACACGAAGCAGAATATCATGTTATGTTTGCCATTTAGCCCTCAGAAACTTCCGTAATTAAAGTCTGAGTGCACAAGCCTAATTGAGTTAGCACATGCTTTGGCATCAAGATTGTCTTTTTGAGTGCAAACACTGATCTAAGCAGCATTGCTTGTTTCCCTAACTAGGACAGTCCAAAACAGCCACTCCTCATTTTGCCAATTACCAATAAGATGAAAGCGTAGTCTGTCCTCATCATGGCAAAGGCTCAAGATTTTAATTGCGTTCATCCCCAAGGCATACTGCCCATAACTAAGCAACACAAAACCAAGCCAAACATTAACCAAATGAATGAACACCAGGCCAATCAACACTGACTCCAGTTTCTCTTTAACTTTTTAACAGACGTGATATTTCGGTGCATTTTAATAATTAAAGCTGTTTTTCAGGCTTGCTGGGGAAACTGAAGTGCGTAAACTATTTGCTGCATACATGTCACATTAGTCAGTGTCTACATGCATTTAGTGGGTTTATGATCAGCTGGCAGAACGTATAGGACTGCGTTGAGCATTGACCTGGAATAGAATCTTTTCCTCCGAGTGTGCTGCAGCCTTATCAGTGTGGTGTTCATGGTTTTGCCAGCAAAGGAATTAATTGTTATCCTAGTTCTCTTCTCTAATATGGTGCAGTAAACAAATAAAAGCCGATTGGATTTAAACAGAATATTGATAGTTTGAGGTTGTCATGCATGCAAGCAACCTGCTTCATTTAAGTCTTCTTAAGGAGAAATGGTTGGTCCATATTTAAATTAATATTACGGTAGTGATAGTTTACTGTCTGCCTTTACGGCATGATTAAACTGAAGTTACTATATAAAAATTTATACAAAAGATCAAAAGAAAAAGAAGGCCAATGGAAACATTCAAACAGCACTCACCATGAAAATCAGTTATACTTTGTGGTTGGAAGCGACACAGTGAAGTACTGTGCAGTCTGGTGTTTTCTCATTGAAATGAAACTGAAGGAGTTTTGGGAAAGTAAGGTCATGTGTTATGCTCAGTCCACACCACAGCCCTATAGCCTGAAAGTCTCGCCTTTTATTTTCTCCTGAAAAAAAAAGCATCCTTCAGAGAGGGTGCGGTGAACGCCTGCTACATTCTTTGCTGCTCGGAGAAGTCTGTAATTGCTTCCAGCTTCTGAGGGATCTGCTGCAGAGAACTAGCGTCACATCTTTATCAAGAATCTCCAACATCTTTCAACAATACTGAACTTATCTTATCAGAGATAGTGCGGGTGAAGCTCTCAAGCACTCTCCCATCTGCTAACTCAAACTAAAACACGTCCCTAAATACTGTATATAGCACCAGCATTTAAAGACACTACAACACTTACGTATACTGTGGGATGTATAAAGTTTTACTTCAGCACCAGCACTGTACCTCCATCCTTCAGACAGATGAACCTAGTGACTACACACTGCATTCAGACATCCTACACCAAGGAGGAGGTGGAGGAGGTCTGAACATCTGCTGTGATGTGCTGTCTTCACGCGTCCAAGGAGACACAGTCAGAGCCAAAGGCAGAGGACCAGCTGTTGGGATCTGGGTCAGCTGCATCCGGGCCGATGGATGTTTTCAAAACTCTCTGCTCAGGATAAGACACGTTCGACAGTGTTGTCATTGTTACAGTTAGCGCTATCATTGATGACCTCCAGTGTATAAAGAACATTAGTTCCAGCTGTGTTACAGACGCTCTAAAGGTTAGGAGGCTGTCAAACTGATATGTCTTCTACTTTTCCTTTGAACCTTGGCTCAGTGTGGCCCCTACAAAATATCCTCACTTCATCTACCCCTCAAAAAAGCATTCTTTCAAGAAGACAGCGTCAGACACATTCCTCAATCTTGGCCCGTGAACACATTCTCTGGAGTTTGAAATGGACTAAACATTTGCTTTTCCCGTAGAGGTACTGCTCATACAAGAATATTTTTCAGCTGCACAGCACTGTGTGGTGCACACACACACATACACACAACCACACACAAACTGGCAATGAGACTGAACTAGTGTCGGCTCTCGCCCTGTCACAACAAGTAGGCCCAGAGAACTCACAGCTGCTGATGGAGACAGTTTTGTTTATCATTTGGAATGAAGGTTGGCGAAACACAGCTATGGGATGAGAGGAAGTGTGAGATTTTAAAAATAATAGTACACTGAAATCAACTGCCATCCCTGTCAACTTTATAATGTGAAATGAATGGTTGGAGGAATACAATTCAACAACAAAAGCACAAAAGAGTGATAGGAATAAGACTACTTTACTTTCAGTCTCCTAAAACTGAGGGAAGGAGGGCGTTTTAGAGCAATAGCAGAACCAGATGTTGCATGAAGAAAAGTATTGAAAACCAAAATAAATTCAGCAGAGTTCCCTATCCAGTTTTGGGCACAGCTATGCATTCTGTTCTCTCCTAGAACATCATGGCATTGCTTTTATCTCTCTCACCAAAACAAAAGTTACAAGAATAATGTCGTTTATTGAAAATCCTATGCTTTCCTGTGATATTACACAAAACTGAAAATCATGCACAACACAAGTAAGACAACTAATTGTTTCCTGTGCTCAGGAAATGTGTAATTTTTGCCAGTTCACTAATGTGCCAGCAGTTGTCTAATAAGGAAGCTGATATCATTCATGACCACAGCCAGCAGATGTGATACATGTGCAAACAAGTGTGCGAACTTGTTTTGGAGGTTACATATCCGGTTCCCCTCTAAATAAAAATTCTTATTGAGAAACACACGTGGTACACATGAACTGCAGTGCTTCTTCTACAAACCTGATTGTTCACTCTTGGGCATCCATGCATATGTGTCTGTAACATTTTCCTGACTGCAGTATTCACGTATAAGAGAAATCAGCACCCAAGCACATAAAACATTCAGTAATTTGTAATACTATAAAATTATTAAATCTATTTCAAGGGGACTTTAGCAGGAACTTTATGCATTGGGATGTAGGCCCTCACAGTCACTTTTTTCTGACTGAATACAGAAGTGCTAGTAGTTCCTTCAACTACTCCCCACTTCTCAGTCTGAGATAATTACCATTAATACAACTCTGAAAGAAAATTCTAAACTTAGCGCCAAATAAAACCTCTTTACCTGATGCCACTAAATGTTTCTTCTTCAGATCTTACCTGCTTCCCCATGGCGGCGGTGGTGTGTGTCTCTCCCTGGTGAATAAATACTGGGCTAAAACAGAGTGTGACTGTTAGGCAGCTGGTGCTTGTTTTACCCCTAAGGTAAAAACAGACAGGAGACAGGAGGTTTAAGGTGTTTCTGTCTGCACGTACACTCCCCTTCACGGGGGTGTGTACACACACATACCTCACTGACATACACTCTGCTTCTCATCTGCTCTACAGGTTCACACAGGAGCGTGGAAAGCTCCTGAGATGAGTACTTAACCCTTGCGCAAGCTTGCACTAAATAGGGGAAGACATCCATTATCTCCATAAAGATAATTTTTCATGCCAGTACCACTGATGGCGGCCATGGTAATGAGTAGCTTTGCACATTTTGCGTAGGTTAAGAGAAAAAAATAGGAGAAAATGTGTGTCTAAGGCTGGACCCTCTACTGATATGTTGTAAGTTAGCATCAGATAATAGGGATAAAGGGATTTTCTTCATTACCACAGGCAGCTCCATTGAGTTACCAAGAAAAATAAAGCTCAAGCTAAAGGATTCACAGCAGCCAGCGGGCAGAGAGCAGAAAAGAAAAAAAATGCTATTAAGCAAGAGAGGATTGGTTTTCTCCACCCTAATGAGAATTCATCCAGAGAGATAGATGAGTCAGTCTGAAAACACAATTCCATACTTGCAATAATGAGATCATATTTGAGGAATTGGGTGTATATTCCTCAAGTGGAAAAAAAGTAGAAGTTATCAAGAATTTGAGCGAGACCCACCATACATTGAGGAGTTTCCACTTTTCAACTCCTAATAAAATACAACGAGTGACTATTAAAATTCATAGTGGATACATGCCAAGACAGTGCTAAAAAGCTGTAATGGTCACTACATCAGAAAATCTAATTGATAAAAAAAGAGAAAGATTCATACTTGGGTCAGGGTCTGGCCAAGCAACAGCAAGACTGTGTGCTAAAAACAAAATTGAAAAATGGATTGGAAAGATCTGGAAATTGACAAAGCCACTCGGGGAGAAATCAGAGATCTAGGCCTCCGGGACTGGTTCTTTTGGATCAGAGTCAGCAAAAACCACACCAGAGCTCAAATAAAGTCATATGTACTTTTGCCTCACTGGATGACAGAGCAGAGGGAACCATGCCTGAAGCAATGTTGGCCAATGTCCCTTCATGGAGCAGCTCAGTCCCAGGCTGAGGACTGTTCATCTAGAAAAGAAACATCTGAATAACACTACAGTTTGGATCAACATTACTTTAGAGCTGGGGGAGCCCAGTTAGCCAAATCTTTAAGTCCAACACCACATACCTGCAACATCCCCCTTTTGATTTCAGCTGAGGACCTTTATTGCATTTCATACCTTTCTCCCCTGGACTCTTTCTCCCCTTGGTTCTTGTCTGTGTCTGTATCATCCATTGTTAAAAAAAGTCCTATTGCCACCAAGTCTTTGACTGATGATGATGATGATCATGGACAAGGATTGGTCAAAGTTCTTAAACTTAAAAATGGACATAATGGAGACTATTGATTTGATTGATCAAGACAATTTGATTTACTAAAGGTGTAGTGGAGCCAAATGAAACAGATATATTTACTGTGCTATGTATGTTCACTGAGAGCCTCTAAATTACAGCCTTTCAATGTGATTCCTGTCTTCTTTCATTGCAGCTATCTACTGAATGGCATTTGGTCCTCTTATCATTTACCGTTGCTGTTAGAAAGTATGAGTTTTAAGAGGTTGCAAAGTTGCTGGAATTCAAACTTTTCTTGGCTGGAGAAAAATGAGTTGAATTGATCTTATCTGTTTTGAAAGAGGTTAAAACCATACAGCCAACTGTTAATTTCTCTATTTGGACTGATCGGCATAGATTGATAGCTTCAGTTAAGTTATTCTAATTTAAGAGCAGGTTTGATTGTATTTTTAGCCTTCATACAGTCCAAATTATTTAAAGGAGAAGGTTGCACGCACATGCACAGCCTTCCTGCTTGTTTTCAGAAAGAGTTTGCTGCAGTTTTCAAGATGCAAAGCTCTGCCTACATATTAGAAGGCCAGGAGGGGAAAAAAAGAGGGGGATAAGAGGGACTTTTTACACACCTGTTAAGGTGGGATGATTATACCTTAGCAGTATGATTCATTTGAGTATATAGAGTTAGATGACTTCAGCAAATTTCCAGCAAAGCCAACCCCCAGCATCAAGTCTGATCAGCAAGATTAAGTGAAATGTTTGGGTGTGCAGGGATTTGACAAATTTACTTTACTTACTTTAGATCTGCAGCATCAAATCATGTACCGTAGAGGACCATGAGACTCAAAAGTATGTGTTCAAGAGAATTATTATAAGTATTATTTTCCCAGGTTTTCTCTAGATAAGAATAAAAGAAGCTTCACAAACAGTATTGTGCATCTCTACTTTGTCTGACTGTCATGGCAAGTGTGAGCAAGACTGCAGGA
>JAQQZW010000005.1:9444795-9454972 GCA_029814745.1 Zanclus cornutus | reverse complement strand
TCGATGCTTACGATTACATGTACAGATTACTGTATCAATACAGCAGGTTTGAAAGCATTTCTACTTATTTGAATCTTAATCTGATAATTGCTTATGACTTTACTGTGGCAGGGGTGGAAATAAAAGGAAATACAGTGTTGGTTGTCTGTTCAGTACCATTTGTGTTTTAATGTTACATGCTTTGCTTTTAGCTTGCTGTATTTTAGATTATAACTGTAAACTTACATGTGATTGAAATATACAATAAGGTTTGGTGTCCTGGATTAAAAAGAAACTTGGTGGTCAAAACAGAACAAAAGCAGCTAAGATGCAGTGACGTACATCAATGCATCGTCTTTCAGTCTTGCATGAAAGTAGGATTTGCTGTAGTGGAAAGATAGACTCTATGCCTCATGATCTATAAAGCACAACATACTCAATAAAATTAAGGCTTTCAAAAGTCATTCTGTCTTGCATCATTTTAAACACTATAAATTGCACATTTCTCTGTATTCCTTGCATAATTTTGAGAAAATAAACATTGTTTTGAAGACAATCAGTTACTTTGGGACAGCAGTATTTAAAAAATAAAACCTTTTATTTCAAGAAATGTGACTGATTAAAATTCAGGAATGAAAACATAATGTTGTGATGTTAAGGGGCTACTGGGTGATGTATTCATTTGATACAGATTTTTTTTTATTTTCTGTTCTACATAAGGTTTTGAGGCTACAATTCAGAGGGTTGAAATTGGTGTGATAAAGTTTTAAAAATGGAAATTATTTCGTGAAAATGGAGCCCAAACTATTGTAAAATTAATTCTGTATTACATTATTGGTAACTGACATTCAGATGACAGTGACAGGTAACATTTTAATACCTGAAAATATTTGATAGTATTTGATGTTGCTTAATAATGTCAGGTAATTTTCAGAGGATTATAAAAACCCCACTAATTTGTATCTGAGGTGTATCACGTTTAACTTGACTGTGCATCAAGCGAAGCAAATGAGTATACTGACATCGTGTGCATACAACCTACCTTGCTGCGAGGGCAAGAAAGCTAACTTGAATGACAGCTCCATCAGCCTATCACATTTCGTCTGGCAGAGGCTCTTTAAAGCTTCTGCTAATGGCCTTTGTCTAAAGGCGGGGAGCGCTTGGCTCAGTTAGGCTGCTGATTAGCAACAAACAGAAGGTTACGAGTTTGAAAAATTAGACTGTATGACCACCAGACTGGCTTTGCGGCAACGAGAAAGGTACGAACTATGTCGGGTGTCTAACAGGAGCTTGTTGGGTCGCTTTTAAGAAGACCCGGGAGTGATTTTTAACATTTCAGACTGATAGCGGAGGCAACCTCGCTTTTAGGTCGTTGAAGTGGCGATGCTGAGCTGATAGCTGCGTCATCATGTTGCTTCCGACTCGAGTTGGCGAAAAGAAATCTCAAGTTAACGCCAGCGGTGAGGCTGTCCACCGTCATCCAGCCCCGGAGGCCACTCCCGACCCCTGAAATAAATGGAAAACGGAGTGCTGGTGAGCAGTTAGCGGCGAAGCCCGTTTTCGTGGTCGTCACCAAGTGGTGACTTTACATCACTTGGCTCTGCGTTGTTGGCGCGATATTCTGCTGGCTGCATATATTACCTACACTTGGATGGACAGACAAACATTTCTTTTAATGTTACGTAGCGTTAAAAACCATAGAATTGTATGGAAATAGGACCGAATGTTTTCCGAACACAAAGTGCAACTATATTGATATTTTCGGGATGATAGCCACAACTGTTTGGATAGTGAGAAGTGAAACCCCCACTGACAGCTAGAGTACAAAGCAGGAACCTTCAGAAAAATGCTGCTGATTCCCACCTGATGGTGACTTTGTTCTTTAGCCCCAGCTGAAAAATTAATCTTTTACAACCCATTATGAGAGACCTTCATTTTAGCCAAGTGGCTTTGTAACCGTCCATTAGGATATGTCAGACTATTAGCAGGGTGTCAAAGAGTGTTTGTCGGGACTTATTGTTGGGTCGGTGGTCTGTTGTCTGCTGTCACCGTATCCACGTGGACTTTGTTTCAGGTCGGTGGCTAAAGTTTGTTTAGCAGCTACCCGCCGTGACGCGCAAGGGGTGACCCGGCCGAGCAAGAGAGGGCTTAGTGTCTGCTTACTTCAGAGAGGAAGAAGTTGTGGTCATTCTCAGCCTGGATAAAGTTGCGATTTACATCACAACTCAAAATCGGTTAAAATGGCCGGCGACTGCACCCACACCAACGCTAATTACGCGAATTCAGAGTCGTTTTGTCCGTCCCAACCCTGGTCGGGCGGAGACAGAGAGAGATCCGGAGAGATGGAGACAGCCGGGATCTCGAAAGGGCGTGGACCCCCCACACGGTTGGCACCCAACTTCGAAGTAATAGACGGATTGCTGTATCGTAAGAAGCTGGAAAGGGGCTTTATCAACTACCGGGAGGTTTTGGGTGAAGACCGGAGATGTGAGGCCATCTCTAACTTCCACATGCGGCGGCGGCGGCCTGGTCAGCGCCACCTTTCCCTGGAGGAGACCTACAAATGCGTGGCTGAAAACTACTGGTGGGAAGGTATGAATATCACTGCCTATCTTACATCTGATTTCATAGGACAGCATGTGGTTCCTGAGTCTGAAAACTAACTTCTGACTTCCCACTGGTTATCTGTATCTACAGTAATCAAAGGTTTTATTCATTTATTATTGTTAGGTGGTGTAGACACATTTGGCACATCCACACTCTGAATGAACTGTTCAAAGGTCAAGAAAGTTACAGGAAAGATGATGACGATACCTGTCTTTTTTGCCTTTGTAGTCTGATGTTTACATAAAGTTTTTCTTCACAGGGATGTATTTCCAGATCCGAAGTTTTGTTCTGGGCTGTCCTGAGTGTCAGCACACCAGAAAAACAGAGGTAAGGAGCAGGCCAGAGGTATAAAGGCTGATCTGAGGTCACTTTCTGTCACACTCCTATCAAACTTTCAGCCTCTCTTAGTTTTTATCAGTACCTCATTTTTCTCCTCCTCGCACATTTTAGTTCACACTTTCTCGCTCTAATTATCACTTAATCTTGCTCTCACACATAACGTGTCTCCTTCAAGTGCTTTCTCACACATTATATTCCTATAATGATGCCTCTCCATCTGTTTCTGTGTCTTGGTCCTGCATCCTCTTGCTGTCTTTGCCTCTCAGGAGCTGGGTGACAGAGGATGTGTCACAAAGACGGTGATGACACACAGCACTGACATGTTGAGCAAGCTGAGGAGTCAACGGGAGGCAGGGCTATTCTGTGACGTTACCTTGCACACGAGCGGGCAGCCCTACTTGGCTCACAGAGCTGTTCTGGCGGCTGTAAGCGATCACTTCCAAGAAATCTTCACAGAAATGGACTCAAACATGAAAACAGACATCGATCTCACTGGTAAGAAAAGATGACTAGGGACAAAATTGACACTACAGAACATCACTGCTTGAGCTCTGTGTAAGTTTAGGGGATGGATATGGATGTAAAGACCTGACTGAGCCTGCACTTTGTCTCTATATGAGTAAGGGTGTAGTGTGTACCCTAATTATTAGTGGGGCTGCAACTAAGGATTAGGGTGACACTATGCTCCGTCAGAGCTGCTTGTCAAAAGGTTTATCAGCTTCAGAACCCCCCCCCAACTCACACACCTTTCCTACATCAGGATTGGGATGGCTGTGACACTAATGATTGCAACTTTTAGAAATCAACAATCTAATTCAAACCCATTTTAGGCAGAAGTTGGCCAGATGCATGTTGATGAAAGATTAATTAAGGTTTGAACTTTTCACTCAAACTCTGTTTTTCTTTCATTAAACAAATAATTCTTTCACTTTTCGTGTGTACACACTTGTGTAACACTATAAATGGCTTTTGAAAATGTGTACTGTTATAGTGTTATTTCAAAACAAATATTCGGTCTCACCCCTCTCCGTGACCCCTTACACACTGGACAACAAACACCACTAACATCTGACTTTTTCTGCACTGAAAATGAGTACAGTCTGCATTCATTGCTGGGTCATATGACTCCGTGTAAGTCATGGGTATTTATCAGCGCTAGCTCTGATCGACAGTGATGGAAACATGAAACCCGGCATGATGCTATGACACTATAGCTGTATTAACAATAGCATGGAATAACAATAGCATGGAGGCAATAAAAGCTTGTTGACTTCCATCAGTTTCTTCTGCGACTCTGTCATCTAAGCCACAAATTCCATCTGTCATTTAGTCAGCGCTGAGTTAACAAGAGAGACTGAAATAAAAAGTAACCGCTGTAATATTGTCGCTGGCCTAAATGTTGCTCTATACTGTTCAATGTTTTACGAAGCATTTGTGATTTTAATCTTGTGCCCCAAGAAAAAAAAAAAAAAAAAGACAAACTCATCTACTGGCAGTGGGAAAGTAGTCAAACACTTATTTTTAAGCGGGTTTACATGGGTTTAAAAAGCTATGTATATGTGCTAATTTTGGATTGAAAATGGTGTATAACTGTCAGATTTTTGCCCAACCATTGAGAGTAGCTGTTTGGAAAAGATATAAAAACACTTCAGCCTTGCAACATAGTCGGACAACATGTTGCACGGTCTGAATCGTTTTTAGCATAACCTGGCCTTTACTGCCATTATCGATTAATCTACAGAATAGTCAGTGACTTGTTCCTCTGTTTCATGTAATTAAATAATGAATAATGCCCATTATGATTCCCCACATTGTAATGTAACATCCTGATTATTTATTTTATTTTACCAACAGTAAACAAACGCAAAGATATTTGACTATTATTTTTTTTTGTAATGATCAGTGTTTCTCTATTGTTCTTTGATTAACATGTCCAGGCAAGAACAAACAAAGGAATTAATGCCTGGTTTCTATTATTTAGCTTGTTTGCTTTCCCTTTGGTCTAGTAGTTCGTGTGATGTGATCAGTCACTGATGACTGCCTGAATGTAGTCACATGACCATTCCTGACTTGAGTTGACATGTGTCATCTCTCATTATCATTCAAACAAAGGTCTGTAGGAAACTGAGAGCTGCGGATGATACACTGGTAATTCAGGCAAATGGAGGCTGCATTTCCAGCTCCATTTCAAAGACCTTTCAAAATAGCTCTGACTTGTCAGTTTGTCATGACATATTTGGTCTAGAAATCCAGAGTTGCAGGATCCAGACCCTAAATTAGGACACAGCTATAGTCTGTCTTCTCATTTACTTATGTCTTTGATGTCTGCCGTCAGATAGGAGCAGAAGTGGCCCTGATTAAAGCACTTGTTATATTGTCTCCTGTCTCCAGCGTCATGTTTACACTTTGCTTCTACTCTGCCTGCTGTCTCTCTGATCCTCTGTTTACACCAAGTCACTTTCATCTCATGCATCTTACTCACTGATTGACCAGGGTTCAGCATATCTAATTAGAGGCTCTCTTTTTCCCTCAGGTTTTAGTGAGGACAGCCTTCTGTCTCTGCTGGATTTCTCCTACTCATCCACTCTATGTGTTCGTCAGGAGGACCTACCTGAAGTCATCGCCTTGGCCCGCCACCTGGGCATGTGGCCTGCAGTGGAAGCCTGCTCCGCTCTCATGAAAGAGCAGGAACAGCAACTCCCTTCCCATACAGGCTTTACCTCAGCCTATGCTGGCGTGTGTCATAAGCATCACCACCGGCAGAGGGAAAGCAAAAGGAAGAGAGTTTTTGAATTAGAGGACAATATGAACCATAGCTTCAGTTTAACTCTGGATGCATCAGATGAGTCTTTAGAAGGAAGTCCAAGGCGCACTTTGCGCAGGACGCAAAAATCCCAAGGACATAATTGTCTCTCTCAGAGTCCATCACACAGGATGAAGCTCATGGACTTCAAATCTCCCTCTTCCAAGAAAGCTACTTCATCTCGACACGCCATAGCCACCCCACAGTCGCAGAATTACTCACCCATATCACCATCAAACACCCGTCTTCTCCGCTCCACTCCTGGGGCTGCTAAGGAGGTTCAGAGATCGCTTCCCATGCTAGAGACCCCTCGACGAAACAAAAAACCTCAATCTGTTACCAGGCTCTCATGTGCCTCCAGATTGAGGCCCAGCGCTGTGTGCAGCCCTGTGAGGGTGAAGCAGGAAGAAGAGGAAGTTGGAGAGGATGAGCAGGATTATGCGAGAGCACAGGAGAAGTACAAGCTGATGAATGTTCTTGGATTACAGAGGACCGCCCTCCTCCCCAGACCAGAAGATTTGATCGGCTGGAGACAAAAGAAACGACTGAGAAAGCTGAAGGCTAACAACTATTCACTGACCAAGCGGCGGAAACCACGCTCCACCTCCCCAGGGCTACCATTTGGGGATATGACACTGTCACTTCCCCTCTGTAACCCTGTTAACGCTCGCCTCCTCAACAAGCCAGTAAAGATTATGCCTGTGGGTCCAGTCAACACAGAGCAGATGACAACAAAGAGGCGAAAGACCGTCCCACGACATGTCCCTTCAAGCGACAGGAGCATGCGAAGTAAAGGTGTGTTACCAGACATGTTCCTGCCTTCCTTCGGAGGGAGGGAACTCAGACGGTCAGTGAGGAAGGGTGACAGTACCCATCTTCCTGCCCAGCAGCCGCTGCGATGCAATACCAAAAAAACTCTTGTGAGAAACTCAGTCAGGATCAAATCAGAACCAGCTGAGTACTCTATCTCAGGTCTCCCTCTTCAATCAAACAATCGCTGTGGCCACATGCCTCACAAATCCCCACCCTCACAGAGGACACAGGCTAGAAATAAGGTTGTTGTAGAGACGGTCAAAACGCTGCGTTACAACAGCAGCCGACCAGCGACAAAGGCCAAGCTTAGACGGGGCTCCACAAGGGAGGTAGAGAACACAAAGTCTAAGCCCAGAGAGGAGGGGAGGAAGGCTGGAAACCAGGGGCTGAGGGGAGTCATGGACACTAGACCAAGAGTAAAGGTATATGAACCTGGTGGGCTCCAGTTTTCAGAGCAAGCATCTCCTCCATCCATCTACAACCACCCTCTGTACAAAGTCATCAAAAAGGAGCCAGCAGAGCCCGTGCCAGTTGTAGGACCTTTCTCTGATCCTCCCTCACCAGACTTGGGCAAGCGCCAAAGCAAGCCCCCCATCAAGTTACTGGACTCAGGCTTTCTGTTCAGCTTCTGTAGGCCAGCAGTGGTGGCGATGGCAGTACTGAAGAAAGAAGAGGAAAGTGTGGATATCTGCTTAACACGATCAGTGTCACAACTTGGGGAGAAATTTGGAGCAGATGAGTCTCCCCACAGGGTATTGAGAGCCAGAGGGCCACCCACCCTGCCTGTGGTAAAGAGGGAGAGGGAGGAGAGGAACGTAAGCCAAAGCAAGGTTCAGAGATCCAGGACAAACTCCCAAAACAACAAACTTCACCTGGCCAAATCTGCTGGGTCAAAGGCCACAAGGACCATGCCAAAGGTAGATGAAAGGGATGTTAGTGATTTATGATGACTGCAGTTTCTCTAGGAACCATGAACAGTCAAGAAAAAAGGCCTTAAGAGGAACACTGTAGAAAACCATTACAGTATAATCTGTAAAAGCAGCTGAAATACCATATCACATTTTAGCTTCTCATTGCTTACTTTTCTTTCATCTAATCCTTTTATATTGCATGTACATGATCTATCTTGCATCTACAAAATTTCTATGAACTCATCCACAACCCCTCCCCCTTTTGTTTTTTGTTTTTTCCTGCATCTTCAGCAGCAAGGTAAACTCCCTATGAACAGCAGGAGCTGGGTCATGTTGGATGCTGTACGTCGGGCAAGGCTAAAGCAGCTTCGAGGGCCTCGTAGTCAAGCCCCCAAAGTCCCAAAGGCAGCCCATGCCTGTCTTCAGTGCCCAGCCTCCTACAAGGACTGCGATGCTTTAATCATGCATCGCCTCAGGCACATTGAGGGCAAGCACTGGCCATGTCCGGTAAGCCCTGGCTTTCCTACACCTTGACAATCTAGAGCCGCACTATGCTAAGGGATAGAAAATCATTTGCTTTATTCCCACCTAAGCAATATACCAAGTGATTGACAGGCAATTCCAATTTTGTCGTGAGAAAAAAGGTGTGTACACCTTGTCTGTGTAAACTAGATTCTTTCTAGTTCATAGGTTGTAATAAAATTGCAGAATTTTTGAACTCTATGGCACGTGTTAGTAGTGGATAGTAATTTTACTCAAATAATGTACTTCAGTACAATTATGAAGTACATGTGCTTGAGCATTTCCATTTTATGTCACTTTGTACTTGTATTTCAATACATGTCAGAGGGATATACTGCACTTTTTTACTCCAGTACATTTATCTGACAGCTTTAGTGGTAGTTACTTTGAGGATTGTTTTTCAGGTTTGTAAAAATCCGATTAGTTGCTATAGAGTTAAACACTCACCGTCTCCATTGTCCTTCTCTCTTCATTTCTGTGCCATTAAACTTCTGTCGTACCTCCTCTGGGGTGTAGCTCTGCAGTAAGACGTTCTTTCGACTGAGGAATGTACGGAACCACATCCGTACTCATGACCCCAAGTTGTACAAATGCCGAAGCTGTATTGTTGCTGGTTCCTGAGGCAGCTGAGGGGTCCGGTAGAGAAATTAGACTGAGGTGGGTAAAAGTGAAACCTTTCCAGGCTGAGCTAGACTAAACTAAATGGCTAACATGCTTTATGATTGGTTTGTACATATGTTATCGTGCTGGATGCTGTTTTAAAAGAAAAATTTTAAAGGTGTACTATGTAACTTTTTTTTGTTTGTAACAATTTGGTTATATAGTCAAGATTGGCAATGTGCTGTTTTTGCTCTTTTATTTTCCAGAATGAAAGCTGTCCGTTGTCTGACACCAGCGAACAGACTGAAGCCGGAGGCACAAGATCGATCAGCAGCTTGTACATAATGCATCTATCACATACAAGCACAACGGTCTGTGGAACGGCATAATTACTCTGATTCTCATCATTGCCTTCGTCAATGATTGCTATTGTTATTTAAATAACCAAACCAAGGTTGCTGGTCCTGTTTGCTTTTTCGTAGCTACAGAGGGTTAAACTTGAACATTACACTCAGGGGGTGGGGAATGTGATGCCATGGTATAAAGTGATTTAATAATCACAGTTGTGTATAAAATGAAATGTAAAGTGATTGTTATAACTATTACTGCTACTTATTGTTATCATTATTTTTCTATGTATAAATGAATTTTGAGTGCACTTATGTCATGGCTTATGTTGTAAACCTAAGAAGTGGTAATGAAGTTGAAGGTTTTCACAGAGAGAATACTTGAAGTGATGTGAGCGCTGGAGGGAATACTTGAAGTTGGAGGGGATCATAGGAGTGAGACTGTTTTTCGGGTGTTTCAGTGGGTCTTTGTTCTTTGGTGTGCTAACTTTTAAATGACTTGACTAGTCTGTCCCTCTTTTCATACTGATCTGCTAGTCTCTCATGGCCTGTGAGTTGGGGATTTGACTCGGGGCTGGTATGGTGACACCGCTGCATGTGTTTTTTGCAGGCCGTAATTCGGTTCGTAACCCACTGTCTTTTCTATGGCTGCCAATTTTAAAAGGGAAACATGTCTCGTTTTTAATGTGAATTTCTGAATATTAATCAGTACAACTGTGTCATTACAGATGTTTTATTGATCTCTTCTTCCATTTTAATCCAAGACACTTGTAGTCTTGTTTCCTTTTCAAATTCCCCTCCTGCTGAGTAAATGCAATGTGTCAACACGAAGAGATGTTTATGTTTCACAAATTGATTTTAGAAATAAATGAGCTGTCTCGCTGTCTGTTTAAAGACTGAATAAATTTTTTCTTTTTATATCTTGCTATTCTATCTTTAATTACATGTTTTTAATGTGTACTGTGCACAATAAAAAGCAAAGGGCAGTGTAGCCCACGTAACATATTTCCTAATTTTGAATCAAAATTGATTTCATGTTTAAAAACAATAGACATTTTACATAAAATTGGAAGTTATTTTTCCAAAAATGTAGTTATGTTGTAATAATGGCCTATCTAAAGTTGTAAAGGATCCTTTTGATTGAAGATTTGTGGCCAAAAAATAATCATAACTTTTTTCCTAACTTTGTAGGATAATAAATTGAATATGTTGGTTTTGACTGATGGTCAGACAAATGACCAATAAGACTGCATGGC
>JAQQZW010000005.1:9239437-9253458 GCA_029814745.1 Zanclus cornutus | reverse complement strand
GAATGAAAAAGAAAAAAAAAACAGAATCAGGGCAAAAATGATGTTGTTTATGGATATTGTAGATGATTATGATGATCAGCTTTATCCAGCCATATGTTCAACCTTACCTGTACAGTACAGTAGATGACAGCTGTATTATTGTAACAAGAACTAGTCATGTATAGTGTAACTATAGTTTGTAGTGCCTTTGCTTTCATACACCTTCGCCTTGTTTCCCCCCTCACCCAGCCCCCCACCCCTCCATCACCCCCAACCCCACCCCTCCGATATTGTGACTCTCCCTTTGGTGCTGTTGAATGTCCTGCTATCCTGCAACACTCTCACCGACACGTTCACACTCTTCCACTTGATTTTTCAGTCCCCTCCAACCTCAACTCGTTCCCTTTTCCATTGCACACTTAACTGTAATATACAGATATCGATAATTATAAGGATATTTTCCTTAACTGAGTAGATGAGTGTTTATTTTAGACGTTTTATCTTGGACACACATGCACGCACAAACATGTATACCACAGTCCTGGCACAGACTCCGGGGCATGAAGTGGGTAGATTGGGATGGGCGGGTTGGGGTGGGGGTGGGGGGGACGGCAGCAGGGGCTATAAAGGCCTCGTCTACTGTATATATACAATACAGTACAGTTTCTGTTTTACTCACAGTGTTGGTTCTGTTACCAAAGCCAAACTAAGATGTAGTTGTGATGAGCCATCCTCAGAGGCAGTCATGTAGTCTGTCTCTCCTCTTCTCTCTGGA
Organism: Zanclus cornutus; assembly: GCA_029814745.1. Classification (NCBI taxonomy): domain Eukaryota; kingdom Metazoa; phylum Chordata; class Actinopteri; order Acanthuriformes; family Zanclidae; genus Zanclus; species Zanclus cornutus. The sequence goes on along the minus strand of JAQQZW010000005.1, from coordinate 9,252,704 downwards.
TCTTTTGTTTCTCTGTCCTCTTGCTTGTTTTCCTCCCTGTCTGCATACTCGGGGGGAATTCAGTAGCACCTAAGGGGTTGAGTCATGTAGCCTCTCTCCTGTCTCCTGCTTGCTGTAATTTTGCATTCATGGACGTGTTGCTACCACCAGACAGTTTGACCACCTCACCCTACCCCCAACTCCAGTTCAACAAAAACACCAGAATGGTTACCAAAAAAGAAGATAAGCTAGTGTATGTGCTAGTATGATATACTAGCACATTCACTAGTTTAATATGCTAACTGGGTTTAACTGGGGTTAAAGAAAAGAAAAATCATAGAAAAATACTACAAAAACATCCTGTATAACAGTACTACTACTTGAATGCCTCTGTTTGTGACTGAAATTTTTATTTCGTTTGTTTGTTTGTTTGTTTTTTTGTTTGTTTGTTTTGTTCTGTGAAGGTATGCTAAATGTGCACCTCTGTAAATATTCCCTCTGCGTGCTCTGAGGAATAGTTCCCTGGTACTGTAATTTGCATTAAATAAAGAGTAGGATAGCCTGGAAATGATCAAGCACTGTGTCTGTTCCGTCTTCTTTAAGTGAGTGTGCTGTTTGTGTTCACATAGCCAAAGGCTTTGAAAGAGATTTTTTAACTTAGGACAGTAAAATGTAGGCCCACTGTAACACATTTTGAAAAACTGTGGTAAGTTGATAAAAGAAAACTCAACAACTTATATAACATGAAAAAGTTTGAGATGACGGCTCCGGCCTGAATACAATGAAAATGATCAGTGTACTAAGTGAGTTTATCTGAAATTCTTCCAAATTTTCTCATTAAACCTTGAAAATATATTTCTTTATCTAGCAAGTGGTGATTGATAAGTTTACGGCCTAAGTTATATATAGAGTCAATATCAGAAAACTTAGCACATTTGTCTTTCAACATAGTCCCCTCCTGTATTTACACATTTGGTCCTGCGGTTGTGGAGCATACAGATCCCTTCTTTGCAGCAGTCTCATCTTGACTTCCAGAAAGTGGTCCACAGCAGCAATGACATCATCACCACCGTCAAAAAAGCAATGAGCCCCTTCTTCATCTTGGGGAAGTGGTAGTAGTCTGAGGTTGTGTAGAACAAAACTGAGTCTGCAGTCGTGCTAGAAGCTCTGTGAGGCTTATAGGTACAGCAGGGTTTTTAGCAAAGAGGTAACAGCATGCCAACATGCTGATGTTTAACAAGTATGTATACCATGTTCACCGTCTTTGTTTAGGAAGGGTAGCATGAAAGCGCCATCCACAATTTATTTAAATTTTCTGAGCTGTCAGTGGCTGTTCCATTTTCTTTGAGACTTGCATTGTGGGGAAATAGTATCCATCAACAGCACACCCAAAAATCAACCCAATTTAGTTTTCATATGATCTGCTTTCATTTGCTTTTAGCTTCTTTATACAAAACCTCTAAGTCCTACTTTTTTCTTAAAAGGTTTATTTATTGTAGTTCAGTCTCATATTTACATCCCTGCAATCCTTTGTCTTAGTATGACCACAGCGGGGCAGTGTTTGTCCTGTTATGCTGTTTGTGACCCAAGAATCACCAATCCTGACATTTACAAAATACATTAAACCTCATAACTTTCAGTCAACATTCAACAAAGTTCACTTACTGTAGGCAAAACAAATAACACAGAAGTAACAAATCCACCAGTCCTGAAGCCAGTTAACGAACTTTCCAAAATTTATATGCTGCCTTACTCTGGTGAACAGAAGTCAGTGACAGAGATAGAAAAACTGGGAAAACATTGATTGATACAGCAGAACCACAGAAACCATCCTTTTTATTTGACAAATTGTTCTTCCAGAAAAGCAGCAGGCTACAGAGGTCTCTGCCAAGTTCACATCTTTTTAACTCAGGTGACATCACTTGAGGCAAATTATTTGACTTCACTCTGGAGTCACAAAAGGCTTCATACAATTTTTTTAACAGACCTTTTAAGCAGACCTGTAAACACACTTTGATTTGAAAAAATTGGGAGAGTTCTCCTTAAAGGTGGCAGGGTGACGCCCAGAAAGGCTCTTATTGTGTAACATCTTCAAGTGGAAATGTTTCTTTTAGTTTCATTAACACTCACAAAACACCAAGTCAAATCCATTTGAAGTAATTGTCGAGTGAGAACAGCCTTTGTGGCATTACCATGTTGTTGTACTTTATTTGAATTGACCTAATATGAATTTTTAGCAGATATCACCTAGCCAATCAGAATAATATTCCGTGTGGCTTGAATATTTTTTTTTAAACCTAACATAAAAATCCCATAATCATTTTAGAGACAATGCACACTGTTTTAGTGTTAAAGTGATTAAAGACTGTCTGCCAGCCATGGTCAGCATGGGATGCCAACTACATTTTGGTCTATCTTCAGAAAAGGAGCAAATGACGCCAGTTTGACTTATTCTGGTGAGTGTACCTCACTTCAGTCATGTCAAACCTCTAAAAACATGAGATAAGCGGTGCACACACATTTTAGTATGTCTGACTGCTAAAAACAACTGTCTATACACATGTACAGCGCAAGACATTTACATTCATATTAGAGCTTTGCAACTTTGTACATAACTTAAAGGTGCAAGACTAATGGAAAGAGATAGGAATGAAATTAGAATTAGTAACATCTTCACAATAACTCTATCAGGTCAAAAAAAGTACTGTCTGTGAATCAGACTACTTAATATGTCTGAGACTGTTTTTCTTTAGATCACCTTCAAGCGATCTTAACTCTAACCTAGATTCCCCACATACAGTAAATACCTCGGTGCTGCTGACTCTTCATATCTGTCAGATACAGTACTCTTGTCAACTTCCATCCAATGCTTTTATATTTCAAAAGTCCAATACATCATATCAACATACACAACATACATATAATTATGCACTGACAAATCCAGTGGACTTTTTGATACTTTTTTTAAATCAAATCACTCCCTTTGTAGATCTTTACTTCAAATATATGATGTCCCTGTAGTGAGCTTGTGAGTATTTGGCAAAAGATTTCTCTTTCTACCTTTTAATATGGCCTGAGTTGATGTCTCACTCATTTCAACTGACACACTGACCAATAATCTTTATGCAAATGAATGCATGATGACTTTATGTAGCAACTTTTGGACCCAGTGGTAGCTACTTTTTATTTGAGTTGGTAACACTGTATTTAGGTTTAACAATCTCCGAACTTTACTTTTATGGTTCAGTGTCACGGTTCTCATCAGTATCGTTTCCAGCAGCAGTAAGCAAATATTGTTGGTAAAACAGCCCTGATGAACCCACTGTATGCTATCTGCTCAGCACCAAAAGGCACCTGGTTGCGGCCCGCGAGACGAGCCGGTCGCCATGGAGGTGTGTGGAGTAGGCAGTTCACTGGCTGCCCACTGCACCTCGCGTGCCCCACAGTTTCGCACCCCTCTATCTCTAAAAATCCATTTTTTAAAATAAAAAGAAAAAACACAGAATATTGAAGAACTGCTGCATCCATGGCAGTGTGCTAAAATTCACTGCAAGTATTGAGGAAAGTTTTCACCGACAACTGTTGATTAGTGTGCCATTCAAGTGACGCAACCACTCGTCAGCTTCCACACAGGAAAGATGTTGAGGGTGCTGCAGACTAGCCTGAGGTGGATGAGGAAGCTTACAATATGGCTTTTTTTTGTTGCACCACACTTCTTTTGCTTAATCATTATATTATCACTGTAACAGCTCGAGATTCTCTGTTGTTTCCTCCTGTAATATTTTGTATAGTGCCCTGTAGAACCCTTAATGTAAGGCTATTGATCTGTTATACCAGGAAGGTTTAGTCAGGTTATGTGAAACGTTGTTTGGGAAAAAACAGGCAGCCACAGTTTTGATTTTTTTGCGTGTCTACTTGTACAGTTACGGTCCTGGTGCTGGGCGTGGCCAAAAGCACAGAAAGATTGGCTGAGAACTTAATTAGACCAACTATAATGAGTTCTTGCATTTTACACAAATAATGAACGATATCTATGACACATTCAAAGAAATATTTCTTCTCGAAAATGTGATAAATTAGTGATTAAAAACAAAAAAATATAAGTTCGACTCCACTGTACATTCACAGTGTAATGCACAAGAAATTATTGTAAAATGAGTTTCTTAATGTCCCAAAAGATTTCCTGGAAAATACTTTACTTTAGAGGTTCGCTAAATATTTCAATGAAATACTACTTGGAAAGACCTGACTACGACCATGTAAAATTTTAAATGAAGACAATTAAAATTAAAGGGAAAGTCACTTCCAAAGTCAAAAAATACCTGTAGCACATTGAGCATTTCCTTAAATTTAAACTTTCATGAAAATGTTTAGAGTTTGCCTGAAATTAAAAATTCTTTAAAATGTAATGGAACTGAAGTGTTTCAGAGACCTGCAAAAACATTACATTTTTTACGAGTGACACTTAGTTCAACATCTTAAAAAAATGGAATGGAATAGCACTTTTTTAAAATAAGGGAAAAGTAAGTCAAAAAAAGTAACCGTAAAATTGAATCCTCTATATGCCCCTCATCAGCCCCACTGACATTGTCCCCAGATGATTACAGAGCATGTACTCGGACCCTGTAAGAAAAGATGAGAATGTTCTGTGAACTCTAGATAAATTATGTCAGAAGTAATAATCAAACAGCTTTAATTTGCCCAGAAACCTACAATGATTATCATGAAACCTATACTTTAATCAAATGAGATGACAACAAATTTAGAATCAGACTGCATCTCAGTATATGTTCTATATTTTCAGTCCTTCACTCAGTTTGAATGTGGTGCTTCCTTTCCCTGCTCCGGCTCCACTCGGCTGATCATTTCCTGGAGGACTTGGTTGGAAGCTCTTACAGAGGGATAGGTCGACTGTGAGGCCTCTAGCGTACTAGGAAGGATCCCAGAATGCTCTGCACGCCCTTGAATTATGCTCTGAGCTGCCTGCAAGTGTCTATGCTGCCTCTGGTGCACTGGGAGAGAGAAATCACAAGGTAAGGTTGCTGAGCAAAGCATCTGCCTTTGACTTCATCATTCAATTCCTATTTTATGTTTGGTTAGGTTTAGAAAGGGTATTAACCTCTTACTTTTAAGACATGAAGCCCATGTGAATACAGAAAAAAATTCCCCAACCTCTTTGTCTGACGCTGATCTTCTCAACCTCTGGAATAAGGAAACTGTACACCAACTCTGACACAATCTCCTCCGACTGAAGATTGTTCCGGCTACTCACACATACAAATGATTTTGGTTTATTATCCTTGGGTTTGACTCTGAATATTTGGCATGTGCAGACATGCAGAGGTATCCATTACCTTTCCTCCATGGCATAAGCGATGTCGTTGACCTCCTTTGCTCTCTTGTGGATCTCCTCTCTGGCCTGCTGGTCAGCTGTCTGTTCCAAAGTCTCTAAGATGACGTCCTCCAAGTACAAATCCACAGTTTCCTGGTGTACCTGCACCACCTGTAACACAGAATTCAGGATGCACACTCAAGCTTAGCATTAAAACGTGCATCTCACACACATTACTATTTTTATATCTATCTCCTTTGCAAACTCATAGCTAAAAATCTAAACATTTAAGCACTTGTCTGAAGATCTCATCTTCTTCTCTGCGTATGAGCTCTTCTGCCTGTCTCCTTCCACTCTCCTCAGCCTCTCGAAGGCGACGGTCTCTCTCTGCCAGTAGTATGAAGGCATGGATCCTGCGCTCTTCCTGGAGATGAATCAGCTCTTTGGACATGGTGTCGAACAGATGTTCAAGCTCTGCACCTACCGCTGTGGCCTGAGATGCCTCCGCTTGAGAGGTCTGGGTGGGGAGAGAGAAGGTGCAATTAGACTGGAGTTGGTAAAATTTTGTGTGATCGTGTCTGCGTGTTTCACCTCGTGTCTATGTTTGTCTCTCTGTCTTTTCAGGCTCATTACAAGCCCTTTGTCAGCTTTCTGAAGCTCCTGCTCCTCCCTATGTAGGGCATGGACAGTCCTGAGTTCGTGGATGAGCTCCAGATGGTTCTCCTTGCCATTAAACATCTGTACAACAACATAGATTAATTGAATAATTAATAGAGATGCTCTTACAACTTGGAATACACGCAAACATTTCAGTGGGCACTTCAGGCATAAAAAAAGTCAATGACATGCTGGTTAACACATGCAGACACACGTAGCGTGTAGACATGTTCAGACCTCGTATTGGATACTTCTCCCTCTCAGTAGTTTCTGCAAGTGGATGACTGCGAGCTCTGTCTCTTCATCGCCCTAGTGAGGCACACATACATCAATTAACAAATACCATCTCACTACATGTAGGATTTAGAGTCAGAGACATTAGCTGACCTCAGGTGGCTCCTCCACTCTGGGAGTGACAGGACGAGGAACAGGCTTCTCCTTCTTGACAAGAAAACGTAAGGACATCTCTGTAGGTTGCTTGTTCTCCTCCTCTCTCAGGGCCTGTGGAGCCAAAATTGGTAATCCATGTGTATTTAGAACTTAGGTGATACATGAATGAACATATTTCTGTCTGCTTTACCTTGTATTTCTTTATTAGCTCTACTGCTTTGCTCACATCATTGACGGTGTTGACTTTGGGTTTGGTCCTTTTCATTTTTGGCTCGAGGACTGAGGCAGAGAGTCCTGCCTCTAGCTTTATCAAGCCTACGATTGAAAAAATGTTAAAGTTACATAAACAATAAAGGAATACTGTTGTCTCTGAGGTGGTATTGTGGAAATTGCCCACTAAATTATATTTGTTTGAAAACATTTAGATTCAGACCTTCATATGTGTCTAAGTAATGGCTTTTAAACTCATTGTTGCAGCCTTTCCTGTTGGTGAGCATGTCCCTGCGGGTCCAAGGGACACATGTCTGACAATCTGTATTGTCTCTGACAATGCCAGGTCGTTCTAGCTTCCCCTCCACATTTCTCCTCTTAGCTTCCAGTTTTCTCAGTGCTGCAGTCAAAACAACGGTGAAGAGACAGATGAGGAGTAAAAAAAAGCCTTGAATAACACATCTATGATCTGAATATTATTTTAAAGCAGAGGCAGTGGTTGTCTTACACCTGATGTAGTCATTGTGTATCTTGTTTAGCTTGGCCTCCTTGTCGTTTTGGAGCTTAGAATATATCTGTTTCAGTCTCTCGCTTGTGACTTCTTTCTGGACCTCATCTCTCTGTCTCAAGAGGTCCTTCAGCACGGCAAGGCGAGCTTCTTGTAATCTGAAGACCATGCACAGAAACGGAGAACGTTGCAGGATGGCAGGTTTTGTATGATAAAGACAGAGGAAACATTGAGGGGAAGATTCACCAAGATTTCTTTATAAGAAAAGGACTGAATGTGTTCTGCATATCCTTCCTGTTTAAACATAGATTAGCCCCAAACAGTATATAGCTGTAGCATTATGATTAGAGAAACAGTCTTTACAATGGAAGATTTATTTTCAAATCCATGTGACAGCATGAACTCACTTTGCTGAACCTCCTACAGCTAATTGTTTGTCCACTGGGGGGCAGAGAAAACAAGCCAAGACCATAACTGAGTGCACAGTAAATGACACAGAAGGGAAAGTGAGATTGAACCACAACAGTAATGTTGCAGCCAGAAAAACAAAACAGTGAGCTGGAAGATGAGGAGAGGGGAACTGCAGTGTCAGGTGATAATTCTAATCAATTTACAGATAATACTCTGATCCATTGTGAATGCACGCAATATTGATTATAGCAGCCTTAAAGCCAGCTTCTTTAAAATTTGAAGCTTTCCAATTTTGGTGTCCCCAGTTACAGTATCAGAAAGACAGAAATGCATGTTGCGACACAAGTTCATTGACTTAATGGTTTGCTGAAAGGCCCCTGTGATGGCAGATGACATTAAATCTTTTCCAAACACGTCACCAACAACATTTTATGTTAATAGCGTTAAATTAATAAGCAAAATAATAGCAGTTGAGGTGCAGCAGCACTCACTTCTGGATTTCTTCCTCTCTGAAAGCCCACTCTTTGGCTTCCATCTCTTCCATCATACGCCTCCTTTTGTCCAGCTGACTAAGGTCATCCAATGGAGGAAGGGTGGCCTTCCAAGCTCGTTTGGCACGTGCCCGCTGTATCATTTCCACTTCTGCAAGGCCTGCAGGCAGACCACAACCTGAGGGAAATGTCATGAGAGGGGTATAAATGGAATTTGTAGAATTGATGCGACGGTCTAAACAATTGATCACGTACCCCAAGTCAAAGCTGCCAGTTGCAGGAGCTCTGAGTGAGTTGCCCCCTGTTGAACCACATACTCAGGGCTGTATGGGTCTGTCTGTGCTTCACTTTCCCTGTAGTCTGTCTGGACACCTACAGTGAAGTGAGTTGGCTGCTGCTCAGCATTGCTTTTGCCAGTGGATACAAAATCATCTCTGAGGAGACAAAAAGAGCCAATGTGCGCACTACGAGCAAAAAGGCACAACACAAATGACGGGAAAATAAGAACATGTTAAACTTACTCTGGCAGAGCCAAAAACACATTTGCGGGTATCTGCTGTGCAAAGGGAATCAGAGGGCTAAAGAAAACAGAATTAAACAAAGTCAGAGACTATGTCAATATTTAATGCAGAAACTGTGCCTGTGTGGCAGTTATCTTTTGTAAACTGTCATAGTATCAAGCGAGGGAACTGCTGCAAAGAGTGTGTACTGTCTAATCGAACCGCTTAAAATATTTCCAGCGATCAGCTCCGGTCACAGGGCCCTCCTCCCTTCTCAGCCATGACTGATCATTTGGAATAACCCTGTCAACAAGATAATCAAGAATTACAGCCACAAACTTATATATATGCCAAGGGACACAGTTTATATCAGTTTAGATTTGTGATGAGCAAAAGAGTCAGCCTTGAATTAATACAACTAACTGCAGCTGCTCATTAAAATAGTGTCTGTTTGCATTACCCAGCCATCTGCTGTAGTGCCCCTGTGCGCTGTTCCACGTGGCCTCGCCAGCGACGATCAATAAAGATCGGTACTGGGTCTGCAGGGTCCAGTTGAACAGTATACCGTGGGTGGTGGGACAGGTTACTGAACAAAGACCCAAACTTTGGCACCCTTCTCTAATAAAAGCAGAGAGAAGTGCTGTCAGTGCAGGCATTTCACATACAGTTTCTTTTTTGGAGGGTCTTATGTGCAAACAGTAACAATTAAGAAACAATAATGGCCATGGGTTATAGTTTTACCAGAGGGCACCTCGGGGAACAACCTATACCCAGTGGAGTAGAGGTAAACAGAAAGTGGATAAATTTGCACACAGTTTTTCAGAAAGTAACTTAAAGTTATGCTGTACAATATTACAGTACAAACTTGCTTTACATTATTACCTAATAAATGTATTTGTCGTCTTAAAAAAACGATCAACACAATTCTGGAAAGAAAATGGTGGTAAGCAACAAAACCTTAACAAATAAAAACCTGTGGTCATAAAATTACAGTTAAACCCAACATAATATGTCATATGTTTAAGAGTGACTGAGACAAAATGCCTCTGACTATCTACTTACCAAGTTAGGTATGGTAAAAATACTATGTTTCGATTAGAGAGACTACAAACTTTTGCCAGGGCTTAACATATTAGCTAAAGTTAATTGATGACATAATCTCTTTAATGTCTTTAATGTCAGAAATACAACCAATACTTTGCGGTAGAACGAATATGGACACAACTTACTACTCGGTCTTTGGAAGCATAGGCCTTCAGACTGGATCTGACATGGTCTACCTCCGATGACACTGTGTAAACTGGATCTGTGGCAAAACAGTTCAGTTAATGTCAACCAAGTGAGCTAGCAAGTTTTGAAGTGTAGCCTAACGTTAGCACGCGTCAGCTAACACTTTCACTTACCATATAAGTAGTCATAAACCCGTTCCCGCCTAGCAGCTTTATGAGCATCATTTTTCTTAGGAATTGTGCGAGTGACAAATATACTCATTTTGTTAATTTCAATTAAAACGTTTTTTTTTTTAACGAACGTCATACAGCGATATCAGCGACCTCTGCGATGGGCTATTTAGCAACGTAACCATGGAGACTATAAACTGTGTTTAAGAGTGGGAGGGACCAGAGACAAAGATCAGCTTTCTATCTATGGGAGAGACTATTTCAGACGTCCTTACTAGTCCACACCGCCCTGCACTGACGTCTAAGCATCCCAGCATCTAAGGTCTGATGGACGGAAAACTCTCCTGGAAATGGGCATCTGTCTTTTTCAATTTGAAAGAAGTTAAAGGTGCACGCCTGTCAAACAACGAAAGTGAATCACGTCAGTAACATCTATCCAATCTCTCAGTTTACAATTTAGTCGCATGCTCTTCAGGCAAGCAGACGCTAAAAAAATATGTGCTAAGAATACATTTTGTTGGAACCTGATGACCACCAGCCCACGTGCTGTTTCTGCGTAATTGTAAGAATTTCTGCAACAGTTTTCTGCACATTGCTCGTGTCCCCGACTGACTCCTAGCCCATAGTAACGGTGGCCGAGGCTCATGGGTAACGTAGTATTAAGAGCCATTCCTCATGCCAGAAAAAAACATTATTTCCCAGAAACAAAGTGGAGGCTATTAAAACTAATGCCTATTACCTAATCATATAACAACGTTAAAATATCTACGAGACTTCTTAAGAGAACTTTCAGATGAAAATTTACACAAGGGAAAATACACTTGCGGAACCAACGTCTCTTCCCATGGATGGTTCCTCCCTCTTCGCAATTCATCTTACTTTTAGAGAGGATACATATTAGTTATTTTTTATGTTATTTTCATTGAAGTTTAATTATAAACGTATAAACTATATAAAATATTTAAACTATATATATCCTAGTGCAAGAAAAGAAAATTTCAGAGAGCTTGATAGGAAGACATGTTATATTTGTAGACCCAGGTGGCTCATAGTATCCCAAACTTCATGAACAACATCCAGTTTCTAAAATGTGTAGGCTAAGATAGTCTTGCTGTTAGACTAAGGGGCAGAATAGTTTGTCTCACTGTTTACCTGAAAAGAAATCATACTTATACTATAGCACTAATCAGAGGCCAGTTTGAATGTAAAATAACATTTAATTAATTTATTTTAAAAAATTTTCACCTGAGGAAGACATAAAATTATTACTCCGTTGGTACAAATGTAGGTCAGCATTTAAAAAAATTTTTTTTTTTTTGGGATATTATGATATATCCGTTATCCAACTTAATACAGCTCACTTTTTTCTTTACCCCTCAGAGCATATTTTTGGGTATGTAAAAAGGCTGATTTTTACATCAACAGGAAGCTGGTGTTATCAAAGGGAAGCAGTGCATACACAGACACAGACACAGACACACACACACACAAAATGTGTCACAGAGACTTTTTTTTTCTTGTATACAGTCCCCAACCTATCAGCTTTTTAATTTTTTTTCTTTTTCCCTTTTTTGGATTTGAGGAACATAACTGAGCAACATTACTTCACAGCTGGAAGGTTTTGCAATTGCAAGTGGAAAAGCTAGTTCCTTTGTGCCAAGTGTGCCAGCTCACAGTCAGCTGAAGTACTGCTGCTTATATGTTAAATAAACACTGTCTAATATTAGATATGTGGAAAAAGAGAAGGAGCTTCTGCCTGGTTATAATCTAGATAACTGCAAACATAACCTCACAATTGTGTCAGTACTGTTTTGAAATCCTAAAACCATCAGCCGTAGATTCGATCATGATGTGCAAATAAGTCAGGGTGAACTACTTCTAGTTAACCAGAGTATTTCATATACCTTCAACAAGATGTGCACTTGTACTGAGTGTTCGTTTTTACAGTTTCTTTGTAGCATAAATGGGTAGAATGAGAGTGCACTCAACAAAAGGAAAAGCTGAGCCCTATCTGATATATGGGACAGTTAATAGGATGTCTCATAACAAGATGTACTCATGAACCACAAACTCCGCATACGGCTTGCAGCCCACAGCCACACACATGCAGTAACTACCGATTGTGTTGTTGTCAGTTAATCTCGGCTCTGCAAACTGGGTCTTGAGTCAGTACAAAAGCGTGCACCCACATTAACACTTCAAATGCAGTCTGTAAGCAATTCTGCCTTGTCTAACCTGTAAATGGCGAGAGATCACAAACAAACACTGGTGTAAAATCACACTTACTCTGCATAAAATATGTCTTCTGAAATCTGTAAAAAACATGTAGCCTCATAAACTTCATTGTTACCAGTTATTGCTGTGTCTTCTTCTTCCAGGTTTGTTAGCTGAACAGCCATCAGTTAGTTCAATTGACACTGTAAATGAACTCATTATTTGCATTAGTTCTTGTGCATTCATACCTTTAGTAAAATTTTTAAATTAGTTATTTAACTGTAAATTTATTGTTAATTACATTCATTGCTCATTATGAACATATTCAGTCTTTATTGTGTTTTTTATGCAGCATTCAAATTAAATCCACCTCCACCACAACTTCCACCCACAAAATCAGATTTTGAGTTGAAATTAGTCATCACTCCCCAGTCTCACTTTGTGAGAGCCTAAAGGACAGTTCCAGTTTATTTCACCTCAGATCTTATTTTCATACTTTTGGACATCGTTCTTTTCCAAAAATGATTTTTGATAAGGCTGAAGATGGCATAGGTATGCTGCTCATACTCTATTTACATTTGACATAAACTACTCCAAGTGAGGCTGACTGAAACGATATAATTGCACTTCATAACATGATCTACTGTAAAGTATTTTTTTAATGTTGTTAAGATTCTCATATTCTTTTTTTCTTTTTTTTATTCATAAGAGATTAAAAAGTGATGTGAATGTTAAAATATAATTTTTAGCAGTTAATTTAATAAAATTCAATATGCAGTATCATATCACAGTTAATTTCCCATAACCCCCAGCATGCAGAGCTGCTGTTCTTGGTTAAAAAAAAAGTCAAAGGTGGACTTGGTGGGTCTGTGACAAGCAAATAAAATTACAAGGGGGCAGTGGCACAAAAGGCTAGAATCAAAATGGCAAAGTGTCAGACAGTGGACACTGAAGCCATTAGGAAGCAAGCGAGGCAAGAAAGCCCAGAGGCTTAAAGTGCAAACATATGAGGAACAATGCATGTTGATACACCACAGATGTGCATATGTGTGTTTGCATCTTGAATGAGCCAATATCTACATAAGAAAAAGCTCAGAGGAAAGTGTCAGTGATTAAGTGCAGGATCTTGGATCCTGCTGAACCTCTTACAGACCAGAATGTAATTTTGAATTTCG
>JAQQZW010000005.1:8535478-8546050 GCA_029814745.1 Zanclus cornutus | reverse complement strand
TGGCAGCTCATGACACATTTCAGTCTGGAGAGTCTGGACCCTTTTTTATCTTTCACAGACCTAATATTTATTCTACCAGATCAGCAGAACCCATAAAATCACCAGAGTTCTGCACTTCTATCATATCATATCTTATGTCAGGGGTTCCCAACCTTTTTGGCTTTTGATTCATAAAAAAATGAAGGAACACAAGTGAGCCCCTCATCACTAGTTGCATGTCCGGTTGTACCAGTTTTACTAAAGAATGATTTATTTCCTTGTATTATTCAAATTGGGGTAAAATCACCTTGTAATTCTCAAGATAATAAACAAAGATTAGAGGAACGACTGACAAAAAAAAAAAAAGTAATTTGACATTGTATTTCGTGCCTTCCTATTCTGTTTATCATCTTGTGACCCATCAGGTTGGGAAACACTGTACTAGATCAATCAAACTCATGATAACCTAAAAAAAACTTTACACAGTACTGTGGCATGTAAAGAAAACAAGAACTTACTGTTTAGTTGACACACAGTGTTCGTGCAGTATCATACTTATCCCAGTACTTTTTACAATTCAACAATAATTCGAATTTTAAGGCACCCTTGGGTCTGGTTTAAAAATGTGTGGTGTTGGTGTTGAGGTTGTTCTGGATAAATTTGGAGCCATAATTTCAGTTTCTCCAAAATCCTCTCTATAGTTCTGTCTGCTATTGAGGACAACAGATCATGTTCTTAGTATCTTTCCACGTTTTTTTTACATCCTAAACCACAAACTCACTCATGTATGTGTTGGATATGTCTGAATCCACTATTTTCGACTCAATCATTTTTAAATATTGAGAGAATGAATATTGAGTGAAGTTTAAATAATAAGCAAATAACATTATTCCGTTTTTTTATTGCTGTTACCATGAAGAAGGCTTTAAAACAGCACTTAGACAATATACCAAAGAATAAAACAAGAAAGCTTTATTTTACAGGCCTTTTATTTCCCTTACAAGTAAGTTTCCTCGACAGAATGCCAATAATCTGGTACTAGTGAGAGGTAAAAAAGATATTTTTCAAAGACAGTGACTTTGGTTAGGGTTTAGACGGATGAATATATACTGTATGACTGATTTCCACAGTAATTTTAATTTCAGTTAAAGCGCCAACTTTAGGCATGTAAGCTAAAATCCAAATAGCTTAGGCCTACTTACGAACTTCTGGAAACTTTCTTTTTGTTGTCTGTTATGGGAATTCTGGGGCAATGTGTATAAAATGAAGCAAGACTTCTAACATATGTCTATTTGATGTTACTTAGAGCCGCGTCCGTGTATAGGTAATATGTTTCCTCACAGCATCATGTCTCAACACTGGAGTATTGAACAATAGATAAAGTGTCATAGTGTAGCATTAGGTGGAGTTTAATTCAATATAAAAATAAAAATACAAACCCTTACGTTTGAGAAAATGACGAAAAATGACTAACAACACGTTAAAAGCATGCCCAGACTAACTGCATGTCAAGTACCGGTCCGCGGAGAGCGCAGTGAGGGTGAACACGGAGACTCCCACCGAGGCGAACTGGATGAACGGAATCAGTTTGCATCCAACGCGGCCGAAGAGCCACTCGTCCACCAGGTAGCGGCTGGCGTCCACCGGGGCGCAGGTCACCAGCAGCAGCAGGTCTCCCAAAGCCAGACTGGACAGGAACAGGTTGGGCACCGTCCGCATGGACTTCACCGACAGACACGTCTTCATCAAAGTGACATTTCCCACGAGACCCACGATAATGATGACGCCATAGACAGCAGCGATTCCGATACCAGGGAGCCAGATGTTGTAGTGGTGCTGCTCTCCTGTGGAGTCCCAATACACTCTGGAAACATTAAAAACGCTGCTGTTCTCTGGACTAATAACGAATGAATTTTCCAGAGACATAGCAGCCTAGAGGGCAACCAACCGGAGAGGATGGAGGTTTTCAACAGAGGGTCTGGTGTCTCCCGGTGCCTGACTTTATGCCCTCTTGTTGCGTCATTTCGCGCGCTGCAGACTACATGTTGTCAAGTTGAGGGTGAAAAATACCTTTGGGGAATGATCTGGTTCACCCTCCTAAACAAAGGGTTCTTCTTTCATTTTCTCTTAAAGCAGCTTTAAGAGTGTTAAAATCTTACCCCTTGTCCCGAGGCAAACTGCCTTAAACTGTTCTCAGCGTATTTAATGAAGCCTAATTCAGATTTGTCGGCAGTGTACATACACAGGTTCTGGAGATGGCCAAGAATAATTTAGTAAGTGCACGTTGATTGGATCTGATTTGGAGTTATCAAATCTTTAGTGCATATTAACAGCTAAGGTAGACAAAGCAAAAAATGTTAGATTATGGCCACAAGCCTAATTCTGCCCAATTTACAGTGTAATTATTTGCAGATCTACAGCGCACTAGTAAAGCACTGATACATAAATATAGGTGCGAGGGAACAAGATGTGACATTAGGGAATAACAATATGGCAAGAAAAGCTGCAAAGGGTTTGCAAGTCATCATGAATACATCACAACTTTCTCAGTGCTGGTGCCCTGCATGCAGCTGGTGCCTATTTTTATTGTTTCGTCCAACCCCTCAGACAGCCTGAGTTCGCTTCTGGTAATCGGTATTAGGTCTGCTCGGTTAAGATGCAAACTCAAATTATTAAGTGACTCTACCTTTAGAAAAAGACGCTGATGAAATTACCCATAGCTTACCGTAGCCTATGATATTTTAATTTTGATATTGTGGAAATCTATGTAAAGTTTATAGTGTTCAGTGTCTGTAGTGTTCGTGTCCTGCTCTTCATGACAAGTAGACTGTGATGTGACATCGATCATCTTTTTCCTCTGCTCTAGCTATGACCCTCCTTTTAGATCAGCTCTTTTTAATAAAGAACTTTTCTGCTTTCAAAACAGTGCCAAACTAAGTGAGATAACTTTATAACATATTCAGTAACATAGGCTGTCAACTGTTGATTATAAAGGGCACGAGCTGATTCCGACACTGACTAACATAAAGCGAGGTGAAGCTCAAACCTATCAAACCTTTATGTATTCATGTTCAAAATGCCTTTGATCCGCATCTCATTACCGGGCATAGATAGCAGCACCGTTTGCTGGTTCATCAGATGGTGCCAATGGAGCAAATCATTTTCTAATATAAATGCAAATTGAGTTCTCTTGTATCAAAGAAGTAGATAAGACAGATGAAAATGTGCTTCACTGAGCTTGATTTGAACCATTTCAATTTTCCAGACTCTTTTGTTGTCCACGTTTGAGAACTTTCACAATTGCCTAAAATGTGTTCAAAGAACAAAATGGCTGCAGTGTTGGTAATTCTCAAAAGTATTTCCTCCCAAATGTATAGGCTATGATTTCTTCCCTGTTATTTGTATGAAGCTCAGAGAAAAACGGTCATCAAAGTAAAAGGGCTGCTCACATTTGGACCACGCTTTTATCGGAACTCGCAAACTGGAACGCAGTGCAAAGGCTGATACTGATTCCTCTGCTGAAGATGGATGGTTTTCAGAGCTCTGAGTGCAACTGCATCCACTTGTGTTCTCTCTTGATGTGTAGTTGACCTCACCGTCTCTCACTCCCTCAATTATCCTCAGTGTGTGTCTTTCCCTCTTAAGTTAAATACACAGAACTCTCCGTCCAATTTGCATTTATTTTGCTCCACTTAAGTTTTGAAGAAAAATGTTATTACATTTATGTTCATAAGATGACATTTGCTATCATAATCATAGCTATCTCCATGACATTTATCTCCCTTTTTTAATCTATTTCTTTGTAAATGAGGCCAAAAAATTAACTTCAAATTAAAATGTGATTTAAAGCTTCTCTCAACCGACTCGACTCAGATAACTTGAATCATCGTGGAAATGGCACATAGTGTGATACAGTTGTACGTGTTATTCATTTCGATTCAATTCACAATTATTCGTCTCTCAAGGGGCAAGTCCAGGAAAACGAGTGTGCAAACAGACGTAAAGACTTCATTTACACCCACACAAACACCCACACACACACACACACACACACACACACACACACACACACCTAAATCTAAAAATACAAACATGACAAGGCTGAAAGGCTACCTGTCAGCCTACCTGTGAGAAATCTGAACATGTCACATGTTTGGTAGTTCAAAACAGAGTAATGGATCTTTTTTTTTTCTATGAGATATTGTTTTTGATTGTGAAATCATAAAATCTGCTATGTAACTACAGGAACTATCAGTGCAGTGGAGTAAAGGTAGAAAGTCTTACAGAACGAAAATCAAGTAAAATATCAGCGGTCTACCTCAGAATTGAGATTTTGAAGGTAGTTTTCTAGACTAAATTTATATCAAATTATTGTTTAATATGATATTCATGGTTGATATCATATATTAATATAAATTCATGTCTTTTGGCCGTCACTTTAACAGTAAGTAAAAAGAACTTTATTTACTGTAAGCCTATACCTAATTTTTCCAGTTTCAAAGTGCTTCCCACGTAGCCTACAGAAAGACGACACAAGCTTATGAATAAATCATTCAATAAAAGACAACCAAAATCTATTACAGGATAAGAAGAAATCAGGGCAGGGACGCCTCAATAAAAAGTATTTAAGAATAACTTTCTCATGTTTTGAAACACGTTTTGAAACACTCAGCACAATTTGTTGATCTGACCGCCAGAGGAAGACTGTTCCAGAGTTTAAAAAAAAAAAAAACACCACGAGTGAAAGGCCCAGTACACAGTATCAGGTACAAAAGTATCATCAGCTAAATGTCTTTGACGTATCGAAGTAAAAGTTCTCATTCTGCAGAAATGTCCCCTGTGACTGATACATCAGTACATATTAGACCGCTAATACTTATGTCTCAATTAGTTTGCAGCATTTTACTGTTGAAACTGTTTGAGGTGAAGCTACTTTTCACCTATCAATGTACAATCAGCTCCGTCGGTTCCCAACATATAAGTGTCCGGCCCCTCCAGAGAGTCACCGGATACATTTGAGGGTTTGAAAGGTGATTAATAAGAGAGAAAATCGGAGAAAACACAAGTTCCATCCATCCTTCCATCGGTCCATTTTCTGTTGATGCAGCTTATTCCTGATTACGGTCGCGGTGGGTTCTGGAGCCTATCTCAGCCGGCATCGGGCGAGAGATAAGAATACACCATGAACATGTCGCCAGTAGAAAATACAAGTTCTGTTACATAAATTATTGTATTATCTTATGTGATATTTTACGTCTTTGCTTTTCTAACATTAAATATTGAATAATTTTAATTCTATTTGCCATAAACACTTATAATGTGAAAAGTTTAGAGGGGAAATTTCTTTTTGGTGAAACTGCTAATAAATCATAGACATCTGAGGTGTGAATGGTAAGTAGCATTTTTTTTGTTAGAGGTCACATGCCTTTTTAATTTAAAAATATTCTGTGTGTATTTGTTCAACAAGTATGAACATTAAATAGGTCTAGGTCTACCACACCTGGCTCAAAGAACAACAGCCACCGCAGCACTGCCTTCAGCACCATGGACAGCAGCCGGCTGACCCTGCGAGCATCTGTCGCCACCTAGTGGTAAAGATGCTGAACTAAATCAACTTACTGCTTACCAAGCTCGCCATGATTCTATCTGTCTGAGGCTAACGTGTTGCCGGTACGACATTCCACGTAACTGTTAAATTACCATTGGACTTACGGCATTCTACTTTGTTATAGAAGAGAGCAGGAAAAACCAGATGTAATAATTAATTTTCGTTGCTCACAACTTTTAAATGCTTCTTTATCCTGCTAGGGGCCCCAGAGCAAGAATGAGGGCCCATTAACCAACCACTCCTCCCACTCTCCATTCTATTATTGCCTGACCCCGAGTTTTCTGTAATCTAATTAAAAACTTAAAAGAGAAAACAACTACACATAATGATGGAGGTCCTTAAACTAGATTTTTAAACGGAGCAAAAGTGAGCTGAGCAAATACAGCAGCAGGACCCACTTCAAGGTTTATATCATCCCAGATAATATGGCTGATATGTGCTTTAGTAGTGCGTGCTTCCATACACTTTTTTAATAAATAAATTACCACAAACCTGTTGACACAGTGAACCTGGTGCTTAGGTGGGGCCCTGAGGTTTGTTAATGCAGTCATATTAATAATATATGTAATAACAGATTAACCACTCTGAAGCACTTTAAATATTATATAGTGAGCACCTTTCATTTGTCTAAATATATCTTGCTGGTAAAACTTTTGTACTATTTGCTTTTCATATAACATTTTATTTCATATTGTGGTCTTACTAGCCGACTTTTAACCTAGAAATCCATCTGAGTCTCCATTTCTTCTTATTAGCAGACATTAAACGTTAAATTATGCAGGTCACTGTAGGTAGGCTGCAGGTCCACAGCCAGTATGAGGCAGTACCATCACTTTTGACATCCAATCAGCTAAGGACTGATTGGATTGGACGAGCTATCAAAGTGTTGTTTCCTCTCGCATCCTTGGTTACCTTCAGCAGGCAGAGACACAGTTACTGCGTTATCGGTCTGGGCCTGTACGTTGTGCTGTTTCTGTTCATCGGTGATGGAAAACACCCGCTGCTTTACCAACCGCTTCTCCGACTACAAAGGTGCGCTGCTGCCGGGCCAGGGCGTTCAGAACATCGTGCCCGCCGTCGTCGCCACCGTCGATAAAGTCCTAAAAAAGCTTCCCATCGACATCAGCGACTGCGACGGAGGGCTGTACGATGGCCCGGCCGGAGTGGCTTACATGCTGTATCATGTCAGCGAGTGTTCGCTGTTCTCCGAGCAGCGGGACGTCTACCTGAAGACGGCAAAGCAGATCATCGACGTGTCGGTTAGATACGTGGATGCTGAGCCGGACAAAAACATGCGAGCCGCTTTCCTGCTCGGTGGGGCGGGCATCTATGCGGTGGCCGCTATGATATACAAATCCCTGGGCTTGGCTGATTTCGTTAAGCCGCTGACCAAATTTCGTAACCTGTGGGAGGTGTGTGCGCCCATCAATTTTCTAGAGTGCGGCTCGGATGAGCTGTTTGTGGGGCGGGCTGGGTATCTGTGTGCCGCCCTGGTCCTCAAACAAAAGCTGGGCATAGAGGTGAGCTCCGAAACTATAGGAGGAACACTTTTAGTGGCCTGTCTCACCTATACTGCAAAACACAGGTCTGTAACTTGTAAAAGTCATAGAGGGTTTGACTGGTCTTTAGATAGTCTGCATGTATAAAAACAAGACAACAATCATCTCTGTTGAATGTTTTCTGATGTTAACAGTTTGATGACAGCAGGCCTAACGCCGGTATAAACACTGGTAAATAAGAAAGGCCGCAACTAATGACGATGTGTTTTTTTTTTTTTCAATGATTATTTACATTGTAAATGTCAAATAAAATAGTGAATTTTACAGAGTCACAGGTGTATGGATCATCATAACTGTCACTATTGCTAAGCCAGCTGTTCACGTTCACAACATGAATACCAAATTTAAAAAAAAATTGTCTGTATAGGCACAACTAACAATTATCTTTGTTCTTTTTAAAGATTCCATTGTTAATTAGGCTACCAGGCTATGCTTAAAAATAGCCATCACAATTCTCCACAGCCCAAGTTGGATATATTTAAATTGTTTCGCCTGTTTGACCCATAAAACATGGTGTCCTGGAGAAGAGTCATGTGAAATACTAATGGTCATGGCATCCTTATCAGATTATGTAAACTGTAAAATATCTATATCAGCATTTGCCTCAAAAATAAGTAATTCAACTTACAATGATAACTATTAAACAGTGAAAAGCATCCGCACATTGGAGAAAAATTTCCCGTTAATCGACTAATCGATTCAGGGTCTAAAATCAGGCCTATACTTTTAAATATGATGAGAAGCGAAACAAACAAAACTGATGATCATGAATATTTATACGCAACTCTTTGGTCATATGTGTGTATATACCTATGATTTATATCTTATACCTTTATTTTCTTCAATGATTTGATTTGCAAACTGACTCTCTCTATGATTCTGCAGATTCTGAGCAAGGATCAAATCAAATCTATTTGTCAGGCCATCATTGAGTCAGGAAGACAGTACGCCAGGAAGAAGAGAAAGCCTTTTCCCCTCATGTACTCCTACTATGGAACAGAGTATCTTGGTAAGAACTCCAGCTTTGAGCCTCCTCCTAAGTCTTCAATGTCTGTCCTTGTTACCCAGGTAGGCATTTCAGTTCAAGTGTGCATTACCATTTAGAAATGAAGATTGTAGTCTAACTCTCCCTTTCAGAGCCACTGTCCCCTGGCTTTAGGAGGATCTTCTGTTATCATACAGTGATGAAGGCAGATGCAGGAACATTTTATTAATGGTTCCAGATGTGGGGTTTGTGTGTTAACATGTGTCAAGATAACTTTCCTTTCCTTGATTGCAACGGATGAAGGCAGCCGAGAGGGTTGGAGATCCTCAGTAACTGTCACACCAACACAGAGTTCATAGTAAGCATAGCCTCACTGGCCACGTCTGCATGGAAACAACGAGTACTTTGAGAATGGTGAGGAGGTGAAATAAATGACACTCTCTGGGCAAGATATATCTGGATGTTTAGTGAACGCACCTGGTTAAAGGTGATGCATGTGTTACAGTTTGCCTGTTTAGAAAGATTTGCTCATGTAGGAGTCTCTCATTTCATTTGCTCGAAACAAAACAGCTGCAGATAGCCGTGTTATCCCTGCATGGAATACTCTGCCCAGTATCCCAATGAATTATGTCCATATTTGAGGATTCTGCACCTTACAGTTTGCGTCCAATCCCAGTGTTCAGTGCCAGTGCCAGTGCTGGATGGATAGTGAGGGTGTGGAGGTTGGGGTTGTGTTTATGGCACACTTGACTTTCATGCAGGAAACCAGAGTTTGTGTCCCCTCACAGACCTGAAATTAAAATGTGCATTTTAACCTAGCACCACCATGGTCTTTCCTTCACTTTTGTAAGGTTTTTAATTGCCAAATCTTAAATGGAATATTCGACATTTTGACAAATACTTAACATCTTTGATGGCCAAATTTAGATGAGAAGATTTGTATGACTCACATATCCGTACAGTAAAAACGAAGCTAATGCCAGTGGCCAGCTAACGTAGCTAGGCAAAAAGAGAGGAAACATGGGAACAGTAAGACCACCGTCTTAGGGGGGGTTATGAGCTGGTGGACTGTGTCCCGGAGTCCCGGACACATAATCCATAATTAGACCTTGGTTTGTGTACGGAATAAACAAACATGTACTGTATATTCGTTAGTAAGCTTTATCAGTGCTGGCAGGGGGGTGCGGAGGTGTTTTTGCCTCGAGGCAGAGTCCAGCTAGCTTTTCCTCCCTGTTTCCAGCCTTTATGCTAAGATAAGAGAGCCAGCCGCGGACGGTAGCTTCATATTTAACAAACTGACATGAGATTGGTATGAATCTTTTTATCCAACTACGCAAGAAAGCAAAAAACACAATTTTCTGGAATGTCATACATTTCTTTTCACCTTAACTTAACCCTTTTTTCATTCACTACAACCATGATTTTTCCCTAACCATAACCATTTCGTGATTGCCATCGGCAGATATCGTAGAAAGCAAGAGTTTTAAAAACGGTGGAATTGGACGTAAAGAATATTCACCTTTAACATGATCCTTGATTTTGCAGAATCGTCCAATGTTGACTTGCTTTTTTGGGGGGTTTGCAAGCAGATTGCAAGACTCCAAAGCGCTACTCTATTTTCTCAACTTTACTCTGCATTTTCAGATGGAAGCATGTATGTTACTCAATCTCTCTCAGGGATTAGATAAATATCTTGTCTATGAACTTTGAGATATTTTAACTAAGGCAATTTGAACTATTACTACTGCTATTCCCATACTGCGAAGCTCAATTACTCTTTAGTCTCATTTTTAATGATTTAACATAGAGTTTACATTCCTTGTTCAGCATGTATCTTCTGGTCAAATTCGTATCCTGACAGAGTTGTCTCTGGTCTTGAAGGGTTCATTAGTGGGACAGGGATTGTGCAGCTGCTTATGTACTTGACAGGAGCTCAACTGTTCTGGGAATCATCGAGTTAAAATGTAGATTATTTACCTCACTGCTGGAAGACAAAACATTTACTGTCAAAGAAAACTGTCAAGTATGTACAGTGGGCTACAATTTATAAGATAAGAAGCAACAAGAAAAAAAAGTCCTCCAGTAGTCCTTTGTGAATGTCTGTGCTTGTGTGCTTCGGGTCTGTTTGTGTGCCTGGCATGGTACTTCACTGCATGCCTGGTTTGGTGGGTGCATGTGTGATCCCTCGCAACCCCCCCTCCCCATCAGGTGCAGCCCATGGCCTCTCATCAGTACTGCAGATGCTGCTGAGTTACCAGGACATGCTCAGTGGGGCAGAGAAGGACCTGGTGTGGCAGAGCGTTGACTTCCTCATGAACCAGGAACAGAACTGTAACTGGCCTGCAGAGCTGGGCGCCATCATCGAGAGAGAGAACGAACTGGTGCACTGGTGCCACGGAGCCCCAGGTACACTCAGTATTGTACACGCTCCACCATGAGCG
>JAQQZW010000005.1:6467055-6477234 GCA_029814745.1 Zanclus cornutus | reverse complement strand
TATATATATGTATATGTATATACATACATACATATTGGTTAACATACATATGTAAACACAGATACTGGATCCAGAATATTAGGCAGTATCAGAGGCATTTTACGATACTTGCATCTGTATCAAGCAACCCTTGTGACCATCGGCACAGAATAAATTTCTTAATTGACAGTTTAAACAAACATGCCTCTTCACACCATCTTAACAGATTTGCAACAGCATGAAGTTGCTGTGGAGCAAACCTTGGCTGGATTAACGACTGAATGTTTGATACTATGTAATAGTGTTCATTGTTGGGCTATTAGCAGCCATAGTCTGCACAAGTCACAGGATGTGGTGTTGTTGCCATAGAGGTTATACTGTAGTTCTGAAAACTAATCTCATAATCTCCACAGTGTCAGCACATTCTGATTTATCTTCAAGGACAGACCAGAGTAGTAGATTCAGCTGAAATTTCTGATGTGAGTCAGTATTTCCACAGAATATTTTTTAACTTATAGTAACCCATCCTCAAAGTTCCTCTTTCATTACTTGTTGTTTTTTTTCTCTTCTGAACAGAGATTTCAGAGAGCTGGAGTCCGACTTGACCATGAAGCTCTACAGAATATTATTAGATTTATCTTGTTAACATTCAGGTATTCTTATACTTTTTATTTACTCTGAATGTGGTTTGTTGGAATTTCATAACTGATGGATGTGTCTTCCCCCATGTAGCCCACATTCATTCCTTATGTTACTGATCAAGGCCCGCATGTTGTTATGTTTGTCGAGTTAAATGTATTAACATGTTGATTTCAAACCCACAGCAGAGGCTCTACTTGTTTAATTGAGCTTTTACAGATTTATCCTGGGTTATGGGCCTGGCAAAAGTCGGGATTATACTTTCATAAAGACTTGGTTGAATGGTAAGATGTGTTCATTAACATTGGTATCACCAGATCAGCTGGAAAGAGCAACCTCTCTGGGGATGCTCTTGTGTCAAGGCTGGAAGAAGGCAGTAACAAGTGGTCCAAAGGTTCCCTTCAGGTGTTGCACAGGTTGTGGAGCGAACATGGTGCATTAGTCCATGCTCAGCAAGAGGTCCAGGCCATGCTCAGCATCAGCCAGGTACGTCAAAGTTTCATGCATTCAAGGTGAACACTGCAACTTTTTACAGGCCTTAAAAGAAGCAATGAGACTGAGCTCTTGATCCAAGGTATAGGAGTTTGCAAGCACTGATATGACTTTTATATGTACTTTAAATCAATGTCTTTACATCTATAAGGTGAGTAAGAGCACAGAAGAGCAAAAAGAGCACATTGCCCCTCTGGACTATATAACCAGAATTGTTAGTAAAAAATGTTACGTAGTGCACCTTTAAAGAAGTCTCACTTATTTTCAGATATGTTCTGATGACCTGAACACAGAATTACTTTGTTTTCAAGGCTGATGTCATTTTGCTGTTCCTTACTAGTTGGTGGACATGCAGTGGAAGCTTGGAATGGCAGTGAGCTCCGACACCTGCCGCTCTCTAAACTCCCCATATGTGTCTCTACTGCTGAAGATCGTTGAGCCCTCTGGACAGATTTGTCAGAGGTCTTTTGAGATGACCATTCCACAGTTCCAGGTCTGTAGTTGTTGATGTAAATGTTGTGTTGTTGGTGAAATGTGTTATTGGTTTGATTCTGAGATGATTTTTTGTTCTCTGCAGAACTTTCACAAGCAGTTCAAAGAGATGGCAGCTGTTATGGAGACTGTATGATGTTTGCAAGCACACCAATGTGCTTGTCACAGTTGGCCCCAGTTTACATGTAACCATTGGAAGAACGGCTTTACGTTGGTTTGTGTCTGTTTGTTTGTCAAATGTTTTGGATACAAATTACTGCAGATTTCAATTGTTGGCTTTGCTCTTTCATTTTCCCACAGACTGCAGAAGCTCCAAAATGATTTACTTTTACAGTTGTCTTTACTTTGAACGTTCTAATTCTGTTCTAATGCATTTCTAATACATCAGTCCTGCCATAAATCCTAAAACCTTCGTGAAGGCTCCAAACGGTCAGTTTTTGTTTTCTTCAAAATGGCATGTTGATTCCACTTTATTGACATTTTGGAGGGTGTAGTTTGTGGTGCTGTTGCACTGTGCTGCATTACACAAAGAGGTGTTTCTGTTACATAGCCTATCCTCATTGACCCAAGTGCTGTGGACAAAATAATAGAAACACCTGTCAGTATAATGCAATACTATGCAACAACACCACCAACTACATCCTCCAAAACAATCAACAAAAACTGAACTTTATAACTATAACAAAGGTAGGATTTATTGCAGGACTTTTGTATTAGACTGCATTAGTTTTAGCTAGGTGTAACTAAAACTGGCAACTGAATGTATATCTGTACAGCTAATATTGAAAAAACCCTGACAAATATTCAAATTGAGCCTCTTTTGTTAAAAATGTCTAACATTGATATATGGTTAAGATTAATAATCCTAGTTTGCACTGAACTTTAGTTTGCCTCTGGTATTGCACTTTTAGACAGAACAGAGTGAACATGCATTGCCACCGTGAACACAGCTGTTGCTAGTGTTGCTGTATTTTTTATCAAGGGTAAGAGATTGTGATTAGCTCACTTTACAACATCTGGGATACTATGTAGTTTCACCAAGTGGCTAAAATTTCATGTAAACTTTGCAGTACAGTTTTTAGCTTAAAAAGCATTTTACAGTCCTGGTGCTTTTGGTCATGTTGAAATTATGAAGACTTTTGCTGTTCGTGCTTTCCCTGGTAATGCTGAAATGCCCCCTGTGTGGTTCTGAGGAAGTCTTTGCCTTCTTTCCTTGGTCTGTCCTCACTTGGATGCCATACAATAGTGATGCAATAAATAATTATTAAATGTTCATCTTCATTGCATGGTTATTTGATCACAACTTCACAGCTCAGCAAATCAAAAAAAGGGCAAAATCTAAACACTAAGTTAATTGAATCCTGTTAATCACTGCCACTGTTTGCCCTCTAACTACACTGTGTATGTAAAATTCACAGAGAAATGATCTACTTTTGGGTAGTTTTATAGTAGTTCCCAATGTGAAGTCAATCTGGGGGGGGAGTCCAGAGGGTCTGCAGCAAATTGAAGGATGCCTCAGTTATCTAGTGTTCAGATTGCATAGTTAAACCTTAGATTTCATTAACTTCAGTTTTCACTGCATTGCAATGCAATTCAGTTTTCAATTAAATGTCAACAATGCCAACACCTAAAGGAGTAGAGACAACCATATGATTTTATCAAGCAGGAGTCTGGGGCCTAGTGTGGATCTATTTCATAGCACTCCTTTCAAAAGAGCTGCACACATGCCGTCCTCTCTAATAGTGTGGGGTTTGCTGGGCTGCAGAGCTCAAGTGCCTACCGCTTCAGTGATGAGGTTATATATGGCATAGCTACTATTTTTAGGATGGGGAAGTACTCGGATTAATGGCATTTGGTGGATGGGAACTCCTCTAGAAAAGAAAGCATATCAGATTTGATAACATCTGTCCCAGAGGAACCAGCGCAGCCTGCTTAGTGAACTGCCTTCGTGTTGCAGATGGTTAACAGTGCTGCCACATATAGTAGGAAGGTAGGTAGAATTACAACCAACAGATTTATACGCCCGGGGGACTAGAGCAATGGGGGCTGCAAACACTCTCCACACTACCATGGAAGAGGCTTTCCAGTTACGCACTGTGGAGAAAGGTGGAGCTTCATCCTGTCACGTTTCACACAGCGGCTCAGCCCTGCCCACTCCTTCAGCACATGGGATGACTGGGCGGGTCGTCGATGCGCACAGCCGCTCCACCTCCAAGGCGATGTGGAAGAAACGAACACAGTGAGGGAGGCTGTACTGAAGGGCGACAAACAAGCATCAATGTATGTATTTTCCAGACCGATAAGAAAGACACGGGCGACCGCGCCAGCGAAGCTTTAGTGTAACAGGATTGTAGAGCTTGGGCTGTATTAATGCGCCGCCTCGGTTATGCGCTCTGGTGCTACGTATAGCGCGTCAAAGAAATCTGATTTCTCAGGGCGAACTGTGTTTACACAGGAGCCATCCAAAGCCACGCTTTGGCAAGCAAGCCTGGCTGGGACAGTACAGTGCAGGACTGTTTAGCGTTTGACTCACTGCCCATGCTAACAGTGAAGGAACAGAGCATGAAAGCAAGCCACAAATACATGACCATATAAGTGAATATACCTGAAACCTTGGAAGAAAAACTGCCCATCGGAGAGATTTTAGAGAGGTTTAAATAACATGGAGTGTTGCAGTTGATCGACAGGGCGAGCACATGTTGTGCATGTAGCTAATCGCTTCGTTGGATCAACTTTCACTATGGATGTGGACATGGAAACTGTTGCAAACTAAGCACAACTACGCCTGGCCTTGGTCGCAGGGAATGGTACATCGGCATCATTACTGAAAGTAGAAGTTTAGTCCCACATTGCTGTCCGCGAGCTTCGGCCGAAAGTCTGCTGGGTCGACATGGAGAGTCGAAATGAGAGGGAGAACAGTCCTCCGAAGTCAGACAGGAGGTTCGCCCTGACTTACGTCGGCTGGTCATCGCTGGACAGGCGGACCACCCTGCCCATGCTGCCGTGGCTGGTGGCTGAGATCCGCAGGAGGAGTGAGAAAGGCGACTGCGGCCCCGCGGTGCAGCCCAGAGAAGTTCAGCTGGTGCTGAATCCCCCCTTCGTTCGTTGTGTCCCCTCCAGCAGCAATAACTCTTCAGTCTTTATTTTCGAGCACAAAGCACAGCTCATCTCTCGCTTCATTCACAACAGCAATGACCTCACCTATTTTGCCTATCTCCTGCGGGGCCAGCCTGACAACCCATAATCCGAGATGTCCTGTCACGTCTTTAAGGCCTGCGACCCCAACCAGGTAGGTCTGTTCGAGTGTCAAAAACACCTTTACACATTACACACTAGCAGTATACCAGCACATAATAGCATTGTAAAAAACAATTGACTGAGAAATGCAGGTCAAAGGCTAATTACTGTGTAGTCACTCAAATAATATTATTTTTGAAGGGTTGCTATCCGCTGTTAAGAAGACCTGAAGTGAGTTTTCAGTGTACTGATTCTGGCAGCAGCAACATCTCCCTGTAATGTGTTTATAATCAATTAAAGTTTGAAAGTCCTGAGGGTCCTTAATTATAAATCTACTAAGATGTGAGGACTTAGGTGGACGCACAAGACAAAGGAATGTCTTGCAAAGCCTGAATTGAAATTTCATTGAGGTGACAACTATGTCATTTAATCTCAAACACACAGCAGATTAGTCAGTGTTCCAAACATGTTTGCTTTGGTATTAAGTATTTAGGCCACCGGTCGGTGGGACTGATAAACAGAGCACCCTGGATTTTTGGCAAAGTTAATCCATCTCTGTGCTTCCCTCTTCAGGGGATCAGACGTCTCTCTCTGGTGCCTGTCGTGTGACAACAACTGAACTGGCACAATATTGAGTCAGCACATTTACATGCTGATCAGCATGCCACTCTTGAGTAATAAACCGAAATGTGGTAAACAGTCCAAAATCAGGAACGTGGGAGTCAGAGTTCGAAAGTTTGAAAGAGTTTGAAAACTCAGTGTGCAGTCATGTCTTCTTGGTCATACTGTGACGCAGGGTACTGTGCTCAGGAGCTCACCCCAGTGGCACTGTGTGTCTGTATGTTTGTTTACATGACTGAAAGTTTGCTGTAGTGTATTAGAGCAGATACTTCATATGTGCTCTTTTGTGTTTTTACATGAATCATGTGGTTTGAGGTTGTGCCCTTCTGATTCTTCACCTGCTTCAAGACAAACTGCAGTCCTGACTGTTGTTCGTGCTGTTCTTGTTTCCCCAGTGAACAAGGAAACCTTCACAACTATGTTCATAAACACGTATCCAGTTATGCTCACGTTTTTGCATTCATCTCAAATGCGCCTGCGTTATATTATGTTTCCTGTGGTATGTGCAGCGCCTGAGCAGGCTGTTTGTCTGCTGGTGAAAGCTGAGAGCAGAGGAGGCAACAAGTTCCAGGCAGACGCACTTTCGAGGTGTCTGGCCTCTCTACCGAAAGCCGAGTGTTTGCAGCAGTCAGAAAAGGCATCTTGAACATACCTTATTCAGCATTATTATGCAATAAAAACTGGTTTGACAGCCAGCGAGCAAGAAGTATGTGCAAGGTGGACCATGTGGAATGCATGGGCTATTCTACCAGTGTACTGCTGCCATGTGCAACACCATGTTGCAGTCATTGTTAATAACTATTTACCGGGTATTTCCTGTTTATGATGCAGGAATTCTTATTGTGCGACTGTGGATTTTATCTTTGTTCCACCTGAGTTTGAAGACATGATAATGCTTTGCTTTGTTTTTGAGTGACAGGCATGTTTTGTTAAAATCTATTCTTAGCTGTAGACATGACCATGGTTCGTTGTGTAAAGCACGAGGAAAGACCCTGAGGATGTGTCAGTAGAATGTGAAATGTTGAAATGAATTGACGCTCGTTATTAGATTTGTACATCTGGAAAAAAAATAGTTTTAACACAAAGAAGTGAAAACAAAGGATTGTCTACACATTAAACGGAATGTCTCATTGTGTATGTACCTTTTGTTTGAATGGCTGGGTGTTAAAAATCAAGTCTGACTTCTTTGACTTGAAATACAGCTTCAGTACTCATGTATATATTCTAAAATTTTTGGCTCCAACCATATTAGGTTATGCATAAGGTTTTAACCTAGTTATCTCTGGACCCTCAATTGAAGCATCCATGACAACAGGCTGTACGTGATACTTACCAAGAATAATATCAAACGCTGAGTTAAACAAGCACTGTCGTTTAGAGTTTAATTGTAACATTGTACTTGGCTCAGAGTCTGGGATACTCATTTACAATATGTCCTCAGCAAGGCTCTCATGGCAGCATGTATAAATTTAACACTGACTAAACTCAGCTCTGTGTGCACTGTTATCAGGCCACAAGTAGACAGTCTGAGGCCTGTGTGTTTTCCACCTCTGCTCTGACTTGGAGCTAGACCACAAAAGAAATCTTACACTGGGTGACCCTCTGCTGTCTTGTGGGTGCTGTTCATCATTCAGTGACATGTAATGACAGTGGGACACATTCATGAGCAAAGTCAGTGCAAGAGTGGCATTCTAAAACTTAAGACTGTCATAAAACCAAGTTGGGATGAAAAGAGTGTTGCCCAATTTTACTCTAGGACTTATTTCATATGTTCTGTATTTCTGTCTGTATGGAAGTAGCCTGAAAACAAAAACAGACATGGCTTTTTCCATTCTGTGCTATTGAGAGGTGCAAACAGGTTGGTGGAGTCACACCTGTGCTAGCTTTGGTTAGCCAGGGCAAGCGAGGTGGCTGAACATGATCACATTTCTTGCAAAATAAGGAACTAAAGACCATAGATCCTTATCTGGTTGTCATGAGAGATGCTAATGTGCTTATTCTGCTCTGTTAACATATATTTGGAACAAACTGAGTTTAAAAATCACATATTATTTGGTGCTTGAAGAAGTGTACAGAGCATGGGAAGGAAAGGAAAACCCACTTCATTTCACTGCCGTCTTTACACGTTGTGATTTTCAGTTATGATATGAGCCTCTTGCTCCTTTGTTGTGAGTTGGGACGTGAACTTTGTTAAACTGCGGTGCCCAGTTTGTCCTCAGGCAGATGGAAAAGCACTTGGAGGACGTCACAGCTGTGGTGAGGTGCAGCTACAAACATGTGACAAGCTTTTGCAACCAATACTTGGAGAGCTTTAGCCACACGAAAGCAACAGTATTTATCCATGTTTACACTTGAAGCCAAATTAATAAGCAGCCGAGACAGTTTCTGATTTCATTTTTTTTTAGTTCTTCTTGGCTTGTTGAGATGAACGGTATAATTTTGACATTTGAAGTTTTTTTCAGACAAAGTTCAGCTTTATTTGGATTTTCTTGTATGTTTAGTAACTTTGCAAGATCTTTACTTTGAACTTAAAAAGCGTGTAATCTTGCATTGCCTCTGCTGCGACATGGGAGATTATATTCCATACCTCTGTCTCTCTGTTACCATCCTTACCTTGTATTGACACAACACAATAATAACATGTGTGTCTATGAAATAAGTCTATTATGTCCTGATTACGTATGCTGGGGACAAGTGTGTGGGCTCCTCACTGTGTCTCAGTGGTTTGGCTGAACGGTGCCGATAAGGACAACAGACCTACGTGCCAGCTACTGTTTGACCTGATATTATTGTGGCCTATTGTAGGGAGATTGGACATTACATGCCCCATGCACAGAGAGGGAGCTCAGGACAGAGAGGACAATCCCCCTGTTTGTTTTCTCCTAAGCTCTAAAGCTGCTGGTGTTTATGTAGACAGGCTTTAGATCACAACCAGTGTCAATGATATTCTTTGATAAAGCCAGGCAATGATGGGTGAAGGTTAGAAATTTAAACCAGCATGATAAAGAACCGTTGGAAGTGAAGTGGGAGGATATGTTCGAATAGATTGCCAGTGGAAAACACACATGACTTTCCTCTATTCCCTAACAGCTTTCTGCCTGTCTGTGCCTGTCTCTGCCCAATGAATGAGCACCTTTGCTGTCTCCGTATTATGTTTACTACAAATAATTAATCAGATCGAATGGTGCTGAGGCGTCATCTTTCTCATGTATAATCCAGCAGTTCCTTTAAATGTTAAGATGCTGCTGTCATTTTTTCTCCCGTGACAGAGTTCTGCAAGTTGCAGGCGTGATTGCGTGACAGACCAGACAGTGCAGCTGTGATTCTCAGCCACCAGGGCCTCTGAATTACCCTGACCTGGTAGTGTCAGTATTGCCATTGCAAAACTGCTCCATGTTTTCATGTCGAAACAAGAGATTCTTGGAAAGTCTTTGAGGATTCTGGAAGAAACTAAGTCAGCTGAAAGAAAATCAATTACACAGTTCAGAATTTAGCTTGAGTGAAGAGATGGCTCAGTTTGTATGACCCACCATCCACACCACCTGCCCTCTTCCTCATCTCAATAAAAGCGCTCTGTTACCAGCCACCCACAGCTCAACCCTTAGCAAGGCAAGCACTTAGAAATGGGACTTTAAAATAGCTCACGTAGTTGCTCAAGCAATATGGCAGACAAGTATTTGATCTCTGTGTCTCATATGTAAACTGGCTTCTATAAATAGTCGGGATAGACTTTATCAGGATGTTTTATTTTGCTCACAATGATTTCTTTCCTGTTTGCCTGCCCTCCCGCTTCTATCCTCTTGTTCTGATCACACCTCTGAAGAAAGCCTTGTGCATTTTGTTACATAACTTCCCTCCCTAGTCTACATAATAACTATATTTGCTCAACAGTCAGCATGAGGCTCTTATCACATACGACAGGAGATGTGTGCAGTGTGTGGAGCCACTGTTTGTTTAGGGCTCATTGTTGGTGTTTGACTGACCTTGGCTTACTGTTTCTAGGCACTCTCACTTTTAGAGGCCGTCAGTCGTGTTGTGTCTGCCAAAATATTTGTACCCTCAACTGTAAAAGTGTCTCAAGACAGAGACATGGATTGGCTTCAAGTTCCCAAGTATTGCTTAAGAGTGTGCTTTGAAAGACTTACATTTTCTGTCTTGACTTGTTTGGTTTTCTTTCTCATTGCAAGTTGCCAAAGCAGATCTCCTGCTTTGGCGGCACTAGCCGTTTCTGCAGGTGTTGAACAAGGTGCCAGTCCCATAATACAGCATGGTGCAGAAAACAGGCTCTGTGACCTTCAAGTCTCTGATTTCCTCCAGCCCTCTGTTTTGTCTTCTGTCCTATAGAGTGTTGGCGTTTCCTGTCTCCTTGCCTACTTCTGTTATCAGTATGATGTTTGATCTGTCCAGCCTTAGTCTGTTCCAGTCGTTTGCTGTTTTTATAGCATTGAGTTATTTAAAGTCGCAACATGATGTAAGGTAGTATTATTTGTTAATCAAAACAAGTTCTTGGGTGAACTGCAGCTGTCAGCTAATCATAGTTTGACTCGCTCTGTATTGACTTGTATTTGTGCATTGTGTCTACATTTATGTCTTACAATCCCTGCAAGCTGCACAGGTTATTCTAGTTGTAATATTTGTTTAAACTTGTAAAGTTACTATTGCAGTTTTAAGATTGAATTAAAAATGAAAATGAGATTTGCATTCTTATATAAATTCGGT
>JAQQZW010000005.1:6225186-6238623 GCA_029814745.1 Zanclus cornutus | reverse complement strand
TATAGAAAACATTAACACCAGATTAAAAGACTTTATAGAAATGAATTATAATGACAAGGTGTCAGATTCCATTCTTTGGGAAACATTAAAAGTTGTCATCCATGGACATATAATTTTAATCTGCTACTAAAAAGGAGAGAGATAGGTGATTTCTACGGATTGAGAACACTCATCCCCCCGTGAACCTTAAAATCTCCTGAAGACCAGAACAAGATAATGATGCTTAACTATGTGTACAACTATATTCAGAGTGATCAAATAAATAGCCTCTTTAAATGAAGACAAAAGCAATTTGAAGTGGGAGCAGAGGGCAGGTGTCTTCTGGTGCTGCATCTTAGTGGTGCCAAGACCTCCAGGTTTATTTACTGCATCAAATTGAGGATAGGCCTCCTGTCAACTAACCCCATGGAAATAAATGATAGACTTGAAGAGTTTTCTAGTGATCTCTACACTTCTAAATGCAGATCCACCTATTCTAACTTGATTGACTTCTTCGACCACCTAGTGATGCTGCCAGGGAGGATTTGGACTCTGATTTTATGCTGGAAGAAAGAACCTCTGCCATTAAGTCATTTCAACCTGGCTAGGCAGCTGGGCCAGATGTATTTGGCTGTGAATTTTCAAAGAAATTCAGAGATGTCCTCGCCCCACTCCTCCACATAATGATCCACTTCCAAGAAAGACAAAACCTTGCCACTGTAGCACTGTAACACTGTAGCAGGCTAATGTCTCTCTCAAATTAAAAGAAGGCAAAGAAACAACAGACACAGCCAGTTACAAGCCAATTGTACTCAAGAAATACAATAGAAAACTAACAACTAAAATGCTGACTGAATGGTTGAATAAGCATTTGTCATCAATCATTCATCCTAATCAGACAGGGTTCATCCCAGGAAGGTTTTCCTTTTCCAGTGTCAGATGTCTCCTTAATAGTTTATATGCTGATCATGGGAGAGCCAGTCCAGCTGCGATCCTGCCCCTTGATGCACAGAAGGTTTTTGACCAACTTTGAACCGCTGTATAGATTTTGGTGTGGTGAACCATTTATATCCTGGGTAAAATTGATATATGCTAGCCAAATGTGTTCTCATTTAACTAACAGCGATGAGTAAACTTCTTTTCCTTTACACCGTTCATTCCAGCAGGGCTTTCACTCTCTTGCTGGCTCCCTTCATTTTTCCACTGGAGCCCCTAGCCTTAAGGATAAGAAAGCATTCAAATATTGTGGTTCTGAAAGTGATAGGTGTGGAAACACTGATTAGTTTGTTTGCTGACGACGTGATATTGTAGTTACAGAATTCAGAAAAATCCTCTCCTAGATTTATTCACAAATTTTGGCGAGTTGTCCGGATACAAAATCAATTGGGCAAAAGTGATTTCATGCCTCTCTGCTAAGTCTGCACGCCGGCTTTCTTCGAAAGTGTTCCATTCAAAATAGTAAATGATACCTTACCTATCTTGGTTTGAAAATACCCAAAGATCTAAAACTAATGTTTAAACTAAATTTTGCAGAGTTTATCTCAAAACTTAAACAAAATATAGCAAGTTGGAAAGTTCTAAACCTTCTAGAAATTCGAGCTGCCTCAATTACACGTTCTTCAATACCTACAAATTAGACACTACGTCCAATCCAAAATTCCTAACTTTGAAACCCTTCCAAGGAAGCATAAATTTTTTGATATCTTAAAGAACCCTCCTGACTCCAGGCATCTTGTTTCTAAGTTTGTATATTTGTTTGATGATTGCACTGCAGCCTCATCTGTGAAATTAGGGAGGATTTTGAAAGAAACTGGGCACTGAATTATCTGCAGTTGTATAGGATAAGAGTCAATTTGTAATGCAGTCCTGCTCTGGTAACAGTAGACACCAGCTGATCCATTACAAAGTTGTCCACCATCTTCACTATTCTAAATCCAGGTTGGACAAGATTTCCCCTCCCATCTCACCACTGTGTGATAGATGTCAAGTGACATAGAACACTTTGTCTCACACTTTCTTATTCCGCCCTTCATTTACTGGATTCTGGCCCAACATATTTGACTGGTATTCAAAGGCTTATAAAGGAACGATCCAATGAGAATCTGAACCTGCCTTCTTCGGCTGCTCTCAGTCCACTCTGCACTTTCCTACAGCCATACAACAGTCTGGGGATGGCTGCTGCCAAAAGACTCGTTATCACCACAAATAGAAATCATCCTTTCTCCCTTCCTCTTTGCGTTTTTTTTTCCGCATGTCTTAGTTTACCTTTTATTTGACTGTTTGTTGTGTTCTCTCCCTGTTTGAAGAAGTGCTTTAAAAATTTTTTTTTTTTTTTTAAGAAATAGGTAATGGCAATGGTAAAGGAGACTGGAGCCAGGCAATATGTATTACTGGGTGATTATCAGACTAAATAGAATATAAACAAAACTGACACAGAGCTTGGGAGTGTGTCGCTGCTGCAGTGATTGAGGTGGGGCAGAAAGACAATGACTCACTGTCATTGTACAGTAAAGGCGTAACATGAACATTGCCTTGACCACACACAGAGGACTGTTTCCCACAATCACAGTGGTTGTTGATCCTAAACTCAGAGCAGAGCTGGCGTTCTCTCTCTGTCTATTTCCTCCATGCAGCCTGTCCATCTGTGGCTCTATCTTCATATGGCCTTGAGAATACGATTCAATTTATTAAGGCAAAGCAATGGACTCATTACTTTAAAAAGGTGGCAAGAGAGAGAGTGAGCGAGAGGGAGAAGTGACACACTGAATTGGTTATTAATGGAAAGGCACAGCCATAGGGCAGTTGAAATTTAATGATATCCTACAAGAAAATATGAGGGTGTCACTCTCCAAAAAGTCATGCTAAATGTCAACATTTTAAGGTCCCGGCGCTAATTTTATGCCTGTGCACAGTAATGTTTTGGAGAGCATTTAGGAAACACGGCCCAGTGGCCAGCCTGATTATCCCGCTCACCTTCTCTCTTCTCTCCAAATGGGTTTGTGCAGCAAGCGATTTCATCTCTAAGTGAAAGGAACATTAGGGAGGGGAGAAAGAGAGAGCGATAGAGGAAAACACGCGGTTTGATTTTCATGCTGTGATAAGAGAGTGGGAGCCAAATGTTACCTGTTAATCTAGCCCAAACCGACCGGGGCTCTTGACTTTGTCCCCCAGCAGGGATGGGGCAAACACTCATTTTCCTCTCTCCGTGATGAAAAGGAAATTAGCTTAAATGTGATGAGGGCACATTAGTGTGTGAGTCATACGTGTGCCTAACAAGTGTGTATGTGTTTGAGGGTTTATGTTTGCATGCACATGTGTAGGTATGTGTTTTTACATTACGCACACATGTGCACAGCGTATGCAAGTGGTAGTCATTCTAAAGGAATTTGTCTTGTATGGATCATTACACGCATTCTCACTGCAGGCTCTTTTTCACTTTAACAAAAGTGTGCCTGCAAGTCACTCCAACCCACCTGTGGTTGGATTATGTACTGACGTGTTGGGCAGGGAAATATATCGATTACATCGATATCGGGATAAGACTCGATATCAGCTGAGATTTTGAATGTCTTGATATCATGATAAGGCGTAAGTGTTGTGTTTTGCATATTTTAGAGGCTGTATTACAGGAAAGTGATGTAATTTTCTGAAATTACCAGACTGCTCTAACTGCTCTAAT
Source organism: Zanclus cornutus (assembly GCA_029814745.1). NCBI lineage: Eukaryota > Metazoa > Chordata > Actinopteri > Acanthuriformes > Zanclidae > Zanclus > Zanclus cornutus. Next base: position 6,234,965 of record JAQQZW010000005.1, on the reverse strand, counting down.
ATTTGCTTTACCCACTTCGTCACTATATTCACATTATTAGTCATTGTTTATTAAAAATCTCTTTGTGTTAATATTTTGTGAAAGCACCAATAGTCATCTTCACAGTAATGTCATAATATTGTGATATTTGATTTTGTCCATATTGCCCAGACCTACATGTAATAGCTCAAATGTGTTGGCTTGATGTGAATGCAGATATGTTTATTAAAATGCATTTGGAACAACAGACATTTTAACACGAGAACTAGCCTATGCAACACAGACACACATAGTTTCTCTCTCTCTTTTCGTCCATGCTACGTATGTGAATGACAGTGACGAAGTAAAAATACTTAAAACAATGCCTACTTTTTTTTAGTGCTACATTCATTTGAAAGGTCATTGAAAATAACTTTTTAAACTCCCCCAAACACTAAATCTGAACAGTTTCAAACTGCAATAGACGTCCTTGGCACTTTTAGTCGTGTTACAATTTTGTGGCCTGTGCTACAAAACTTTAAACCTCTGCAGAATGTGTGCTCTGTACAATGAAAATGAACATGTAGCCCTGCTTTTTTTTGACATAATTTTTCATTTATATGTTTTCTATGTTTTGGAACAGGGAAGGAAACCCTTTCTTTGCATTTTAGGTGGATCACAATCTGTTTTAATAGAAGTGCTTTTAACATCTCATGTGGCTTTGACTTACAACTTAACATTTAACCCATTTCCTAGAAAATACCAAGATACATAACATTTATCACCATTAAGGCTGAGATAGTATTTTTGGTCTGTAATGTCCAGCCATTCTTGCGTGAAGTTTCTGCGGTCGAATGCTGTGAATAAATGAATTTCAACCTTTGTTCACACTTTGAAATCTGCGCTCACAAGTGTGCTGATATCACACCATATATGAATATATCAAAACAAGAGACATATGATAATATCCTCAGTTGCTGAAATAAGTCTATGACACGCTATAGCACCTGTTAAAAACTATCGTGCAGTTAAAGCTCAATTTATTTTGGCAGAAAGCTCCTCCAGAGTGCAGACATCATTTGCCAGATAAGCTTAGGCTCATGTTTTTTTAAACTGCTCAAATTGCATGCAACCACTTCTTTTGCTCATCTCTGCATCACTGCATGTGTACCAGAAGACAGATATTTCCCTTGACAAGATTTTCCAAATCCAGCACTTTAAGTGCAGGTGGAATAATGCTGTGTTAGCTGCTAATGGCTGTCCGAGAGGTCATAACTATTCCATTTGAAGGAGGCTGGTTTCTCTGCAGCCCTGGCAGGTCAAATCAAATGTAATTGTGCAGTGAAAAGCAGTGCCTTGCTTTATGTTGGCTCTGCTGACAACCTCCAGGTTTAGCATTCACTTCTCCTGCTGGGAGGAACACAGGTTTGCAAGGACAAAGGCTTCACATGTCAATATATCACACTGACTGGCCAGCCAAATGTACCTCTGCTCTCCCTCTCTCTTTCCCTCTTTCCCCTATCCCTCTTCCTCTCTGTCAGTCTCTCATTCTCTACACACCCATTCTGTTCCAGCCTCCTCTTCCTCAGTCTCTGCCTCACCTATCTAGCCATCCATCCATCTTCTGTCTTCAACCATCTATCTCTCTTTCCTGGCATCCTTCTTGCCTTCTTTCTCTCTCTCTCTCTCTGTCTTTGTGTGTCTTTCTGTATCTTCCTCTCTTGCGAGCACACTGCCTTCATGTGAGGACTCAGCTGAAATGTCCTGAGGGACCCAGTTTCAAACACAGGAACCAGAAACATATGGCACATTTTCAACTCCCAAGGTCAATTACAGCTATTTATCCAGAGATTGCAGCTAAATTTCCCAAGGTTTCCTCTAGATTTACCACAGATTGCAATGTGTGTCTGTCACATTTTAAATCAGGCCAGTTTCCTCTGCTTTTCTCCACTCCCTATGACTTTCCATCAAATATTTCAAAGGCTTTCAAGTGGGTTTTAGACATGTTTTATCTCTGGTTATCATGTGCCCCATCTCTTTTTGCCTCAGCTTTGCTAGGTCCAAGTGCTGCTTGCAACACAAATCTAATAACATGTAAATTGGAGATAAGCCCAGATCCCTCCGAGTGATATTTTTTACATTCATAGTTTGTCAAGTCAATTCCTGGGCCCCTGTTTTAGCAGCACAACACATGAGGAGTGAGAAAATTAACTGGATAGGTGATTCATCATTGCTAGCACACTGTCAAGGACTCCCTCTGCAGCTATTGAGAGCAGGGTGGAGGAGGAGGACGGAGAAGGGGGGGGCGTTGTTTTAAATTATGGCATTTCATTCAGAATGCATTGTATTTACAGCGTCCCATTTTTATTTGTGGCTCCTATTATCCGCCGAAACAGTTGTGCATGAAATGTTATTTGTGACAGGGGTGACCTGCGAGTGTTTTTCCACACAGTATTTCATAGTAGGGGTGGCCTTAACTGTACCTTTACCGTACGGTAAGCACAAGAGGCTGTCACAGCTGCTGTTGGCAGCCTTGCTAGTGGAGAAATATCACCTGGAAACAGAGTACTTCATTCCACCGGCCCCCATCACTCCAACGCCTGTCGCTGTAATTAAGTTGAAGTCAATGATTCTGGAGCGATGGTGAGAAATAAACATGCAAACACATGCCAGCATTTGCAGCCAGGAACAGAGGAAAAGGGGTGTGCGGGATGGGGGGGGGCAACAACATTAGAGGCACAGAAACCGCAGATCAGGATCATGTTCCGCTGGAATTTACATTTGAGTTTCATTAAGCCAGTTTTGATTATATTGATTAAATTAGTCACTTATTAGCTTCCCAGTTCTTTCTTTGAAAATGCAGGTATTTATGCACGGCTCCTGGTGGAAATGTTTTCTGACAAGATGTGCTGTACGGTAGTTTGAGTCTGTCGAACAAAACACGCTGTTTGCTTTTCCCAGAGCATGACAGGTTGTTTCCCCTGCAACAAAGCCATCAAATATTCTGTGTGATCCAACATTGTGTTGGAGGGGAGGCCTGCTGAGTGGGAAGCCAGAGTTTGTTAAAGCAATGATTTATGATTAATGCCAACACTAAATAAGGGACAAAGTGCCTACAGTACAAATCAATTACAGAGCTACAACAGCAGACCTTTCCCCGAGGTCTACTAACGTCTCTAGTTGTTATGGTGATTTTATTGGAGGTGGGTGATGCAAGCATATAATGCATGCAATACATCTATATCAACCTGAGCTGGAGCCAACTGTAATGCTTTTGATCTTTGATTAGTTATTTTATTGAGATAAAATGGGACTTTCATGTTGTGCTACTGTATAAGGAGAGTGCATTTTGTATCTCCACCCAGACGCCCACCTCAAAATGCAGACAGGACTGCACCAAACAAAACAAATTACCACAGGAGTGGCTTCTTAAAAGTAGGCAATTCATTATTTTTATGAAGTCAAATTATAAACAAATTTTAATCCATTAGGCAACCATCCATTCTAATTAATCAACAGGAGTGAACTCCATCTGAAAAAGGAGAAAGGTTGTTTACTCCCTCCACGGACCAGCGGTGCATACTTCACCATCTTTCCCTCTCCGAAAAAAAAAAAGAGAGAGGAAAAAAAAAACGTTCTTCAAATTACAAACCTAAACTGTGAATCCTAACACTCGACTTTTGGCGCGGAGATGTTTCCAGGGCATTTGCAGATGCTTGAAATAATCTCCAATGTTTTTGCTCAATCTGCTCTGAGGATGGGTGAAATAAATACTTTAAACTAATTAATGTAAGACCAGCTGTTCCCAGCACTTGGCTGGCGTTGGTGAATATTGATGGGAGGGAGAGGTAGGGCTGTTCAGCTCTACTCGCTGTTTGTACAAGATTCAGCCTGCCACATAAACAGATATGAATACTGGATGAGAGCAGAGAGGTGCTGTGCGCAACACAGCCAGGGCTCCACATTACAAATAAAACTTTTTCCCCCTTTTCATTAAATTAACAATTAAACAGCTGATGGTGCAGACTTCCTGTGGAGTCGTTTTTAGACTGGATGCGTTTAATAAACTCTCTCCCTGCAAGATGGTAGCACTTACAAGTTGTTGGCTTCATAAAAGCTCACTTGACAAAAACATGTGTCCGTTTTGATGGGGCAACAAACGGCAGCATCTGACATACTGTTTTAGTTTGACCAGGCTGTATCTGTGTTTGCCGGTTTGCCTCCTGCTTTCCCTCCCTCCCCTCCTCTGCTCCTCTTTCCTCCTCTGAGGCCTGGTGGAGAGGCTGGACAGCAGATGGCAGGGCCCTACCCCTCTGCCGTTGATGAATGGAGGATGATGTCATCTTCGGTTTGACAGGCACCCGTGCGTGCATGCACAAAGGAAGCCCCAGCCTCTGGGGTCGAACTGCGGGCCTGCTTCTGATTTTGGAGTCCACATGAAATCTCTTAAATGGGGGAAGCTGGATTTATGTCTTGGTTGATATTCTTTAACCCCACACTCAGGCTCTGAGAGGAAGCAATACAAAGGAATCTCCAAGGGACCAGTCAGTCCACTAAATTTCTACAAGTAGAGGATAGCTGCAATTGACTACTGGAGATCAATACAGACCTGGTCATTGCTGCTTGTCAATTCTAGCCAATATGTCAGCATCACCAAAAACCTCTCTCATAGTCTTCCGCCTAATGTGGTTTTGCAAGTTTGACAAAAAGTATTGAATAATTTATAATTTTTCAATGTTTCTATTTTTCTTTGCAGAGGACAACTCAATGTGTACCCCAACAGCAAGAGACAGCTACGAGAGGTTGTCACTGGCTGGACAGGCTCTGCCTCCTGGCTTCCCCTCCCCATTTCTCTTCCCAGACGGCTTGTCATCAATAGAGACTCTTATAACCAACATACAGGTATTGTTCATTGACAGAGTTGGACCCTCATAGCAAGACAGAGTTAACAGAATTTGACACGACTTGCTTAAAAAACACACTGTAACTTCAGCATCCTTTTGATGGTTTCTACAGTAAAAGATCTCTGCACTGTTCTTTTAACCAGTTAACTTAAAATGCACAGTGTGTTTCAAGCTGGTTGTTAAGTTTAAATGTGATCGAGGCATATTTGAAAAAATATTCTGATGACAAAAGTGTTTGTTGTAGAACAAGAAGACACTCCTGGTGTAACCTATGTGTCTGCCACAGTGTCTCTGTTTTTGCTACCACCTGAGGGCGCCACAGTGAAGCATTTTCAAAGTTTTACTTACAGTGACTTAGAAAAAAAATTATACCTCAAATCAAGTCCTCTCCAGAGCAATGACAGCTTTGCACTTTTGTTCAAGTAGCATTAAACATGTTTAGGATTAGCAGGAGGTAGTGTGACTTTCATTTAGAATTCCCCAAAATGTCAAATCTTGACTATATCGACTTGTAGCTGTGCAGCGTTTGTCAGTGGAGAGGTGTTTTCACATTCCTCTACTGTAGGGGGCGATGTCTGTGCACTCCCCTAAAAAATTTAAAATTCACTAACCTTGGCCAAGATAGATTTGGTACGTCAAAAATTTGAAAGCCAGAAGAGGCAGGCAAAGAAACCTGAAACCTCCAGCGCTGAGCGGACTTGTCAGTACAGAAAGTGAACGTTTGTATAAACATAACCACTAACGCTGTGTCAGCCGCCGCTGGTTACAAGCTGACAAACATCATAAGCAAATAAAAGATGCTAACTTCACTTACCATCCTGATACATCTACTAATGGCAGATTTTGGTGCACAACAGACTCAGTCGGAGGCTCAAACATGTCTTCTTGATGCACATCTACTCTTTTACCGAAGAAAGAGTAGATGTGCCCCCAGCCTCTCTTCCGAGATTTTTTAAACTTTTTATGTGGAAATACCATATTAAACAAAATACTAATCATAGCAAAATGTACTTTAAAACTTGTCTGGAGATCCATTGATGTTGAGTTGTTAACTTTAACAAATACTTTGACTCAAGTGTTTGACTTTGACAGTATAGGCCCGTGTGAATCCCATCACCTCCCTACAGACAACTTTGTTTGTTTTGTTTTGTTTATAACCACAATGGTGAACCTTTCATTAACGTAACAATCACTTTTCTAAATAATACCAAACAGGGCATGAAATTTTATTTTGACCTGTGAAACAGTCCTTTGACAAAAAAAATCTTAACTCAGGTCCTCTAACTAGCTTCTGCTAAAGCGTTCAACTGCTGCCGTCCTTTACAATTTCGCAAGCCTCATCAGCTGTAAAAGCCTTATGTGAAGTGGCAAATTATTTTTGGTCAAAATCAACTAAGTAGTATTAGCTGCCTTGACTACACACACTGTCACAGAATTGCCAAAAACACTCCAATGGGTCTTTTTGAAATCAAGTGCAATGTGTTATGTTGTCAATGATTAAGGACTAAATTAGTGAAATACTCTAAAGAGAAACTTTTTGAACCCAAAGAGAAAACTAAGCACTTGTTTCTGCAGCCAGTCAAATGTTTTCTTTGGAATTTCCAGTTATCTTAGGGTTTTATGTCTTTCTCTCATTGTTTTTTGTCAGATCTCTGTAAGCTCAAGGACTCCAGTGATGATTAAATCATGTTGGTAAAAGTCATTGTCATGATGTAGACTCTTTACAAGCGCTCCTTATTAGCCAAGTAAAAGAAGAGGACGTCATTCACATCTCCCTTCCAATAGAATTACCATAAACACTCTGACTCCAGATCCACCCATCTGTAAATCTGCATACCTTAACAATACCCATCTACCCATGGGTGCCATTTTGGTCTCACCTCAAACACCCTCAGTCAGAAAGATGAATATATTTGCCTTCTGTCTGAGTGTAATGATGTGTGGACACTGCTGCCCTTCTCATTGCACTCGCACCGTCGGCATCAGAGTCCTGCCTCTTCTTTGGCTCGGTGTGGTAATTAGAAAGCCACAAGTAAACCCATCGCAAGCTCCCAACACTCCACTAAGTCATCTTTGATAATGATCTTCGCCTTGAATATTTATATACAAATCAACAAAATGAAACCAAGCAGAAAATTAAGATAAAGCAACTTAGAAGAAATTGGGGTCAGAAGAATCAACAATTAGTGAGATATAGTCCAGTGCATTTGATATAATTGCGTGCGGAATGGGAATAAAATGGCTGTGGTGCTGTACGGCTTTCACGTGAGAATGCACTGTCTTTCAGTTCAGGACTGTCAGGAGTATATTTAGAATGGCAGTAATGTAATTGATACATGATGAGATACTTGTCATTCATATTATTCATTCCTGCTGTGTGAGGAGCTTGGAAATGTGCTACAGGGACTAATACTGTATATTTATATCAGTCCATTGTAAGCATCATCTGTGCAGGTAAATGGGTCAATATAAGAGAAGTATAGAAAGAAACTGTAGGATGAAGATGCTGACCTTGCCTGTAAACCTTTTAGCATCTACTTAGTAGACTGGAGCTTTGAGCAGGAGGTGAGCTGCATCTTAACCTTTAGTGCGACGCTGCTGAACCGCGTTTCCTCCTTCAACCATCCCAGTCAAGCAAAAAATGGTTCGGTTCAGTGTAATGTCTCTCTACACTTGTATTTCACAGCTTCCACCAAAAGGGGTCAGACATAACCAGCACTCTCACATCATTATCCATTATTTAAAAAATTGCTATTACAAAAAGTCTGCTCGATTTATGATCATATTCCTAGATTTTGTGGGAGCTGTGGAGCAGCTAAAAGATAATGTCATCTTCACAGATAAAAGGACCCGCAAAGGTGTTAAAATGCCTTAAAGGAATCATGTAGCAGCAGTCAGCTTTTGGCCCTGTGTTCTGCTTCAATACTGTGGGCAGCACAAAGAGCTGCTGTGACATACTTTCAGTGTGGTTTGCTGTCATTTCATCTTGAAGCTCTTAAATAGCCCACATCACTCTCTCTTTCCCTGCTCTCCCCTTTTTCTGTATATCTCTGTGTCTATATACTCGTGTGTGTGTGTGCGTGTGTGTTTGTGTGTGTGCGTGCACAGGGCCTGCTCAAAGTGGCGATTGACAACGCACGGGCTCAGGAGAAGCAGGTGCAGCTGGAGAAGACGGAGCTGAAGATGGAGCTGTTCAGAGAGAGGGAGCTCAGGGAGACTCTGGAGAAACAGCTCGCCATGGAGCAGAAGAACAGAGGTACTGCCTGACGACTACCTGGCACTGAATCCTCCCTGTCAGCCGTGTGTGTGTGTGTGTGTGTGTGTGTGTGTGTGTGTGGGCATGCGTAAATGTGTGTGTTTTCACAGCGCTTCAGACTTCACAGACTGTGCTCATGCAGATGTGATAGCTGCTGAATGTACACACACACTTCTGCATGTATGTTTAATGTTTCGTATTGAGTCACTGGCATAAGCGGCTGTGTTTTTATTTTGGTTACACATGCAGTGATCTGCTTAGCACCTGTTTTCCTGCTCTTAGTTAGTTAACTTAATTGGTTATACACATTAACTTAGTGAAATTCACTCTCAGCCTCATGTTAAATGCATCAGCTTCATATGCTAACTGTGTCGTTTATGTTTAATGAGAGAAATTCATGAAAAATATCCCAATAAATTTTTCAATTTGCTTTAATTCCCTCTGGCAGTTTGTTAAGTCACAGTCAGTATTTTCTTTTATTAAGGAAGATCTTAATATATTATAAAATATTTAGGTTTAATTGATTTCCCGTTTTTCTATTACAGCATGTTAGATTTTTTAAAAACGAGGTTATTATCTCAAAGATCAGATTTCAGGCTAAAATAAGGCTCCACTAATTTGCCCCGTGGCTCATTTACTGTCACTGTGGTCTTTCCCCTTCTTAGCAATCATTCAGAAGCGTCTGAAGAAAGAGAAGAAGGCCAAGAGGAAACTGCAAGAAGCTTTGGAGTACGAATCCAAGAGGAGAGAGCAGGTTGAGCAGACCCTGAAGCAGCCCTCGCCCTCTGACAGCATGCGTTCAATCAACGGTCAGATGCTTCACAGTGAGACACTGTTACTATACATTTCAGCTCCAACATGTTCAGACATTAAGTGTGGCTTTCAGTAGGATGAAAAAGGAAGAAATGTTCAAATGTGTTCGGGAGATAAAAGTTTCCTGAAGCAGATATTGTGACAGCACAGATGACTCTATTGTTGATATGTGATCACTCACATCCTTTCCAGTATCTTATCATGAGCTTCACATTTATAGCAGCAACATATGGTCAAAATATTAACACTGTATTTTATCTCACGTGCAACTTCTCAGCTATTAAAATGTGTATGTTCGCTGTCCATTCTCATTATGTCATTTGAAGTTTTGGCTGTTGCTTTTCATTGTTTTTTATTAATTTTTCTTCTTTTAAATGCTCGTTACAGCTCCTCAAAGTTCATTGTGACATCTTCATATGCCTTGTTTGACTCATTAAACAGTCCCAAACCTCATAGAAAAAAGCATTTAAAAAACACTGGAAAGCGATTGGAAAGTTTGCTTGAAAATGACTGAAATGATCAAAATAGTTGCATTTTAATCAGCGCAACTGTGTGCAGAGTACACACAGAAAGACATGAAAACGTCTCATCCAGAGTTAAAATTACGACATCCATATTTAGAGGACACTTAAATGGTTGGTAAAAGTGTTAAGTAGCATGCTGCGTATATTTAGGTAACTTAAACACAGTTACTGTTCATTACTTTTATATGACAGGAGCTACTAGTTTGCAGAGTTTCATCAAAAATGATTTACTGTCAGTTTAAACCAGCCAATGTGTCAGAAAATGTAATTTTACTGTATGTTAGTGAATGATGCAGATTTGTTTTACATACGTACAATCTGTCA
>JAQQZW010000005.1:3307719-3318627 GCA_029814745.1 Zanclus cornutus | reverse complement strand
TTTATATTTCAGTTTACACATTAATAACACACAGCTTTTGATGAGTACCAATTTGTCTTCTATAGGTTCTGTGTGTTCTGCGATCATGTGCCATAAGTTCCTTAGACTCTGAACAAAGAGTCACTGAGTCTTTGAACAATACAGTAAAAAAGTCTTTTATAAGTGTTGTTGAAAGGTTCTTCATGGTCTTGATATTTATGTGAAAGCACTTTGAAAGCACTGTTCAACTTTTCAGCAGTGTTTCAAACATCTTTGAAATCACCATAAAAAGTAAAAAAAGTTCTTGTAAAGCAACATAAAATGTAAAAAAGAGGAAGAAATGCTTGGTAAAGTTCCTTGAAAAATCTTGAAAGCGCTGAAGAAGTCCTTCAAAAGTCCTCGAAATAAATCAAAAGTCTGATAAGTCTTCAACTTGCAGTATTTGTAAAATCACTGGAGGCTCCGACAAAGTGAAGAGCATTTTATCCGTGTGGTTCGTGTCCTCATTGTTAACTTCTGATGGCCGTCTTCCTGTCTCTGTCTTTGTTCTGCAAGAGATAGAAACAACATCTCATGTGATCGAGGATTCAACACTGAAATTTATGTAAAGGAACAGAATACCTTGTTTCAGGATAAAATCTAGAGACAGGGGAAAACAGCTAGTGACATAATAACCTATAGAATAAAGACTAAATTAGACTACAACGCCTATTAAGGCATACCCAAGGTACATTGAGAGCTGCTCTTGAACCCTTTGAGTATATTCATGGTCTTGGTCTTTTTTGAAAGGTGAAATTTTGAGTTTTACTATCAAGCAGTCATAAATACTAGATTGAAAAAACATCAGTAAAAGGCCCTTTTTGTCCTTGTGGCTTAAAAAATCCTTGCTGCTGCAGCATTTCCTCTTTTTCAAAGGTTAACAGGCTATACAAAATGCCAGTCATTTGCACAATCGATTGTAATTGACTCGTAATTTCTGGGAGAGGAGAGGAGAAAACAAGAGAACAAGCAAGCAAGCAATAGAGGGAGGTAGAGGAAGGACAGTAGAAAAGTAAGAAAAAAGGCTGGCAGGAAAAAAACAGCAGGTGGAATGGGAGAGGGGAATGTGAAAATGATCGTGGAAAGGTGAGAAAGAATAGAAGTGAAGGGAAGGAGCAAGCCTGAAAAGAGAAATGGAGATAAAGGAAGAGAGAGTAATGAAAGAGCAGAGGCAGGGTTGGAGGGAAGGTAAGACCAATGGAGGTAGGAGGGGGAGAAAAAGAGGAGACTTAAAAGGAAATGTAGTCAGGTTCTATTTTAGAAAAAACCTGATTTGATCTCAGGTCAGTTCCAGCCAGCACCAGTCATCCCCATTTAATCATCATCCGTCTGGATGCTGGCACTCAGAAAGGCCCGGAAGCAATCTGTGCCGGTCCACTGATCCGTCCAGCCACAACTTTGCATCTTCTTCCCCCAAAGCCTGGGCAGCTGTACCAACCAACCCTCCAGGATGAGTGGTCCATGTCAGAAATCTATTTCCACCTCATCTTGAGGTCTACGTCCTGTGGCGTTTGCTACCCCCTCAACATCACAAGGCTCTACTGTTACTCCGACATGGTGCCATGACTTGGTGGAATCCCCTTTCAAAACTGATCTATATCTTTTTATTTAAAGCAGAGTTAAGCATTAAACGCAGCTGAGAGTCAGCTCAGGAATGCCTATTGTGTTCCTGTTGATCAGGTGTGTTGTAATCCCAAGGTATCAACAGTCATACCTAGTTCTTGACGTATGTTATCAACAAAGCTTCAGGCCAAAGTCAACTCCTTTTGTGTGTAAAATTCCTGAATGTGTAGCATACACTAGTCATGATTGCATTATTACTGTACACACATATAACAAATGCCTTCCAAACAAAGAAGGGTGGTAAAAGAAGTCAGGTACTATTTCATCTTCATTTTAAAAGGCATTTAGAATATGCCGGGCATGCATGGGTGAACTAAAGTTTGGGGTTCTATTGTCATCTTGAGGTTGAAATGGAGATTAAAGGAACGTGAGGGCTCTGGCATTGAGGAATGTGGTAGTGCAAGGCACTGATTGAGGCAAAGTGTTTATATAACACTTAGTAAAACAGGTTCTGTTCATAGTGCAGCCACTATGACCCAGATTTAGCAAGACAGTATAAAAATCTGACGTTACGTTTTGCGGCCAGGATTCTCACGTGGCTCCTCGTTCCACACTGTAAAGCAAAGTAAGGGGCTTACCAGGAAAAACCCACACTTTGCTCAAATATTTACAGTTTGATTCAAACAGTAACAGCCTTAACAGAGTGCTGGGGAGATTTTGTGATAGCAAACGCGGTGTTTTTCCAAGTCTTTTATTTTCTTGTTGTCTTTGCTGGGTAAATAGTCCACAGATGTTGCAATGTTAATTTGCAAGGAATGAGTCAATAGAGCCTTAATACACATTAATACCTTTGACTCAATAAATCTTTCTCTAAACAGTTTTCCTGACATGTGCAAGATGATATCTGCAACATCTCACATTCTGACACAAGCTTTTAACAAAAGCCCAGTAATAGCAATTACAGAAAGGCTGGCCAAGACAAACACAGTGACTTTATTTCCCAATCATGTGCACGTGTGGACACTGATGTCATCCTTACTGTGTTTCTCCAAAGGTTTCCTTGGCCCATACACTCTCTTTTCAAAGATTGTCCCTTTATAATCAACTCCTGCTCCTGGTTATATCGTGGATGTCTCCAGCACCACCTGTTGCCTTAGCAACAGATTGTTTTACAGGATGATACTGGCGAAGCGATCCGGCAGGCGGTCTTAGTGTTGTGCACAGATAGAATTAGTTCCATGTGTGGATGGCTGTGGCTGGGCCTGAGCGAGGGACAAGTCATTAGTGTCAGTGTAAACAGGGAGGGTGTGGGCCCAATCTGACTGGCTCATGCTTATTCTCAGACTAATAGACAGTGAAGGCTCTGGAAGAACATAAAGGAAAATTCATAATGGATTAACCAATGCAAGAATTCCAGCTGATTCTGCACGCTGGATTCCATTAATGCAAAAATAACACGCCGCTGCTATCAAGGCTCCCTGTGGTGTGCAAATTCAAAAACTGTATTCAGCAAGGAGTGTTATTGAGCAAACGTGTTTGGTTGAATTTTATGACAAACCATGGTGTTCATTTAGGTCTTTTCAGCTGCATGGTACAGCTTGACTAGACACTACTTACTATTGTTTCCAGGTATTTTTCTCTACTTTGTTTTCCACTGCAGTTAGTACAACCTTAACATATGCAGGATTCTTTGCTAACTGCCTTCACTTTTTTTCAGCATTTGGGAAACAACACACAAGCTAACTTTGGTCTTAGGAAGCTGCAGCCTTTATTCACTGACAAATTGTAACCTACACTGTTCAACTGACAGCTACACTACTAACATTGTCCTCTGCTTTGCTCCTCAGAGTGCTCATCAGAGAGCACTCTCATTTACTTGCTCTACCACACACTCATTACACACACAAAGAAGCTATGCTACTCTTGTAACAGAAGATGGGATGAAGGGAAGGTGTATGTCACCCCCTAGTATTGGTTCACCTTGCTTATTTTGGTTGAGTAAAAAAAAAACATACAGTCACTGTTACTAGTAGTTTGGCTATTTACAATGGAAAAAGAAAAAAGAGCGACAAGATATGAGTCCAGTTAAGATGAGCTGTACCATAAAGTGGAGGAGACTTAAAATTACCGACAGATGACTTTCCAAGGAACAATACCATCTCTTGAAAGGGTTTATAATGCAACATGAGGCCTGTGTAACATGACAGGAATCATTTTGCTGCAATAAAAAATTTTAGCAGGTGATGGATGGCCTTATCATTAGGCATTACTATTACTGTCAGATAATCACAAAGAATGGAAATGGCTTTGATCGGCTCCTAAATAATGCCATGAACTCTCTTTTATAAGAACAGGAAATGTGTATTGAAGTCACAAAAAAAGAAACATTTTGTTGTAATTTTTTTAGTGTTCAACCTCTCTTTAATTCATGTATGTCGTCCTTCATTTCAGCCATTATTGCATGTTGTAAGAGGTGTCAGCTCTGTTAAATGCTGTATAAACTCTTTCAAATGTAACCAAAGCATTTACAACTGAAATGCATTTGCAGCTTTCACACGCAGTAAAATATCTTGTTTATCTGTAAATATAGGCCTGGAGGTTCTTGGACTAAGTTCATTTAGTTTAGAAATTTAGGTAATACGGCAGTTAATTATAAAACTCAGGAATAAAGATCTTTATTTTATCTGATAAATGTTATAAGGTTTGTTTTCATTTTGCAAAAGGGGCCCCCACATCAGGGCTACTCTATTTGCAAAGCCAATAATGCTACAGAAGTTGTTTGAGAGGTTTTTTATGGACATTTGATGCATGCGTTTGATCTCAAAATATAGAATTCCAGTGGAGTATCGCCGTGTTAATTTTAGAGGTCCCACATTTGTCCAGATTCATATCTTGTGAAGCAACACTTTCTGAGAGCCTTGTGAATGACTTAGGAATGACTGTGACCTGACAGGAGTTTTTTCTAACAGACAGCCGTGTCTGTTTAGCCTGTCAAGTATCCTAGTGTGTTGATCTTTTCATTATACTTACATCCATCCCTCTGAGTCAAATTTACAAGTACACACATGCTTGACTATGTGTGTGTGCATGAGCGTCGCTGCTTGCATTGTTGTCACGCAGTAAAGCAGCATGCCTCCTCGCCTATGTGCTTCAGCACAAATGTAGCTAATGTCAACATAGGAAACAAGTGGAGAGTCTAAAGCTGGCAACCCAAGAACTGCACACTGAAATTAACATGAGGGGACATCTAGTGGAGTCATGTTTGCCATGTTAGCGATTACGCCAGTGCCAGTGGGTGATGGAGGCCCATTTATGGGAACATATGAAACGTGACTGGCAGAGAGCAGCTCTGAGAGGGGAGAAACAGACAGCGGGGGCAGGAAGGTCAACAGTGAGCTTGGAGAAATCATAGACAAAGGAAGAGCATGGAAAAGAAAAGAGGAAGAGAGGTCTTGCAGAGAACTCTTCAGAGAAATGTGAGTGTTAATGTAAAGGCTGGTACAGCTGGCAAAAGATAGACAAAAGTGTGGTTGAGAGAACAGAGACGACAATACCTGTTAAATATAATACATTATTGACCATTACATTAAAGTATATAAATCCCCATATTAAATACTATCTAGATTGGATAATGGAGATATCCTGTATGCTTAGCTACTGTCAACACCCTTAAACCACTGTGAGTTACATGGAAAAGGTCAGAAGATTAACACTGACATCTAGAAGACGTTCCTGTGTTTTCAATGTATGAGACTTCTAAATCCAAGCTGACATTTAACCTCCTCATTTGAATTTGAAAGCTGATAACCATGCACCAGATTACATCACAGGGAGGGTAGTTTTAAAAAGTTCCTCCTACCAGATCTGAACTATCGCAGTTCTAATATTTGAGATTATATCTGTGTGTTTACTTTTTAAGATTTTTAGTGGACTTATCTTGTGCCTGTTGATGTAATTTGTTCTCAGGGTTCCCTAGAGAGATTGTTTTGTCAGGGAGACAGAATGAAGTAGGCTTTATGGAAGAGTATGGTCTCAAAATATAGCCTGGGTTTTATTTTTGTTGCCCTAGCCATCAATTCCATCAGCTCTGATTCCATTGTGATGAGCAAAGTAAGTGCTGAACTCTGAGAATTTAGCAACATTGTTAAAAATAGAGGAAAAAACACGAAGAGTTATTAAATTAGGCAGGTTTTAAACCTTCAGGTTAGTCAAACTCACTTCAGGTTAGTCAAACTTTGAAGGAGAAAGGCAAAAGGTAAAATTACATGAACATCCACCACAATTTGACCAACTGTACATGCAACAGTTGCGTACCCTCACTGTTTTTCTGTGCAGTTCAGGATTATTAGGAAGATTGTTTGGTTGCGATTACTTTCAGCCTCCAAATAATGTGTAAACATACTCTGATTAAAGGTCAGCTTGCCTGACTACTTAAGTTTCTAGTCCTTTTGGACCGACTTTTAAAAATGTCAGCATATTTCCAGATCTCAGCAATTACTTTGGTGGGTTTGTTATTATGACCAACAGAGCCAGTGGCCGTAGCAATAAAAATATAACCCAACTGCTCCTAAAACGACTAAGTATTTACATGAAATAAGGGTGTCGGTCATGTCAAACTAGTAAAAAGAAAAGATGCACTTCCAGTGTTCAGCTTTTGTAGTTATGTCATAAGTTCATTACAAAACATGGTAAACTGGAGAAAGGACAGAAAAAGAAAGAATGACAAGCTGTCATGTTTGACTCTGATGACTGATCCAAGTTTGTTGCACCTATACTACACTACAAATCGCCCCATGATGCTTTACATGCTAAACATTCCTTTACTGAAAGCAGCTCATCCGGTGTTATGTTACACTGGAAAGAGTTTATTGAAAAGAAGAGAATGAGTGACATGCTGTATTTTAAGTGCAACATAGGAAGAACATGTTGTCAGTCTTAGCTGCTTTATAATTCTGAGATCAGTGGAGCTTTGGAGGAAACAAGTGCAGAATTAAAAATTTACAGATGGAACATTTGCTAGACTGTGCTGCTATTCCAAAATATAAGTTGGACTAAGAAACCTTGTGTATATCCAAGTCATTTTGCATATTTCCAACCACAGTATAGCTACGTTATATTATCCAAGGCCTTTTAAAATAATTACAAGGGTTTTAAAACAATAACATCCAGTCTTTTCTGAATACTTTCATTCTGTCCATACTGGAAGAGGAGACAATATGTATGATTGTGTAGCTGCATATCTAACATTTCAGGAAGTTATTCCAGCAGTCATTTCCTCTACCTTCGCCAGATTATAGGGCTATGAGTCTGCTTGTGGCACGGCGCCACACTTCCCCACCACAATACCCTTTCGTCACCTCTGAGACATTCACCCAGGTGTTTCTCTACGGTCACTGTCCTGGTTTACTGTGGTTCTGACTGACAAGAGGGAGGTCCGGCTCTACGTTAAGGCTGTAATTACGGCTGTGGGTTTGGCAGCTGATGGCATTGCTGTCATTGTCTGGCTACAGTGACACACACGTTAAGAGAGAGAGACAGAGACAGAGACAGAGAGAAGAAGAGTGAGATAGAGATTTATTGTCTGCCAAAGTGAAGAGGGGAGAAGAGGAGAGCTGAAAAACAAAAGGATGTTTGAGATGACTGAAGAAAACAACAGAATTCCAGTCCTGTGTAGGTGCAAGTGTTGCCTTTAGACGAGTAGTTGCTGAGGCAGGATGGTCACTTTTATTCAGTGTTACCGCCAGTGCATTCATTTGCATGGAACACCTTAAAGGCTATTAGAGGTCTTCTTTGAATATTAGGAGACATTTCTATTCTTTATTCCTTCATTCAGGAAATGACATGACAGAGGGATGGAGAATGGGAAACAAAGGTCCAAGGCTGGGTACAGAGCAAAGACACTCATGGTCGGGACCTGATTAACCCCTAGACCACCAGGAAACCACTTCACTTTTTTGCATAGCTGACGAAAAGTGACAGTATCAAAAAGTTACATTATCCATAGCTGTAGAATTGACAGACAGACTTAAGTCACAAAAGTGAGGACATGTGACTTGACTTGGACTTGACTGCTGTGAGGCCCCTATACGATGTGTGATGAAAGTTGTCACACACAATGACATTTCACTGCGCGTTTCTGATAAAATCGTGGACATTTGCATCAGTCTGAACAAAAGCAAATGTAAACTTCAACAGGTTCTGACCTGGTCAATCCTGGTCAAAAAAAAAGAGTCATCAACACACTTCACACATCAACACACTTCATTCATCTGGACCCCCTCACATTTTAAAAAATGCAGAGGAAAAAAGAGGGGAAAAAAAGCGTTGGTATGGTTGAAGCAGAGGTCACATTGTGAAAACACGATCCTAATCTTAAATCTTGATTGTGATGCAAAATGCTGTCATTGTCTGGTTGTGCCTCTTCCTCATTCCTCTTCCTTATAGTATTAGAGCCCATATAGATGTCTTTGTCATTGCAGCAATGTAAATATGTAAGTGCAGTTTAATTTTGTCATTTTTTTGCATGCATGCATGCATTATATGGTCAAATTATTGAATTGTATGGGATGATCTAGCACTGTGGATAGTTGGAGCAAGAGGAAAGGCATGTGCTGTCAGACCGTCCCTTTAACTCAGGTTAATTCTTTTTTTGTAGCAAACAGTCTTTAGACTGCAGCAGAAATGTTTGTTTAAATGACTGAATCTACAAAAATGGGATGAAGAAAATTCTTTCGTTAGACTAAACTATGTTATGAATTTTGAAAATATTTTCATTCAATAAATTTTTGCCATCTGGGCTTTACAACACTCTGGAGTTATTAAAATTGCTTGGATGATGCAAGTCAGAAACAATCCTACTCAGCCACAACTGGAATCTAATTCTATAGGCTACCTAGCGTTAGAAATTAGTAGGATCATTACAAAGAAGCCTCCTTCATAATTCCCCTGCACACAACATATTTCATGTTCCTACATGGCAGTTAGAAAAGGTGCAGCTTTAATATCCCTCTTAAGCCTTTGGACTTGCTGCTCATGTACGATGCCAACTTTCATTTCATTTGTATCCACAGTCACAGCTAAAACTGTTACTCTCAGGCCTTTGAACCAGGAGTTTGTGTCACTGTATGGTATGTGTGACTTACTACTATAAATACCATACTATTTAAAACAACAGTTTAATGAAGAACAGGGTCTCTGTGCTGTTAGTTTACAGTGAAGCAGATATTAAGAGACAATAGAGGTATTAACAGCCTCTTCTAGTGCACCTGCAAGCTTTAGACATTTCCAAGCAGTGCTTTGAAGCAGCTCACCACTTTACAAGGGAAAAAGTAGTTACTGCTGATACCTGCCAACAAGCCCAGGTGTGCTTCTTCTGCCCTAGATCCCAAGAAAGACAGTTCAACTTGTGGTGGATTCATAATCATGATGTGTGGGAGTATTCAGCACTCATTTTTTGTAGCCAACATTTTCTGTGGTTATGGTTGATGAATGGAGCCAGTATAACTTAGCTGCTAATAGTAGCTAGTTAGCAAAGCTGTACAAAATTGCACAGTGTTTGGTGTTGAGTAATGTAACGCATATTCAATGTTTTCATTTCAAGCATAAATTCTTGCTTCAGTCCATGTAGGACTGTGTGTAGGTTGAGGAGAGTGGTCAAAATAAAGTAGTCACACGAATAATGGTTATTCACGATTCAAAAGCAGCCTGAGCTCAACTGCAAACAGTATAAAAAGTCCTCTCTCTGTTGATTTTTAGTGTGTGATGTCTAAATTCTTACATTCACTGTTGAAAGTGAATCTGCTCTGTAACTTTCCTCTCTGACTTAGTCACTTACATAACTGGTCCGAATAGTAATAAATAACTGCACAGGTCCTGGATAAGTCCTGTTGTGTGGGTGATCACAAAATAGTTCCGACAGCAGAGATCATCAGCAGCACAATAAAACCAAGGTTACAATGACAGGAGGATATGAAAAATAATGCACAAGAGGAAACAACACATATTTGCTACTGGGTCAGTGGACACCAGACCTGTAAAGGAGGAAATCTAAAAACTGGTAAGATTCTCCATCTTTTGCCTTTAAAGGAGCAATCCTTGTATATTGAAAAACCCTGTTATCAGTCTTAGTGTTGTGCATTTACACACAATGCTGTGACAGGACAGTTTGTGATGCCCAGAGATGACGTATAGGAAATCACTATCAATATATGAGAAGGAATTACAAAGATGCACACATTCGATAACACACTCAGAGGCTTGTACCTATCATTTATAGTGTGTGCATATATAATGATGTGATCGTAAGTCAATAGTTGCATGCCCATGCATGTACACGCCTCTGTGCATGTGTATGCATGTGTGTTTGGTGTACTAATTCTATAATTGCATTGAATGATTGAAGCTGACACCCTGCACTTTTCATGTTATCAGTCATTAGCGAGAGTGGAGAGCATTATGAGTGTTGTAACCACACACACACACACATAAAATCCATTCCTGTCTGCCACGTTTCATTCATTCATCCATTGTTGACGAGAGAAAGGGAAACACTTAAACACAATTTCACAGCCGGGCCTGGTGGGATATAGTTTGTTTATTAGTTTGGTTATGCATATCAATGGGCTGTAAACACACAGCAGGGCAATAGCAGCAACTTGTTTTCCCTAGTTGCAATACTGTCACCTCCATCACTTGAACTGTCCAAGTTCATTCTATGATTCTTATGTCGAGGAAATATTACTGTTACCCTCACCATGCATATCAAGTTGATGCTTTATCTTGACTAAAATGCGTTGCATACAAGTTTTTCTTATTTGAAGAGAGCAACATGCAGAGGTATATTGAACTGGAAAAAAGAACAAAAAAGGAAACTGACAGTGAAGAATCATCCAGGACAGAGATTTGGGGATGGAGCAACATTATCCACTTCACTGACCGCTGCAACAACATGCAGAAGGATGTCAGTGTGAGAAAGAGGAGGGCTGGTGATGATTGAGAGATGCCCAGGAAAACGATGAGGTGCAGAAACCTCACCAACCCCACTGAACACGGTAAGCGGTCAGTGAAGGATTTAAGAATCCAAAGGGGCGAGAGAAAGACCAATATTCAGGTTTCAGCATTTTGCTATAGTATTCATGATTTCGCCCATGTGTCACTTCTCCCTATTTTTCTCCTTCACCTCTTCCTTTTGACCACGGGCTGACAAGGCCAGTGTTGTTTGCAACTATTTACCAACTAAACTGTCTTAGTGTGTGAGAGTGGTGTGAAAATGGTTAGAAAAAGCTGCTTTATCATAACAATGGTTTGTATAGTCCTATTTCTAGTCGT
>JAQQZW010000005.1:1340967-1351470 GCA_029814745.1 Zanclus cornutus | reverse complement strand
GGAAAATGTTTTTGCCTATCAGGTCTTAAGACAAAATGGTATAAAATCTGCTAAACTGCTACTTGTGAAACTGCTACATGTGTCTATCCAAGAAAAGTAGTTGGATTTGGCACTTTGACACACTGTCCTCAATTATTTTTCACATTAAAACATCCTTATATTTCTCTTTTTCTATATTATCCAATAAAGTGAAAGAGAAAGAGAACTTACTTCTGACATGGTTCTCTGCGCAGTACAACATATCTGCTGCATGGATGAACTGATAGCCAGATCCTCGTACCCGCAGTTCAGCCTCTGTGTAACCCAGTACTATCTTCCCCCTGTACATAAAAAAAAATTTTTTTCAAAACATTGTTCACGGTACAACAAACATCTTACATCTATATCTAGCATGTGACCTTTAAAGCATCGCAGCAAAACAAATACAGAGGAGAATAAAACCACACATGCTATTTAGCATGAAGTATGAAGATTCTCCTACATGAATGTAACATTAATTCCTGGTACTATGCTTTTATCCTTACAAAGAATAAGGACATGAACTAGGAAATAAAGGACTGAGAATGAAGATATGTTACATTAAAACATGTGTGTACATGTATGTTGCATGCTAGAATATTTACTTTGCATCACAGGCCAGGGGTGTGAAGTCCAGCTTGTGTTTGGTTCTGAAGATCATGTTCTTTGTCCTGATCTCCAGGATGGATGGGGGCTGCAAAGGAGTTGCAATGGCAAAGAGGGCTAGCTGAGGTGGGACCTTTCCTCCGTTTTCTTGCCGCTGGTTCTGTCCATGCAGAAACTTCAGTCTGCCATGGATGTTCAAAGCCTGTCAAGAAAAGAAAATATGGAAGTTTGAGAATAAATGTCTTTTGTATAAGTTCTTTCAATGTGTTAATATCTACAAGATTGCAGAGGCCCACTCAGCCACACAGTAGCTTCATTTACACATTTACTCATTTGCACATGATAAGTCAATATTGGTAATTATCTTTGCAAAGCAGTACTCTGATATGTTTCCATGGCTATGACAATAAACATGATGGGGGTGTATTTCTGGAAAACACACTCCCATATAGCCCCACTACTGTACTGTATTTCACTGAAGCCTGTGGCCTTCAGCTTAATCCAGTTCTCTGCTGTCCAGCCACGTGGTACATTTGTTCTGAACACACATTTTTCACTAAAATTTAGCTACAGAATAATGTTTACATCTCAATCCTCAAACACAATATATTGTAAACTATCAAAGAAACAAGGAGGTAATCCTGCAGCTCCTCCCCTCTCAACCTGAAGCTCTACTTTAAACCTTAGAGCAGTGATAATTACAGCCAAATATGGCCCGTGTTTGGGTGTTGTGTGATCCGTTACCATTTTCTTTTTCACAATGACAAATGATAAATTGATTCACAATAGAAGTTTGTTTGTTTATACAGATTAGTAAAAGTTAAATAATGTCCCTAGCCTGTCACTGGGAAAGCTGCATATTATCCTGTCAGTAATGTGTTCAGTAGACAGAATGGGTGACACTTGATTTCTGCAAAAGTTTATATACACCCGCATGGGACTGCTGTGAATGGCTTTGCCTCTAGGCAAATATAAGTGAGAGTAAAAGACCGGTTAAAAATGATAACAGGCAATTCAAATAAAAAAGGAAAGATGAATTTGCCTCATTTTTTTGCCTTTATTTTGATGTCATACCAATTCTAAACCCCTATGTTTAACTGCCAAATGACATTGCTGTGTGCAAGGTTGCTTGTATCAGCTGTCATCATGACTAAAAACAAGTGCTTAGAGCTGGAACATGTTTTAAATAAAACTAGTAACTGCTCCTCACAAATCCTCCCTTGCCAATAAACACATACAATGAGGGTTCAGTATATTTTTAATGGAAGAGGAAGAAGGTCATTGCAATGGCCCAAAAGCTTGAAATCCAAGCATAACAATTTCCAGTGTAATACCAAAGTGTAAGTCAGCATGCAAAATGAGACAAATGCCGCCTTGCATTTCGGACGTGGCAATATTTCAGAGGAAACACGATACTCATCCTAGAGTAAACCGTGTCGTTAAAGGTATTACAAAGTCATTCTTTTCCCCCTTTTTCTCACACTTCATTTGGGCATTACTCTAGTTTACCAAGGCTTTCTGTGGTTATGGTGGATTTGTGTGGTTTATCAAGTTTTCCTGGCTTTTCTCCCCTAAACTCACAACACTAAATCACACATTTGTCTAAACAGATGTGGTTTTTACCCACCATGACATAAAATTTGTGCAGAGCACCTTTGAGTTTTTCTTACAGACAAGTTTTGATCGATTTAGTTCTGTGACACTATTCAGCAGCACACATTGGAAGTGCACATGTCTGTCCTCATATTTTATACCAAAGCTATTGTTCATTCAGGAGCTCTGAATTACTGCTGGCTTTTCGACTCGAGAACATTAAGTTCTTCCTCTTTACTTTAATTCACTCTGCTCTGACTCACAGCCATGTTTTAATGACAGCAGAAGCATTTTAAGTTAGCTGAGGAGAGCTGTAAACAGATGAACACCGTTGACCTGATGAGAGAGAGAAACCACAATGTGGGAATGAGCAAAAATTCAAATGAGGTTAGCAAGACAAGGGATGTGGACAAACAATAAAAACATTAAGTCAGTGCAGCTTGATTGACACGTTCATGTGGGCAGATCTTTACCATAGCAACATAACTTTGGTTGCTAGGAATAACATAAGCAGATGGATGGAGTGTCTGATTTTCCGCACTGACCGACAGCAAGAGACAGCATCTGTTAGTGTGTGTGTCTGTGTGCGTCAGTACGTGTGCACTCACATCTGACTTTGTGTGTATGTGAATGTCTCTCTATATAAGCGTGTGTATGTGTGGGGATCTTGATTCTCCATGCCCAGAGTTTTGGCACAGGGAAAACGTATTAGATTCAGGGGACAAATAATTAACTGGCATCAGCTGGTGAGGTCCAGCAAAAGGTTGCCACTACAAATATAGCCACTTTTCTTCACAATAAATAGTTGTCGGTGTAGGCAGAGGCCTCTGGAATGACAGAACACACTGCCTGGCATTCACTGCAGCCCTGATTAATGTGACAGAGAGGTCTTTCAAGTGTGCGCTGAAATAGAACATCAAACAGTTCAGACAACAGCAAACATCGTCTCGACCAGCCGGTCTATCTGGCATAACAGTAGAATTTGTCTGGTCTAACCCTCCACACTAAAGGACAGAAGGAGTCCCACAATCCCCTGCTTTTTTCATTCGGCTTGGCAAATCTGAAATTCAAAATTTGGGATTATGTTAGGAAGACATTGTCTGTTTATTAAATATCAAATACTGACTGGTCTGACTGAGATTCTTGTTTGATCTTGATCAGTTTGACAGCTGTTTGTAAAAAGGATATTTTGGGGGTGGGTTTTGTGGGGGGCACTTTATTCATTTATTTGGGGGAATGTGAATTTGTCATTTTAAATAATAGAATAGATTTATGATTTACTTACAGCAACTATTCCAGTGTGCATTCCTACATTGAAAAAATAATTGCATTTTTTTCTTGACCTTTTAAAACTTCAAAAAAAAGCACAGTTTAAAAATATTTAGATAAATGGAAAAATTAAATAGACTTTTTTAACAGCAGTGAATTAGTTTGCATCAGTGCTATCATTGTCTTAAGATGTCATTTTATACCGAGAAAAAATAAAATGGGACCGAAAGCGTTTCAATTTTCATGTATGACATTGTCTCTTACGTTTACTCTTATATTCTTAGTAAGACGGACTCACTTTTCTCACAGTGTTGCTGTAGTCAAAACGTCAAAATCCTTGGCCAACATGTTGGTCTTCAGCTTCATTGATGTTATAGGAAAAAAAATTAAAGTTGTGTGTATACACGTTTGAAGATTATCAGCAGTAAAAGTTAGTGTGTGCTCATAGTAAGAGTGCTGCTAGAGTGGGCTGCGACAGCAGTGTGATCTACTGTAATACACGTGTGAAGACTGTCAGTAAACACCTCAATGTATTATGGTGTTGAGAGACAGTACTGTGGTGGTCTGGGCACTCAGTTATCAGTCAGTAACAGGGTGACATGTGTGAAGCTGCTCAGGCACCCATGTTAGCATCTTCAGCACCAGAATCACAACAAGCTGGGATAAGACGAGAAACCCAGTTTTCCAGTTGAGTGTTTTGGCACACAACTGTTTAGCGTATCAGCGTTCTGCTGTCATAAAATTAGCACCTTTCTTTAAAGACAGGCGGTGATGTTTGGGGAGGAGCTGGCCGATGTGAAGGGGGATATTTTGACAGCTGCCAGGGCCACGGTTAATGACTGAGCTGATGATATTTCAGCTTTTATTGACCTGTCAGTTCTTATCAGAGACTTTCTCTGTAAACAGCCGTGGAAGCATGGCAGGGTCGAGTCCATGAAGAGAGGCCTGTGGTGGTAACTATAGGGGTGGAAAAAGTCTTTTCACCTCTGAAAAGGATTAAAAAAAAAAAAGACATGAAAAAACTGTTGTTGTAATAAGGTTTTCGATGTTGTAAGTGTGAGTGGAAATTAGTCAGAATAAATTTAGATCACAGTTGGATGTTTCCGTCAACTTTTGGCTACTTCTAAATATAAACAACTACTGTAAACACTACTGAATTACTCTTCATTTAGGTGCCGTCTTGCCAGTTTTTGCATTGCTTTTTCATAAAAATGAAAAAAATACACACATACTAACTCATAAAAAAATTCCTTTATAATTTAAGAAATACAATTTCTACTAACATGTTCAAATGCTGACAGGCTAGCTACACCCACACAAACACACCCACACAAACACACAAACACACACACACAGACAAGTTCACAAACGGGTTACGCTCTGTAAACAGGGTACAAATCCTGACAACTTTGCACACAAAGTCGAGCTCAATTTTAGCCTCCAAAGTAAACTATCATTCATGGGCCAGCACTTGGCTTTCACAAAGGCCCACTGTAGTTATCACCTAAAGTGTGAACGGACTGCTTTTTTATAAACAATGTGGACAGCCAAGAAAAACATCATAATTCCATTTATTTACTTTGAGAAAGATGTAATCTCTGGCACTGGATATCTCTCAGTGTATCTTTGGCCAAAACAAGGTGAACTTTAGAGCTGCACATTTTTACACACCTCCTTCTACAACCCAGACCTTTGTGATTCCTCTGCACTTGTATTTGACTTTCACATTCCTACGCTGTGGCTTGCTGAGATTGAAGAGTTGGGGGCAGTGGTGGTAGCCTAAAGGTTGGAGAAACGGGCTTGTGACCAAAGGGCCAATAGTTCAAATCACCGGAAATCAGGATGGGAAAATGAACCAACCTGCCTTAGAGGCAAACAGAGGAATACTGTGGCTGTACTGGGCAGACCTCAGGTGTGAATGTGTATAATTGTGCAACTGTAAATAATTGCAGGTACTGCAATGGTAACTTGACACTCAACAGTAATCTTAATGCCCCAACATATTGTAATGTAATACCTACATAAACTCATGTTAACCAAGTTTGCTGGTTTATGATGGTTAATGCCCAAGAAAGGTACAGAGACACCAGAGGGGATCTAAAAATGGGGAGTCCAGGCTCACTTACTGCTGTTAAAAAAATTAGATTTTATCTGAAGATTTGCTACATCATCCAAGTGACTTTGAAAGGGTTATTTACAATCTGAATGTATTTGGTACATAATACATTAAAATCTGAGAAATTAAGGTCTGTAAAGAATCATTTAAAATTTTCATCCTGTTATTATCATTGTCGTAGTGCCATAATCAAATAAAGCCACATAAAAATCTGCTCAAAGGGTGAGATGCTAATGGTGCTGAAGATCTGGAGAAGATTTGGTGTCTGGCTAAAGACGTCAATATACAGATGGGCGAAAAAACAGAGTGTCTCAGTAATTTGTTGGGACCCTAGAACAGCCTCAATGCTCTTTGGCTTGTAGATTCTTCATTAGAGTTCTAAAGGGTATTCCATTATTTGGTTTTTTGATAGAGAGTGAGCTGTTACACAATGCACATATGTGTCCAATTAGGTGACTGCATTTAAAGGTTTCTCTACCCTTTTATTAAATTTTGTCAAATTTGGTTGGGCGGGTCCTGGAGCAGGCTAAAAGGATCTGAAAGGGCAATAGAGGTGGTGTGGACTGGGTTCAAAATAGTTGAACATTGATTAAAGCTGCCAAGCAAACAAACATTTTAAATTGTGACAGCTACAACATAATTGGTTACCAGAGGTTGTGGTGGAATCAAATTGGTAAAGTGGATGGGGGAAATGCCTACAGGCAGTTGATTTAGATAGAAGCAGGAAAGAAAAAGCAAATTTAACATTAGTTAACCCTCATTTGGACAATCTACATCTACTCTCTCAGCCTGCTAATGGGAAGTTACTCTTTTTTGCAGCACTACTTTGTAATTTAATCTGCATTTACAGGTGTATTTTTACTAAACATTTTGTTGAGTGCAGCTTTAAAGTAAGGGGGAAACGAACAGCTCTGAGAAGTCACAACAGGTCATATCCTAAAGTTGTATCATGCCTCAAAAGACTGATCATTTTACCTCAAAAAGCACTGTGTCTGAAGCAGTAAATTATGCTCAATACCTGCGCAAAATATTCCTTTAAAAAATTACAAAACGCTTGTTGGGCAAAACCACCAATATCAGAGTCATGTATGAGACACTCACACACACCCTCTAACTGATTTGCGCTTTACTATATGTATGAGCACACACTGGTAGAGTCTGCATTACAGTGCGTTGTTCTGGTGAGAGACTGATGTGTGCACTGAAGAATCTTCATGTGATGTGACGATATCTGCAACTTGAAACGGCTGCCCACCCACATGCCAGGGCTCGCTCTCTGTCCTGCTTTTAGATTTCCATGGCCTTTAATGTGAAAAGCCCACCCTGCTGTAATTTGCACTCTAGTAAAACCGACAAGTGACTTAGTGACGGGAAAGGTTGCAGTGACCCTGTTAACTGCCCCAAATTTGCAGTATTAAAATGCAGCTAGGGATGTAGTAACATAAATTTTATTGCAACTGCAAGTGTTCCTATTCAGGAACACGCCAAGTCAGGACAGTTAATCTTTCAATTTCTTACATGTTGCTTCAGGGAAAATTGTAATAAAAATATACAAAGATAATACATTTATTGTTTTATTGAAAAATGGCTTAGATACCTGAATTTCAATGGCCTGCCCATATCTAAAAATGGTAGAAAGTTAAGTAAAATCTGATGCAGCATTGTTAAATTGAGTGTATAAATCACATTTTGAAAGTACAATCAATTGATTTTAAATTAAGAGTACCATGAAGCTGATCCCTGATGGTTTTTAAAAAATTAACTGTATATTAAATGCACAGACAAAGGTTTTAAATAGACTACATTTATATGGCCTCTTTCTAGTCTTATCAGCCACTCAAAGCACTTTACAAAACATGTCAGCATTCATCAATTCATACACACACTCATACACATACGCAGACAGTGGTGGCAGAGGCTACCAAGCGATGTGCCACCTTCTCAGCAATACCCATTTACACACCTATGGCACAGCCATCGGAAGCAGTTGTGGGTTTAGAATCTTGCCCAAGGACACTTTGACATGTAGATGAAAGGGGCCAGGGATCGAACCACCAACTTTTTGATTAGTGGACGACCCACCTTATCTTCTAAGCCACAGCCACCCCACTGTCTTATGTTGGTCATACACTAAATGAACAGACTTTTGATTTTAACTGCAAGCTGTATTAGGCCTTCTGTTTAAGTATAGTGTGTTTATATATATATACAGTATATATACACATCTCCATCTGGCTGAACAGGTGCAACCTTGGACACAGCTAAAGCACTCTGGAAATGTGTCCCCATAAATCAATTTAGATATAATTACAGACAACACTACTCATCAGTCAGCATTTGCTCATATCATGTCTTCTGAAATGATTAGCATAGCTAGCTATTTTCACTGATGGAGTGATCAAATCATGTACAACTTCGCCCTTCTTCTCTTTCATCTAGGTTCAAACACTTGTGTAAACTGATCCGACTTTTCATTCACATTTAGAATTATTATTAGGTAGGTAGTATACTATGTGTTAATACATATAGCTATTTGTGCACAGTAAAGCACTGACATTCGTAAGATACTGATACGAGCAGGAATAGAAATAAGAGTCAGTGATTCTAAAATAATTGCTTTAATTTGCTGCAAAATTCTTTATAGATAAAACTGTTGAACAATCGGCTCATGTTATCAACAAGAAGCCATCTTGTGTTTCATGCACCATACACACAGATTTGTCAACGTGGCTGGTTTGATCCCATCTCTAGTTTTATCCAATGTCTTACAGTGGACGGGAATGTTTAAAGCTGGGGTACAGTGACGTAAAATCAAGTGTCAACATCTGAGGCTGAAAAATGAAACCAACATGGAGGTGCCAAAAACTTTCCTAGGATGGCCACTTGAGGCTGTCTCCAAAAGCAAGTGAATCCCTACAGCGCCCCATATTAAAATGGATCAGCTTTGAAGCAGATATAAACATGTTTACAGTCTGGTACAAAAAACAGTTTTAATCTCTAAAGCATAATTAATGGCATTTGAGTAGCAGTAGTCTCTAGCTGTCTGCTTGGCATCCCACAGTTGTTGGTAGCAATGCATATTTTCCCCAGCTTCCCCTTCCAAAAATGGTCACTTCTGCCTCCCAAAAACCAAGATGGCAACTGCCAAATTCAAGGCTTCAAAACTGTAGTCCACAA
Organism: Zanclus cornutus; assembly: GCA_029814745.1. Classification (NCBI taxonomy): domain Eukaryota; kingdom Metazoa; phylum Chordata; class Actinopteri; order Acanthuriformes; family Zanclidae; genus Zanclus; species Zanclus cornutus. The sequence continues at coordinate 1,342,691 of JAQQZW010000005.1, read as the reverse complement.
ACCAATCGTTGATGCCATAGTGGTTCTGTCCATCATTTAATATAGTGGGTGGGATAGGGGGGTAGGGCTTGAGGTGGAGCGGGGTGGGGTGGCCCCTTCCCTACTTCCTAACCCCCTACTTTCACTGCCCTTGCTCGAACCACACACATCTTCAAACTCAGCCTTCATTTTAATGTCAGTCCCATTCTAGGGGTATTTTGCTGCACTCTTACTTGAAACAGAACAGGGCAAGTGCCTGTCCATCTCGTTTCGCTTCATCTATTTCCAAACAAAATATGACGGGGAACAATTACATTGACGCAATGCCAGCTGCTGGGACGTTTACATGGCAGCCAACTGTGATATGAACATAGATCATACCGTCAGCTTGGCCCTTTCCACACCGGCCCCCCAAAGGGCCAATCTTCCATTTATGGAAGGTTTGGCGATGAAGAGGGCAAGGCTGGGATACCACAGCTTTCTGGCTGCTGCTCCACAGCAGGTCACTTGCCCCCTTTGTGTGGCGTTTCTGGCAGGGGGTCAGGAGGCAACACCCAGTGGTGCGTGCCTCTGCCCCTCAATGGGAACTGCCAATGATGCTCAACGTTTTGGTGAGTGATTCCTATGTGCCTCTAGAGCACTCCTCTCTGAAGGCGGAGCTATGTGCCCACCACAGCTGCATGCTGCTTTGTGGTGACTGCAGCAGAGCCTCTCTCAGACCGAATCCCTTCTTTGTTCCCAAGAACATAAGGGGCTCCCTTAGGTTGAGAGTAATACAGCTGGATTTTTTCCTCCATCCAAAACTGGGGATAGTAAGGCAAAATTACATCTGCTATGCCTAGTACATGTGTTGGCATGTTACATGGAATGAATGTCCCCACACACTGAACAGCTGTTTGTGTGCTTTGGTGATAGAGTGGTTGATAAGGCCCTGCCCAACAAGCACCCTGCTGGTTGGCTTTGTAAGTGTGTCTGCCAAGTGTGTCTGGGATGAAAATTACCAAAAACAGTTAGAAAAAACAATCTGAATTCATCTATGCTGCCTGTGCTTAAAGAACTAGGGTTAACATATTGTAACCTTTGTGTTTGCTATATTTTTCATAATGTATTGAAGCAAATGAATAGTATATTTTGTAAAGAATACTAAAAAAAAGGAACATCAGACAGAAATGTACTACTGCATATACACTACACATCTAGCAAATACAAAACCGCTCTGTGATATTAAAGATGGATCACATGCTCTTTCGTTGACAATCCTAAAACCACTCCAACTCCATGGTGGTGATGGACTGAGCTTGTGTGACATGTGGAATCAAGGAAAGTGCTGATTAATTAAAAGCCAGCTAATTGGTGGTCTTCTGAAATAAACTTAATGACCTGGTGACAAACAGTATGAACGGTGTAAATGATCAGGCACATGGCACCGTGACAGAAGGCTGAGAGAGGGGGGTAGTGTAGAAAGAGGAATAGTGTATAACATTACATTATATGGACAGATGACTAGTTGAACAGCTCTAACATGCATATAATACACTATAGATGGATGAAATCTGTCCTTAAATGTGAGGGAGTCTTCTAGTAGTCCGCATTTAGGTTAAGATGAACATGCTATTCCTATCACTGTGCTTCTTTCCTGAAAACAAAAGCAGGTTCTAACTTAATCAGCTGTTTATTTCATATTCTTATTCACCATTTGTTAATATGAATTTATTGTCTTAGTATTCATAAAAATGAAAAAGGCT
>JAQQZW010000004.1:25327119-25341082 GCA_029814745.1 Zanclus cornutus | reverse complement strand
CTGTTAGGCAGAGTAATAAAGTCTATTTACAGCACTTACTTTATTAACTGAGGCTTGATTCAGTTTGAACTCCCTGTTAGTCAGCAGCTGGTTACTCACTGACTAACTGACTCTGCCCAGTGGCACCTGTGTTACCTCTGCAGGTGAGTGGGGCTGTGCCACTGGGTGGCAACCTCACATTCGCCTCTGTGGCTGTCAATCACAGAGGTTGTGAACGAATGACATGGGGAAGACACCTTTCCTCTCCGGCTGTCCCTCAATGTGTCCGATCTAAGAAAAAACACCACACAATCAAATTATAACTCAGATTACATCTGTTTATTTGTCTGATAGGCCACATCAGTTAAACATGACAGCTTAATCTGCTGTTGTAGCTTTTATTCCAAAAAAATCCACCTTAATGTGTTTGAGGGGTGTGCGTGTCGTCATGTCCCTGGGAGCTGTGTTGTTGGTGGCAGTAGCTCCTATCAGGGTCTGCCAAGGCAAACTGGTCGAAGGGGTGGGGCAGACTAAGAGCAATTCACAGACCCCATATGAATCAAACAAGGAGGAGCTGCAGCAACTTGCCAGAAATGGAGAAACTGCTGCCCCCCTCTGGATCCACAGCTGGGCGGGTAGCTCGCCACTATTGTCTGGTGGCCCGGCTTTGACCCATGGGGTCCATGCTAAAGGACCTACATGGAGCCACCACCCTGTGAGCCAACCGCACAAATGGGACAGGCATTGGGGTCAGGTGCATTGCAAGTTTGGCCGCAGGCAAAGGCAAGAACCAAGGTATACTGACCGCTATCATAGCAGACTGGTTCTTGGGATGTGGAATTTCATCTCTCAGGCAGGGAAAGAACAGGAGCTAGTGGGGGGGAAACAATAGCAACTAGATATATTTGGGCTCAACTCTAGAAATAGCACTGGATCTAGAACAAAAAACTACATAGGGACTGGACTCTCTTCTTTTCTAGAGTTTCCCATGGTAAGAGGCGCCTGGCCGGGGTGGGACACTCACGAGCCCCTGGCTGAGTGAGGCTGTGTTGGAGTTCTCACTGGGGAATGTTGCTGTTGCTTGTGCTAATGCACCAAACAGTAGTTCAAAGTACCCAATCTGTTTGGAGATGTTAGGTGGCATCCTGGACAGGATATCACCCAGGGGACTCTGTAGTTCCACTGGGGGACAAATGCTCAGGTGCCCAGGTGAGTGCTCAGGTGATTGGGAGGAACGGCCTGTCCGATCTAAATCTGATTGTTTTTTTGTTGTTGGATTTCTATGCTAGACATGAATCTAGTATTTGTCCTGTAGTATGTAAGACCAGGTATGATGATGTACCCTTCAAACTGCACAAAGTTTTATTTCTTTAAAAACACCAGTTAAGAGGTGCCGTCATATGTGTTTTGCTAATGTAGCTCATCAGATAGGTCTCTTTTTCTTGCATATTCTTTTCAAGTCTAGAACTGTGTTGTTTAGTGAGTTGCGTTTTCTTTTCTTTACAGTAAGAGTGAGAAAGCTGATGATGAAGTTTGCGTTACCTACCCACCACTCCTGGTCCTCCTCTCCAGTGACAATGATAACTTCTCCCTCTGTAAAAGTCAATTCATCATCGTTATCAGCCTGACAGTCATAGATGGTTTTCACCCGCCGGATTTTATTCTTCACCTGGAGAACAGACAGAAAACACACAAAATAAAGAGTCAGTTTACTTTTCTGCATTTTAAACTGTGATCCTGTGAAAACACGTTATTTCTGAAGGACCCTCACAGAGTTGATTTTGCGCGGCAGAGGAACGGGCATCTCCACAGCACTGGGTGGAGACTCCTCAACATCTTCTGCCGCTGGTTGAGTTGTCAGCTCGCCCTGCAGGACGGATGAATGGCTGTCTGCTGCAGCAATCTTGGATTCCTGTGTTTCTGTAGCAACACAGGCGGGGCCAGGCCTGTCGCTGAGTGGCGGTTTTGGGGGGAGGTCTGCGATTTGAGGTTTTGGTGGGAGGTCTTTTAGGAGAGGTTTTGGTGGAAGGTCAGACAGGTGAGGTTTGTGTGGGAAGTCTTACGGCTGGGGCTTCTCAGCTAATGGGGCCCTCTGGACGGAGTCTGACGGGGTGAGGGGAGGTTTAGGAGATGCATCAATGAAAGGAGGAGACTTCTGGGGGTCAGGCTGGGAGGAGGGGGAGGAGGAAGGTCTGTAGAGGAGGTCTGGAGCCTGGCTGGGCTTATCCACTGACGGGAGGTGGATGATGTCAATTTTCCTTAAAGCCACTAAGAGATAAAAGACAAATCTGACTGAGAGAAATGAACAGGTTTAATATCCAGAAGGAGGAGGCAGATAATGTATCATCATGGTCAGATGCTGGGATTTCTGATTTGTTGCCAGTTTTCAAGAGGGAGGGCGTTACGCAATATGAGCTGGTCTATGGGCAGACGATGGAGAGGCAAGACTAGAGGAAGAGAATGAGGGAAGAAGAGAGACAGTGCAATTCTTTCTGTGGAGACTATGATGTATAATGACTGATAACCCTTCTCCCTGAGGGTTTTGGTTTAGCAGCTAGCAGGCTCAGGGGTTTTTCAATCTCCAAGGCCTAACAACAAATTATTTCACCAGTTCGACATGTACCATGATAGCATTATCACTGTGGCTCAGAGATGTCCTGAGCAGAACTTAAGCATCAGGATCGAGGCTGCTATTATTAATTCACTATTACTATGATAATTACTCAATTAAGCGAGCTAATCCAGGCAGATGTTTAACAATCAAAATCCAATCCTTTCTTCACTGAACTCTACACTGTTTCTTTGCCGATAATAGGTTGTTAAGTTCTTGTGGTAGCAATGGGTATGAAGACCGGCAGCAACCACCAACCTTGAAAAGCAGGTTTTACCTGGCTACTAGGAAATGGGTTAGTTAAGTTTGCAAGCACCAAACAACAGCCTAAAACATTACACATATGACCTTTCCTCGTCTGAAATGGTACCTCTTCTCTTTCTACCAATTATTTATATGGTTCCATTTTACGAAACTGTAATAATGTCTTAGTCTGCACAGGTAGTACTTACAAAAGAACCTTCTATCAACAGCTAAAAAATTGCCATCTCACCTTTTTGAGGGAGCTTGGGTAGAACTCTGGGTCCAAGTGTGGACTTGGTGTTACTGGAGGTCGTACTGGGGGAGATCAGGTGAGGTCACAGGTCATCTTTACCACAGTTTGTACTTGTATTCATGATACTTTTAACTGTTTATTTGACCTGAGCTGAAGTCAGAGTATTTCTAAACCTGAGTATTTCATGTGTGTAAATACCTCTGCTGCTGGATTCCATCAAACTTGTTGGTCCTGTTTCCAGGTGGGGGGGTCAGTTCATTTCCTGCATGAAAACAATTAGATTTCCACCATGGGTCAGATGTTTGATGCGTTTGGGATTGTGCGGTGTAATTAAGTTGCTGTAGTCTTACCTTTACCTGCAGGCCCCTGCAAGACTGGGCTGGGGGGATCAGACAGGGTGCGCTTGTGTCCTGGTGGAGGTGGAGGGGGTCTCTTTCTCAAGGTGGAGCTTCCTCCTCCTGCAGCCCAGTTTCCTCCTACCCCTCCTCCACTGATCTGAGAGGTGAGGGGCAGGGAGGTGGGTGGGGCAGTGGTGGGTCCTGAGGGAGAAATTGGTGATTTGATGCACTTAATGCTAAAAATACATCACATTGCGTACAACAATACATGTAACAGTTCCTTGATTAAAAGGAAAAGGAATTACTTATTAAAAGGTCACTGGAATCCTGGAAACCTTTCAAAGACCCTGAGACCTCTTCAAGTATCACTGGACTCCTAAAGGACTTGTAGAAAATCCCTTAAGAGTGCCGGACCCCCTTAAGAAAAATTTACCACGGGGCCAGTTAAACTTCCATAAGGACCAGAAAACCTGCCTCAGAGACCTCAGGAACAACCCGAAAAAGAAATCTCTAAATTCCTTGGAATCTAAAGGAATCCTGGCCCTGAAAACCTCATCGCAGCTCTCTGGATAACCTTTAAAGCCTTCAGAAACACTCTTCTAAAACCTTGAGAACTCCACGGAACCCAAGAAAAAGTGATAGGAAGTTCTCCTAGTTTTGGGCCTCTTTTAAAAAACATTGAAACCCCCTAAAGGCCTTTTCAACCACATTCAACAGTTGTGGAAACCCCTAAAACTTTTCTAAATCATCATCTATAACTTTTGGGGCCCCTAAAACCTTCAGAGACCTCTGGATCAGTGATAGGACTACTGGCACATCCTCCTTATTTAGGAACAACGGGTTAGGTCAAGGCCAAGATATCTTTATTATCACAGAAGGGCAATTTGTTTAAAAGCCAGCAGAAATTCCACCAGTACAGGACCATTATCAGGGTCATCACTGCTGAGGAGAAACACGATGACGGAATCGTCTGCGAACTTAATGGAATGATACCCCACATATTGGCTTTGGCACTTGCTAGGATACGAAACAAATAAAAGAGGTGAGAGGATGCACCCCAGGGAAGATCTGGTGGAGGAGAAAAGGACATCAGACGTGACAGCGTTGACTTTCACACGTCGTTGACGTAGAGGTACAAGCCTCCACTGAGTGACCTCTGGTCTCAGGGGGTCTCTGTCAAGATTTGCAGCGTCAGACCTTGAACAAACCACAGTCCGCTGCAAAGTTTTTTAACAGGCTGTCGCAACTAAAGGCAGCAGCTCGATCAATTTATTTCAGCATCTCAAACCAAGGCATGCAGCCGAGTGGGAGAAATGTTGTTCACTATGATGCTACGGGATGCGCAAGGCCGCATTTGCCTGCAAACACCTACTGAAAAGCAGTCAACATTAGCGGAATCAGTTTCTCATTGTATCCCATATGACAAGAATGGGGGCCCGGTGGAAAGCTATTACTGATGCAGTAGCGTTGCATATTGCTAAAGACATGGTGCTCATGTATACAGTAGAAAAGCCTGGGTTTATCCACATGCTGAAAACTATCGACCCCAGGTATGTGCTCCCAAGCCGCAAGTATTCTGTTAAAGTTGCCCTGCCTCATCTGTACAACTGTACACGTGATCGCTAGAGAGCTGGAGGGGAAGTCTTTTTACCCCACTACAACAGACCTGTGGTCCAGTCGAACCATGAAGCCCTACATGAGTTTGACTGCGCATTTTATTAACGATGACGCCATTTTGTTTACAAGCATACTTCTAGGCTTGTGTTTGGTTCCAGGAGCTTCAAAATGTTATTGGTTTGATTTATGATGATAGAAGAATTGCATGTTAATATGTTCTGTCCAATTACTGCAGGCTCCAGTGCAAATGTAAACAACTCCCCTCACTTTGTCTTTGTTGATTTTTATTGTTAAAATAAAAGCAAAAGTTGCTTGGAGTAAATTCTTTGTCATTTGTGTTTTATTTTTAAGGAAAAAACGATTCAAATCGTAAATTGAGTTTGGTGTTAAAAAAATCAGATATTTTATTTTTACTGCCCACCCATACTGTCAAACTCAGGTGAGTCATTGTTGTTGCTTCTGTCACACAGATTAGTTAAAAAATAGATTACACTCATGATGAAATAAGTGAAACAGGTTGAAACCAAAGCACACTACACAGCTGCTGCCACCCTATATTACTTACCTTTCCCCTGGCCCCTCGCAGCAGGTGAAGGTCCTGAGGTGTCAGGCCCAGGGGATGGAGGATTGTCGGAGGAGGTGCTGTAGACAGGGTTGGCAAATGCCCCATGGGAGAGACGCTGCTTGTCCCTTTGAGAAGAAATGAAGGAGGCCGGCAAAGAGAGCTTCTCCTGAGAGGAAACACTGGAGGACGGACAGAAACTCTGAGGACGAAGTAAACGCTCCTTCTTCACTGGGCTGGGCTGCAGGAGGAGGCAGAGAAGTAAGAGGAGAAGAAAAATTATGTATGGGAAGAGGAGGATGCAGCAGGTCATTAACACCAGTAAAATCAAATTCAACCAGTTGATCCACTGCGCTGTAGTTGCTCAGTGTTACCTTGTCGTCCAGTTCATCGTCACTCTCATCCAGTTCATCCAGTCTGAGGTTCCAGTCATATTCAACATGAACATGAGGGTTAAATCTGCCAGAAACTGCCTCCACCAACTGGGATACAGAGAGAAAACTGTTCATGTTCTTACTGTCATCCTGTTCTTAATGAAAGAAAAAAAATCCTTTCTGGGCTACTGAGCAGGAAACTGTGGTTCTTGAGTTGAGGAACACTAAGTTTACTGTTAAAATACATCTTTACTGCAGAACCACCAGTTTTCAATTCAATTTGGAGTGAGATTCAGTTTTGGTGAAATCAGAGCATTTTATGAGAAGACCTTCTGTGACAAATCCCGCTGCAAGGGTCGGGGTCGTTACACTTCAACCTATACAAACCTTGTTTAAACAGTTAAGCAGCCAAACTTACAATTTATAGGATCTATAGAAGACAAACTAAGTCAGTAATCAGGATCACTGATGACTTGTCAACCTCCAGACATCATAGCAACAGGAGATCAAACCTAACCAGAGGATCTGTCCCCAAAAAACTGTTACTTTAAGAGATGGTTTTTGCATTCTGGGGAATTTATGGAGCAAGTTTGTTGCTGAGATGTGGATTTGGGAGGACGGTTGCAGGGGGCTTTGAGCCTGGATGGATTTGAAAGTAGCTTCATCTACAAACGTGGAATGAAAAGTAAATAGGGCAGAAAATTTTAGAATAGAATGAGGGAGAAAAACCCATTGTTGAAAGACAGTGAATCCCACAGAATAATCCTGTCCCGAAACAAACAGACTAGATTTTATTAAACTAGAAAAACAGTCTAGAAATAGAAGAGAGGGAAAAAGTTCTGAGCTGTATTTTATTACTGGATGTAAGCAATGGGCTACATTTCCATTCATGAATTTGCATCATTCTAACCTAAAACCTTATATTGGAAATCCTGAGAAAGTTTCAGAGTTTCAGACAGACAGAGCATCCTGGTAACCATAGCAACTCCCTGTCACTCCTGCCCGTGAGGGATAGAGACCTTGCTGACTGAGAGACTGAGATCACAGCATGGTTAGAAAAAAATTATAAATAAATCTGATGTTCTGAATAACTCTGCTGCTGCTGTGTGTGTGTGTGTGTGTGTGTGTGTGTGTGTGTGCGTGTGCGTGCTGTCAGTGTGTTCTGCACGCCGAGACTTCATCGGATATCGATCTGTTTTTCACTGTGTGAGAAAATGGACGTGTGGAGTGTTTGAATGTTTGAGAGTCGGCATCCACACTGACAGTAGAGTCAGCTGTCTGTCATGCTTGAATGAGTGATTAAACCTGACAAGTTGTAACAGAAGATTCAGAAGCTGCATTCACCTGCGTCGTAGTTGTTTAGTTACACTGTTTGACTACTAACTAGTAACTAACTGCCAGCCAATCAGAATGGAGAACTCTCTGTGGCCACAGTAAAACCAGATATTGACTTGTTTGTTCTCATATTTCCTACCGGTTCTTCACACTGGGAGTTCTTCAGTCTGCGGGCAACGTCCAGCGCTGTCTCTGCACTCTGATTGGCTGAAAAGACACAGGACAGAAGCAGCTTATTAAAGCTAAATGACGGAGCTCGCTGTTTCTCCCTGCCTCCAGTCTTTGTGCTACGCTAGGCTAACCATGTCCGAGGCCTCTCTCTGCTCTGGACTCACAGCTGATATCCATCTGAAACATCTGCCTCTGGAGTAGACTGACATCGAGCAGGTTTACATAAATGCTGAACTGCTCCTTTTATGGTGGAGTTCAAAGTTTCATGGATCTTTGTATGAAGTGATGCTTCGCCTGCCTCAGCTGAGTGTCAGTGTGTTCTTACGGATGTGGATGTCAGGTTTTCCCCTCAGAAGCAGTTTTACACACTGTGGTTTGTTGTACAGACAGCAGTAATGCAGAGCTGTGTTTCCTCTGTCCGTCTGTCCATCCAGGTTACCACTGCAGACAGACAGACACACACACCAGCACATTAATACACTGCTAACACGCTGCTGATACAGTGTAGCAACAGGCTGAGTCCGTCTGTTGCTGGATTGTTATATCGGTGCTACTTACACACAATCTCTAATACAGCCTCACACAGCTGTGAACGTGTACACACACACATACACACGCAGAGTTTGGTACCTGTTCTGGACCAGGAAGTCGACCAGGTGGAGAGAGGAGGGATCAGCAGTCCGAACACAGTAATGTAATGCTGTCTCACCTGCTTCCTGAACACAAAACATGCTAAAAGAAGTTACTGAACATATGGAAACATCACAAATATGACAAACTCTCATCTCCACCCAGAAACCCTGTTTCTCACAGTGAGACTCTTGAAACCCCTCAATGATGCAGGTGCTTCCTCTGGTACCTCTGAAACCTCCTGAAGGACTTATAGATCATCCCTGTGTATCACCCTGACATCCACCCATGGGCTGAGCCCTTCTGTAAGTACCAGGGAAACTGCTTCAAAGAACTCTAAACCTCCTGAAATGTCCTTGTTCTTTGTGATCCCTGACAGAAAATATGACACCTCTTTAGATTTTCTGGAGAAGACTTTTAGGAACTCCTCACTGATGCCTGGAACCTTTTAACAATATAGTTAGCAGCTCCTGGGTAATCAGAAAAGACACTTACAATCCCATTAAGGATCCCTGCAATCTTCTCAGGGCCCATCAGAGGCCATCGGGACCTGCAGAAACTTCTTTGAGAGCTACTGACACGTCCCACTGGACACCTAGAACTCCCTCCAGTAGCCCTGGAGTTTCTGCTGGGACCCTTAACACCACTGAAAGGAAAATCAAAGAACCCCACAATTCTCCTCTCAGACCTGTGGAACTCCCACCGGGTCTTTTGGACCACACTAAAAGCCTCTAGGCAGAAACCCCCTCCTTCCCTCACAGGCCTAATGTGCAGGTGAACGTAATGATTGACAGGTCTAGAGTCCAACCAACCTTGCCTGCTTCGGGGAGGGGCTGCAGGAGCTCCACCCCCTCAGCAAACAGCTGGATGATTGACAGCAGGTCCCTGGATTGCACCGCCCCATACACCAGATCCAGGCTGCTGGTCGCAATGGAGATGGTACGCCTGATGAACTTGCGGTCGATGTACTTGGCATTGATGAACTCCTTCCTTGCCGTCCTGCAGACAGCAGCAGAGTACAGGTAAAACATGAATTGATATGTAGTATGTAGAAATATGTACAGAGAGACACTCACATGTCACTGGAGGCTGTCGGCTTCAGGGATAGAGACGGGAGACTGGCCTCCATGATCTCATTGAAACTACAGTTCCCAACATTCCTAGCAAGCTGTTGGGAAGGAAGGACAAAATGTAAACAAAGAGAAGTGAAAAGCAGAGAGAAGACTGAACAGACAGAAGGGCAGGCAGGTAAGGTCACCAGCAGTTCAGACGTTCCCAGTTTGTCCAGTTCCAGACTCTGGATTCTGGACACGTGGACGCCCATCTCTCTGTGGATCCCTGAACACTCGATGCAGGTGAGAATGCCCAGGTTTGTGGAGATCCAGCGAGGATCTAAACACACGGACACAATATGAATCCAGTACCAGTGGTGGAAAGAAACAAAAACAAGTATATTTAGTACAAATTTCAGGTACTTGTACTGCACTTGAGTATTTCCATAATACTTACATACTAGTAAGGTACTGTTACTGAAGTAAAAGATCTGAATACTTCCTCTGCATAAGAGACAAACAGTAAACCAGCTTCTGTCCAGAGGCTGAATGTTAATGCTCACAAGTTGGAAGGTCCTTAAATGCACCAGGAGAAGGACTTTCCAACACACACACACACACCTGTGGCTCCACAGTCACAGCAGGTGTCGTTGCCTTGCAACCGCAGCACCTCGTCAATGATGCTCTTGGTGAGCTCCTCCTCCTCCTCCACACCTGAACTCTGACCTCCACCCTGAAACGCCACGTTCAGGGCCTCCTCCTTACTGTTGGTCAGCACAGACACCCAGCTGTATCAAACACAAACACAAACAAACACAATTCCTGGCTGAAGCTGCGTTCTCAGATGTTTCACAGCTGGATGGAAGCTGATGACCATGTGCAGATTAAAGAGGAAGTTACAAATGTTTCACCTGACAAACTCTGACTCGTCTTCAGCCTGTAAGTGGTACGTCCGATTATCTGCAGGTAAAACAATAAAAGAAGAACAAGGCGTAATCAGACAAAATCTCTGCCAGCACTCATTTAAGAAACTGTCTCCATTACTGGGTTTGTCCACCAGAATGCGCTAACAGGTTGATTTTTACACTGGAAAAATGTCCCAAACACCACAGATCTCCGTCACTGTTCTTTAACAGGATCCTGATCTGAAATGAACAGCATTCAGATTTTTTGAAGCTTAAAAATCAATGTTGGTATCAGCCTCAGAAATGCAGCTTGAGGGACACAGACGGACTTACGGGAGATGAGGTCAAAGCATTTCTTGTCCTCTGCGCTGGGTTTCACCTGACAGGTGAGCAGGTTCAGTCTGACAGGCTGTCTGTTAGACTGACAGACACACAGACAGACACACAAACAGATTATCTGACATTAACGGTACATTCAACCGTCAGACAGCAGCCACCTCTCAAGTGTCTGATCTCTAACTAACTAAAAATGGTTTCTCTCTCTGCAGACTGATTTTACACAAGTCAAACCACCTTAAAATGTCCCAGCTGAGGAGGGGTCCCTCTTCAGGACGGACAGACAGGAAACAGATGTCCGTACAGAACAGACCAAAATATAAATGAAGTAAAACCAACAAAATCAATATATAAAACTGATCAATATGTCAGATGATTTAAGCAGAACTTGTATGAACAGTGTGGACTTGAAAGTGCTTCTCATAAACACTGCAGGGAAACATCAGAAGTGATTTCCTGTCATCTGACACCAGAACAGCTGCTGAATATTTAATCATGTGACTCAGCATTAACAGACTGAAAGCTAAAACCAGACTCCATTAAAACCAGTGTTCCCATTTAGCTGACAGAGTGCTTCCTGTGTTTGGCTCTGATTCATCCACTCAGTGAGTCCTTAATTGAGGCTTAGACGTCATCAACACACAGACTTTTCCTTAAAAGCAATTTAGGTTCCTTGTGAAGTGTTACTGAGAGACCAGGTGACATGAATGTGAATATATTATCAGTCCTTTAAATGAAAATGTCACTTCAATGTGAGGAAAAAGGAACCAATGATCCTGCCGGTATTGTGTGTTTTTTATTCATCTGACGGATGTTTCCAACAAGAGTTCCACAGGGCTCCATCATGGATCCTCTACTGCTTTTTATGCACATGTGGTTTCATGTTTCATTGTTCATAAAAACTATTTCCGGCATTTTACCGAAGCGTTCACTTCACTCCAGAATCCAGATGAAGAGTAGATTTATTGCATGTTAAGAGTTTGATTTTCATCACTATCCAAATGAGAGAAGTAGGTTTGCTTTACAGTTTCATCAACCTCCTCAGCCATGTACAGATGCTGCTGACAGGTGCAGTGCGTGATGGGAGATGTAGTACTTACTGTAGCATGAGAGATAGTGAGGATGCCGCTCTTCACTGAACACTTCATTCGCTGACAGACCTTCCTCAGCCTGATGGAGAGAAAACACAGTGTGAAGCTTAAAACTGACAAATTTTCACTGGAGTTTGGCATAAACACAAATAATCATGCGACACAGTGGAAGGCATTATTACCTATTATTATTAATATTATTGCCAATACACAGGGATTGACTCTGGCTTGCCAAACACATTATTGTACACACATGCCAAATGCTTAATACAGTACCAACCAACCGGAAGGCCTGTTAACACCTGCGCAGGTGAATGTGAGTCGTACCCGTCACTCTTTTTCAGCAGGTATCCTTTCTTTTCACTGCCAAACTCCTTATTTCCCTGCAGTTGGTGCATGCTGTAACCACTCTGTTTACTCTGAGAGTCCTGACAAACACACACATACACACACAGAGTCAGCTTTCCCAGAATATCATCTGCAGCTTCATGCAAACTCAACACAGAAAACTTTTAGCAGGATAAACAGAAAGTTGTCTTAAACAGCAAGGCCCTCCCTGACATCACTAACAGTGTAACAGTATAGCACTGGTACAACGAAGCAACCCTGTCTTAACACTAATATGTTCAAACACAATCACTTCCTCGAAACACAGATCGAACACATGAAGTAAATTTATCACATTTACAGTAAACGAGACAAAACGCTGTCAGAAACATGATGGTGTTGGAATACTCCCCAGTGTGAAACACACTCAGTTTCCATGCACATAAGATGAAGATGCAGCTTTAAACTGAAGATGATGAGAAATCACTCAGTTCTTTCAGACTTACTCTCCTGGACTTCATTCAAAGAGGGCGGGTGAGTGAGAGAGAGAGAGAGAGGTCAAAGGTCAATAGATGAGTGAGGCAGGTAGAGCTGAGCAGTTTTCTGAGATTTTAAAAGGAATTTTTAAGAGTTGCAAGATGTATCGCATTAGACCACACCCCCTGACCCTGCCCTGTTTTATCACAGCCAATCAGCTCTGGACAGGTGAGAAGTGCGAGGAGTGATTTACGGTTCCCGCAGTAACAGTTCATGTTCCTCGTGTTCTGTGACGCTGACAGCTGTGTTAGAGAATATCTGCTCCTTTGATAAAAAGTCAGAGCTCCGAGAAGCCCGAGGATGTCAAAGCTGATGGATAGAATTCAACTACGACTCCCAGGGTGCATTTCACTAACAGGCAGCCAATGACAGAGCTTCACATTATGGTGAACTTAAGCTAATGATTTCAATGCTGAGGAGACCAATTCTAAAATCTGCAGCTCTGATCAATTCACGTTTTCTGATTCCGGATCAGTAATCACGGCGGCATGTGTTGAAGCCATTACTTCTCCATAGCAACAGCAGCTGAGGCTTATGGGTAAAAAGAGAGTCCTGACTCTCTGTGTTCAGTGAAATTTAAGAGATCCATTACAGAAATGAGAGATTCAGAATCACGAACCAGCAGCTGGTCACACTGAGAAACCACACCCCCCAGTTGACAGACCACGCCCAACTCTGTTAACCACGCCCCCACGGTGTTGTACCTCCCTCTGGTCCAGCTGTAAGGAGCTCTTGATGAGATCTCTGAGAGCTGTCAGCTGCTTCTTCTCCTCGTCTTGACTCTGTTTGATCTGTGGAAACAGAAGAGGTCACACCTGTCGCCTCACCTGAGCACCAGGGGGCACTGTGCTGATTATTCGGGACAGAGCTATGGTCTTACACTGAACAGGTCAGCAGCCAGTTTCTCGATGTACTGCTTCAGTTTGTCGGCTGTTTTCAAACCATCTTGAAAAAAACTGCAAACAGGAAGACAAAAAAGGAAGTTCAGTGAGTTTTCAGAATAAAACATAACACTTAAAGCCCATGTTGAACTCACAGTCTTACTTGCACTGAGCATGGTAATACTTGATGAGGTTCTGCAGCAGGTCCACTCCCTTCTTAGTTTTAATCTCATTCACTTTGATCAGATACTGTCGGACACAAAGACACAGGTGTCAATCAAAGCTGTAGCTGTCAATCAGATGTGCTCACTGAGACATTGAGTCAAATCTCAAAACAATCAAGGAAAAATTTCACGACAAGTCCAAGTCATGTCTCAAGTCCACAAGTCAGTTAAGAGATGTTTGAAGTCAAATCTCAAGTCCCTCAAGACAAGACTAAGTTATGACTCCAGAAAACTGAGATACGCAAAGTCTCAAGTCAATTAAGACAAGTCTTATGTCACGTTTTAAAAATATTACATCCAACATTCCACATCAAAATGCCTAAAAACAACTTTATCTTTGTTCTATATTTAATTAAGTTGTGTTCTTTCATTCTCCCAAATGTTTCAAACAATGTTCAAACTCAGAGAAATCTGTCATTTTATTCAAGCTAACGGTGCGTTTCATTTAGTTGCCTGTTGCTACCTTCCGTGGTAACAGCAGTCAGAGAGTGATGGAG
>JAQQZW010000004.1:25314232-25326249 GCA_029814745.1 Zanclus cornutus | reverse complement strand
GAAGGAGCTCAGTGGTAACCATTTTGACGGTGATGATGACATCATCACCGCTTCCTGGAGGTCGCAGGCGCCGACTTATACAAAGAGCGGAGCCGTATGCTCGACGAACGCTGGGCTAAGCGTGAATGTAGGAGTGGAGTATGTTGAAAAATACACATGCTATGTTTTCTAAAATTGACTCTTTCGGCCATGAACTTATCCTTCATCCCTTGTATCAATGTTGAGCTAATAGTGGTTTTAAAAATTACCTGTATCGGCCTTTGAAAAATGATTTACAAGTTATAATTTTGGCCAGAGTACCCTTTAAAACAATATGTCCTATTATTATAGTTACTTCATGAAACTCACCCCATTGGCTCTGCTCATGGCCTGGTAATAGATGCTGTAGCTCTTGGCTGGAGACAGCGGAGGATTCCAGAAACCGCCGTAGCTCTTGTTGTCTCCCACCGTGAACGGCTGCACAACGGTGAGGCTGGACGGGGGGAGCTCAGCGGCGATGTAGTAGGGGGAGTCCAAGATGGAGGCATTGCGGAAGCTAACAGGGGCGGAGAAACAATCAGGGGCCTCAGAGGCGGCGCGGCGGGTCTTGGACTTGCGCTCCTCCTTCACAACGAGTTGGTATGAGCTGGAAACACAAGAAACTTTGAAATAATTCCTGCTGTTGTTTGCTGAATACCAACACAGCTGGTTCTGAGACTTTCTACCAAAGGAAAAAAAAAAATACTGTTAGGGAGCCCAGCTTTGATTGGATAAAACAACTTATTGTAAGTTAAGAGATTTTGAAGTTCAGTTTATCTGTCAAATTATCATTTCTATTTAGGTGGGGATGATATTTATTAATGTTATTATTAATTTGGTCAAACAGCTCAGATCTCAGCCTGGTCACAAAAACATGCTTACGTTTTTGTAAATGCACGTCAGCATTTATCAGTTCATATCAGTGTGACATGATCAACTTTAGGCCTTTATGAGCAGAGTCTGATCATCAGGAGGTTGGAGGAGACGGTGCATCAGGACATTTTACTGCTGTTTTTGTGGAAACCTAAAGTGGTTGTTTTTTAGGGAGACGTCGGGGATTTCCAAGCTGATTTTGTGGAGACCCTACCCGGGTGAATTTAAGGAGACATTGGGAGGATTTCCAACCTCATGGCAATAACTACCATGGTTTCTAATTCAAAAAGATGACATGAGAGTTTCCAACCACGTTTCTCATGATAAAACCAGACATTCCAGGCAACAACGTGATTGTTTCCTAATCAAAACCAAGTTTTTTTTTAGTGCCTAAACCGAAAGACACCCAATCACAGAAATAACAAGTTTTAACATAAAATACGTTGAGACAAGTTTTAACATATCTGTGGTTTGCAGAAAAGTACAATACCAAGATTAATTCCTGGCAATTGGGTTGCACATCTGCAGGGTTTTAACAGGTGAAGGTGTGACATTTATATTGTAGTTTTTTTTAATTAAATATATCCTCATTCAGCAAAAAAGTGATGTCTTTGATCTGACAATTGTAGTTATCCCTATTATTCAACCACTGTGGAGCACCCGCCATTAAAAACCTTTAATTTCCAGAGTGCTTTATATCCATTTTGGCAATTAAAGCATTAGCAGAAGAGGGCTGAGGTCTGTAAAGAATTCTTAATAAATGCCCACTATCCTTTCAAAAGAAATGTAATTTGTTCAAAAGGTCACATTCTTTTTCCAAATGGTAGATTTACTTTGGAAGCAAACTTCAGCTAACTTAAGAAAGTAGTTGGCAGATCATTTCTTGGGCTGACTCAGCAGTAAAATATGAATTTAAAGTAAGAAATATGTGTGTGTGTCTGTGTGTGTGGAGTGCATGTGTCTGCACGTGCTCCAACAGGTGTGCTTGTTAGTGTTAGTGTTCTAACAGGTGTATTGAGGTGTGTTTATATACTTAATACTACTTCATGGGTGCATGTGTGTGTGTGCGTGGGGGGGGCTCTTGCATGTGTGTGTGTGTGTGTGTGTGTGTTTTCATTCTGCTTTGAGAGGCTTCATGAATGGTTGAGGGCTCCTTTAGCGGTCGGGACAAACGCAGCGGCCCTTCGCAATTACCTCCGTCCTCCACGCCAAGAACTCACTTCACAATTATACGCAATTAGGGAAATGTATGTTTCTGTGAAGGGGTCTGTGGCCAATTATCCCCAGCTCCCGTTTGGCAGCTTTCATAAAAGATAATTGCTGATGACCAAAGATGAGTCTCTCTCTTTCTCTCTCTGCTGTTCCTGCCTTTCTGGTGAAATATCTATTTCACACTAATGGCTTTCAGAGCTGCACGAGGGACGAAGCTGAGGCCTGTAAGGGGTGAATAGGGAATTGTATGTTTTTTGTAAATTAACAACATTTTGTACAGTGAGGACATTTGAAAAGTGAGAATTTTTTTGGAAAACGATGGCTGTTTATTGGTTTAGACTCGGCTTTGAAGTTTGAAGTTTTTGATTTAAGTTCATTGTTATGGCTGAATATATCAGTATTATCTGTGGACTGTTTGTTTTTGCGTCTACATGAATGCACGTTACCATGTGTGCATGTCTGGACGTCTGTGTGTGCAAAAATATTTCTCTCATGAAAGGTTACGAGTCTGTGGTGAATATCTGTGCGTATCCGTCCGCATGTATGAGTATGTGTATTGTGTGTGCATTTATGTGTGCCTGCGTGTGCGTGTTCTTGTATGTGCATGCATGTGCATTTATGTTAACGTGAGCAAACGTGTTGGCGTCCACTGTAAACCCTCTATCTGCCTCTCTCTGTGTGCGTTTGTGTGGATGCATCTGTGTATGCATCCAGACATGCATGCTGATATGTGAGTGTGTTCGTACATGCTGTGTGTGTGTGTGTGTGGTGTGTATGTCTGAAACACAACAGCTGCTCCTTTTAGCACAACCATTTCAGTAAACACTCCTCATCTAAGCCCCTGAACTTGAGAAGCTCTGATCTCCTCAGAATAAATAAAGAACAAAACACCACAAAACATTAGTGTGCAGATTAACCAACAGATGCCTTTTATCTGCTACCCCACGTACATCTGTTGGCACTTAAAACATGTAATACTTGCACAAAACACACATAATAAGCAAACAGGCAGAGAGGCTCATCTCTGCTTGATAAACACATAAAGATGTTAGTGATTGGAGCGCAGCCTAAATCAAATTGAGATATATTTGCCATGTGTGGGTGATAAATGGCCGGATGTAGTATGGGATTTACAGAAATTAACACTAAACCACTGACCCATGCTCACATTTCACAAGTCCATTTCCCCAAGTTCAAATTGAAGTGATATATATCCCTGCGCACCCTTGTCGAAGCTGTATTTCCCCAAAGGCAACCACAGAATAATGTTCTCTCCTACACCAATTAAATGGATGAGATCACATGTTCAAAGGGAACTTTTAATTAAAAAACACGCCGGCTGAAAAAATGAGAAAAGGAATAAATTAACTGTGTGTCCATTTTAAAACAAAATCGGTGAGTGCGGCAGAAGAATGAAACTCGTGTGTGATTTTAATTTTTTTTTCTTGCTTTTTATATTTTACTTTTTTCTGAAGACAGAAAGACAGAAACACTCATGAATGACACACGATCACTAAAATGACTAAATAAAAAAAAAAAGGTTTGACTGTAAAAATGTCAAAAATATTATCATTCTGATGCAACTTTGCAAAACATGACGCGCGGCTTTTTAGTAGTTTCCAGAGCTGATTTCCGAACCAGAATCACGTTCGCAACATGTCTGCTCATGTTGCTGTTACGTGTGCCATTGCATGCCACATATGTGTTAAAATGACCATTAATTCATGTTTTTTTGTGGAAAAAATATTAATCCCTGTCCTTAAAAACTTTTTTTAAATTCTTTTCTGTCAACAAGCTGTGGTGCAGGCTGCTTCAATTAATGCAGAGAAGTCTCAAGTGAACAGAAATTTATTGCCAAATTACCAGTAATCATTTCAAGTCAGTTTGGAGTTGCATCTCCACAGGGCAGCAACTAAAAAGCTACAAGATGCAAGTGACTAATGGTGATACTTTCACTGCCAAATTTATGAAAAAATGAAGACCCATTCTATAAGTTCCTTTGCATACAAATTGGACTTATATGTGTGAGTGACTTTAATGGCTTTAAAAGAAACCCTTGAGGAAGACGAGAGAGGTGAGTGGATAAAAGAGAGTAAAAAAAAAAGAGAGGGGAGAGAAAATTAAATGAAGGCAAGTATAGTTGATGGTGGGAGACCAAAGAGGAGTAAGAGAAAGAAAGAAAAGAAGACAGGAGAAGAAACCTCATGTCAAAACAAAGAAAAAATGAAAAGATTCAGGTTAGAAAGTACCTGATTGGTGCGCCGCGTGATTGGGCGGGCTTCAGCAGGATGGTGATGGTGGTCTCCGTCTCGTTCAGTGGAGCCTCGGACTCGTACTCTGGCATCATGGGAGCTGGTGGTCAGAAAAAGGAAGAAAAAATGATTGTTCAGCAAAACAAATATAACTACATTAATCTCACTGTAGACATTAAAACACATTCTGTACTGTATAAAGATAAATGTTAATGTTTCTGACTCTGCCGTTATGTGCAGAAACACTGACCCTGCACATGCCTCCATGATTTCCCTCAACCCATTACGTCATTTAGAAATAAGTAAATGTGCGTAACCTGAGCATCGTGTCAAAGGGCAATGAGCAACAGAAAGGAGAAAAAAGGGGTAAAATTGATTCACATAACATGTGAGGTCTACATAGTTTTTCAGCTGGTTTACCTTAGAAGCGCGTGAACAAGTCAAGGCTGTCAAAGCAGATCATATCTCGTTATTCTGAGTTAACAAAATAAGGACTCCTCACCGTCTACACGCCAAACTCTCGACTTCAGCTTAGGCAGATACATTATGTACGATAAAGCTTTAA
This sequence comes from Zanclus cornutus, assembly GCA_029814745.1. Lineage (NCBI taxonomy): Eukaryota > Metazoa > Chordata > Actinopteri > Acanthuriformes > Zanclidae > Zanclus > Zanclus cornutus. Next base: position 25,321,329 of record JAQQZW010000004.1, on the reverse strand, counting down.
AAACAAATCAAATCAACAAATCTGTTCTGGCTCCGAGCTTTTGTTTTTGTTTTTTTTTTTTGTGATGACATCTTGTCAGGTGCCGTTAAGAACAACAAAAAGATGCTTCAATCTGAAAGGCTTCACAGATTTTCCATTACATTCGTGTTTTAATTTCCCATCTGTCGTGCACTCATACAGGAAGTGCAGCTTCGCCGCCTGTCTGAGTAAAAACATCAACACCTTTTTCTCCCGATTGCTGTGGCATTTAGGTTATTAAGGCGAGTCCAGCCCCTCCTCCTGTGTCCATCTATCTCTAGCTGTCTGGATCATTTCATTTAAATCTCTTTATCCTTTGGTGGCTGAATGAGATAATGAAGATTGGGGATGGCGTGACATTTGAAGGAGGACATCTCTGTTATGTGTGGAAGCTCCACGTTTTCCTTTTTTTCCTTTTTTCCTCTAAGCAACATGTTGTTAAGCTTTGAGAGGACGATGGAGGAATGGAGGCTCATTGGAAAGGTAAATCTACAATCACCGTAGGTGTTGACAGAAAGGATAATGCTAATAACACATTGATGACAAATTCAGTTCGACTTTTGTAGTTTCATCAGCACTTGACACTCAGGGTTCAGTTGTGTGGGTCAGTGGGCAGAGGGAGGCTTCAGTACTGCTCGTATTTGGGTTTAGACCAGAATCAGAATCTGAAAACTTTATTGTCCTTCCCAAAGCGAAGGAACTTTGTCTCTGAATTAGCTCGTGCTGGTTAACGTAGAATCAAAATGTACATGCAGCAGTGTTGAGTGTGTTTTGTCCTGGTCAAAGAGTTTTTATAACACCAGCCTGATGAAGCAGCGGGGGTTGAATTGTGTCATGAAGCTTCCTGTGTAATGCTTCATGTCTAACTGCCCATTGTAGGGATCTGAAAGTGGGGACTTTGCGGTTCCTTTATTTAACTTGCATGTCTGAAAGTTTTGATTTGTTTTTACCCTCCCAAATTTTTTTTTACCAATATGTGATATTGAAAGTGAGGACTGACTCACTGAGTAATTTGACAGCCGTTAAATTGTCTTTCCTGACGTTAAAAGTCAGAGTTTCCTCAGCAGAAACAGGAGCTGCTGGGCCTTCTTGTGAACAGAACCACTCTTGCTCAGGAAGAACATGGTTCTGTCAGTTCCCAGGTATCTGAAGGCACTGAAACATTCCAAGAAAATCTCAATGAATATGTTTTAAAAATTATTTTCTGTGTGTTCAAGTGCTAAAAACACTTAAAATCTAAGACTTAATACAAAAACATTCCCCTCTAAGATATAAATTAAGGGATTCTTTCATGTTATTTGGCCAACTTGGGTCAAAATTCCCTTAAACTGCGCAGATAATCCATTAGAAACATTACATATGTATTGATATATTACCATCAGTAATGTATAATTTCTTCATCCCCTTTAATCCCATTAAAAAGCCTTAATGGCATGATTATCATTTAAGGATTCAGTTAATAGAATTTCAAAGCAAAAGGTTTATTTTCTCATAAAGTTTGACCTCTGACCTCAAACGTCAGAAACATCATTTCTGTTGTGACAGACGATGCAGCTGTTTTTTCCCGCTGCAGAAGAATCCAGTGCAGCCTTCAAGAGTGTGACATTTACTGACAATATCTTCCATAAATCACTTTAACATCAGCGACGAGACAGACAGACAGACAGACAGACAGACAGACAGACAGCTACACTAACATATATACAAACATATTCTGCACACAGACTGCAGCTGCTGCTTCTCGCGGAGACTGATGGAGATTTCAAGGTGACGTTCTCTCCTCCAGACGAGCCCGTCAGCCAAACTCCATTCAGAAATCTCGCACTTCTAGGTTTTACTGACAATCAGCGACATAAAACAGGAGTAATCAGCCATTACTCAAACACATGATCTTGTCGGGGTACATGTGACCCATCAGCAGCGCGCACCTCAGGGACACGCCAGCTTTATCACCTCGCTGGTGTTCCCACTCTGCCAAAACACACTGCGGAGGGCGGCAGAGAGCAGCCAAAACCAACGACCACATTCAGGACTTCACTGAGGCAAAACATCGCTTACGTGAATGCCGAACTTCATATGAGGAGCTCTTTGATTTACATGACACTGTGAATTTTCATGGTTAGATTGTATGCCGTTCCATACCATGACATATTCAATTAGCAGAAATGTAAACCAAGTTCATCAAATTGTTTTCTCCGTGGCTCTGGTCACCGGGGAGAACGGTGCTTCATAGGCCGAGAGACAGGGATGGGAGGTCAGGCTTAGACGGTTGAGTGCCGCCCCAACAAACACACTGACAGGCAGACAGAGGGACAGACAGGCAGCCTACCTCCTCCAGGATGCTGACGGTGTTCCTGCAGCTCTGCAGCCGGGTGGTGAAGCTGGACGTGGTGGGGGAGTTATAGTCCTCGGTGGTCTCCGACAGGAACTCAAACACTGAGATCTGATCCGGCATCATTTACTCCAGAAACAGACAAAAAATACCGAGAAACACTGAAAAACACGAAGGCGTCCCGGCGGAATCAGAGGACCCGCGGTGCCTTCAGGGACCTACGAGAGGCTGGACAGATGTTTGAAGGCAGCTGCTCTCAGATCAGATCAGATGTCCTCTGACTGCCTCTCATCATCTGTCTCCTCCTGATGATTCATTCCTCCTCTCTCCTCCTCGGACCTGCTGTCAAGTCACACACCGAGCACCACGTGACCCCGGCAGGGACTTTCAAAATAAAAGCCGACGATGTAGTCCACTAAAATACGTCCTGTATAGAGAACCCCTTTAAAAAAATTCAACGACAAAAAAGTCTAAAATATAACTTGAAGTGAACAAAATATGAACATTAAGTCCAAAAAAATGTTCGATATTTATTACACATTTATAAAAAACACCGTGAACTCTCTTTACACACACACATTCCTTCATCTGTTCCCCTCAGGTTTTTCTTTATTTGCTGTTTCTCATTTAAGGTCAAATAAGTGAAAAATATGAGGGTAAAGTGTGGAATGAACTTCTGTGCACACAGGCTCTTTTTTCAGCATATATAGATGATGTTTGAAAAATATCAAAGCAAAGTTACAGTTTGTGTTTGAGGATGAAGAGGATTTAAAAATATCTTGTAGATGGTTTGAAGTAAATAAACTTTCATTAAATGTGAACCTGAAGGCATCTCAGAAGCTGTGAAGTCAACCTATGACGGCAGAGAAGTTTGTTTTAACTATTTTAACCACCTTTACTACACATCTGACTTTACTTAACCTCTAAAAAACTCAATACCACATGCTGGACAATACACAGCATCACCCACCTGCACTGAGGCCAGTGTTTCATCACATTATTATTAACATTATTATCGTTATTATTCAGTGCATTCTAAATCTTCTGTTTACTATTTGACTTTTTGTGTTTATCTTTCTGGATTTTATTTTCACTGCTAAGGTTCTGTTGTTAAATTTAGTCTTTATTTTGAAAAAAAGATATAACATCCGGTAACTTCCCGTACCTTGACAACCCTTCGGAATTAGCTGGATAATGGAGAAGTGCGCATGCGTGACACTGCAGGCTAATTATGAGAGGAAACAGTGTTAAACATCATCGGCCAAATAAACAGGAACAGTAATTTGATACATTCAAAGTGCTGAATAAATACAGTAAATCACTCACTGATAATGTCACATGTTCAGATTTCAATCCGGTATCACAGGAAGTAACGTTACCTCACTAGTGTTTGTTTATGTGTCAGTATCAATGTAAGTCATGTAAACAGTGCTAATGACACACATGACTTCCTGTTTTCTACTGAGAGTATATCAGGTACGCTCTGACGTCATACAGTCATTCCTTTTAGCCTCTTCATGATGATGACAGATGACAAAGATCAGAATTAAACCGGAGAATGAAGTGAAGGAAGAGCGAGGGCCGATGGATGGAGAGCCTGGAGTGCACCGTGCCCCGCTCCGCTCTGAGGGTCCATGTGAGGTCGAAATCCTGGAAAAGAAGGGCGGGGAACACCTTAGAACAGGTGAGGTAAGAACAAACAGCAGTGTGTGTGAATTGGCGTATTTTTCCAGATGGTTGTCCGACCAGCTCTCAGTGTACACAACAGGGACGGCGGCAGCCATCATCGGTCTGCAGAAGATTGAAGAGGTCGGACCTGATTGGGTGGCGGTGTGATTTAAAGAAAGGCCTTAAGAAATAAAATGACTGTGCCAGTGTGACGTAAGAGGAAAGGAAAGGACGCGAGATGAGGAAGACAGAAGGAGGCCGGTAAGACAGGAGCAGAGGGGAGAATCATCACGGGGAGTTCGAGCGGAGCGCAGCTTCACACGGCACCGTGTCAGTGAAGGTGACGGTGGGGACGGTCGAGTGAAAGGAGCGGAGGGACATCCAGGTCCAGGACAGAGTCAGAGAGGCGGCATGAGGGGAATAATGTGATGGTACACACTCCCGTACAGCAGGTGGCAGAATGCGCCCTCAAGCTGTTTGTGGTCCTCAAATCTGAGAGAAGATGAAGAAGAGAATTTTTGTGCCGAGACATTCATGTTATTGTTATATTATGTCTGTTATGTAGATGTAATAGCTCACAAAAAACTAATAAAGTTATCGGAGGGGGGAAAAAAACCTTCCACCACTGAAAAAACAAAAAAGAAGAAAGGGCGCGTCACTGCTGCGTCAGTTCCGTCAGAACCGCAGAAGAAGACGGGGGAGAAGAAGCGGAAGTACCGAGAAGCAGAACAGATTAGCCTGATTAGCCTGCAGGCTAACGCTCTCTGATATGAGGTTTCAATGCTGAACAGTAAGTTTAGGTTTGATCTTGTTTATCTGCAGAGTTTGTGACGTAAAACGCTGTTTATAGTTAATTACTGAGCAGATCACTGACGCTAATAGCAGTTAGCATGTAGCTTGGCTGACTTCCTGTCCGACTGCAAGTTTAAACGCAGTTAGCTCGAGGTTTCAGCACAGTGTTAGTCTCAGTTGGGTTAATAATCAGCAGGTTGTGTCGTTTTGTTAAAGCGAAGCTGTGGCTTAATGTCCGGACTGACCGCTGATCAGCTAACCGGCAGCTCGGTCAGGTGAGCCGCAACCTCACCTGTCCGTCCCGAAGCTGTCTGTCAGTCAGCTGCAAAGGATCCTGAACCTCCTCTCACATCTTGACAGATAATCAATAATCATTCTCAGGCTGCAGGATTCACGTTTCATAAGATAAATCTAAAGGTCAATAAAGTTTAGCTCAGTTTGAACAGCTGTTCTCAGTCTGAGCTGCAGTTAAACAATGACGTGAGACTCCACCTTTAAACCTGAGGAGTTCTGACCTGCTCCAAAAATCTGTTCACAAGAAAAACGAAAAAACAGCGAAGAGCAGAAAAGTTATTCCACCGACGTTTACAAACAGATCAAAGCAAACCGTTCAGAAACTGATGATTCATTATTGATCTATCTGTTGATAAGCATTTGTGTCATGATAATCAGAAGACAGAAAATCTGAGACATTAGAGAAATGAAAACAATCAGTGATCAAAATAGTGGCTGATTGTTATCCTGCTGATCGGCTGATCGATACGTCTGACTGGCTGATGTTATTGACAGATTTGATCGATCATGTTTATGTGATGCAGTTACTGCCAGTGAACGTCAGAGATGTATGAGATGATTTCTAAATATGTTTCTGCATTTCGATGTCACATCTGTTTGATCCTTGTCTCACAGACAGGAAGTGAGAAGTTAAGCTGTCCACTGCGAGACAGACAGTCACCTGACTGCAGGTGAAGGATGAGAACAGCATAAAACAAAATCTGAACAGCAACAACATGGAATCCAAGTGATCAGGATCAATAATGACTCAGTTAAAACGTTGAATCCAACTGAGTGAAGCGAAATGTTAAAGGGGCCTTAACTGATCTGAAGTGTGAAACCAGCTCTAAATAAAAACAGGAAGTTGGGATGTTTGAGCATCAAACAGCGACAGTTCAGAACTGACTGCAGCTCAGGTTTTAACAGGCTGCATTTCCAGTTGTGCCCTGATTGGACGTTTCTCGTGTTTCTGTGGGATTTCGTCCTGACGATCACATTGTTTGATCACCAATGAATCAGGTCATCCAAAGTTTCTAAAGCAACGAGATTTTCTCAGAGAGAATCTGACTGTGTGATTATCAGTGACGCACGCTGCAGATTAAACACATTTCTTCACGAACAACAGATTTATTAACCACTGATTACCCACAATGCTCTGCAGACTGCTGAGCTGCTGAAACTGGATTATTTGTTTTATTAACTGAGACTGAACGTCAACATGAGTAGCGAGTATGAGGCTGATCTGACCTGATCATTGATGAATAATATAAATTATGTAAAATTAGCGTATGAAAGAGCTGACAGATGACATCATCATCACACTGATGGAAAAGTACATATGACAGGATCCTTCTCACACGTCTGTGACTTTGGGTCAGAAGATCAATGTGTGATCATGATATGAAGCTCTGAACTGAATCTGTTTGACTGTAATATGGAAACATGAGTGATGTCATGGTGTGTCCACATATCGATGTGTGTGTCACGCTCACATCAGCACAGCAGGACCGGCAGCTGTAAAGCGACAGCCAATCTGTGACAGAACCTCAACCAAACTCCATTCAGAATCCACTCATTTTATTTTCTCTCTGTTCTTGCTTGATGAGTCTCTTCATTTCGTCACATTTCCAGTGTGAAGTCACTCCTCTGGTGACATCACTGTGACATCAGCAGGCCTCCTAAATCTCCAGAACTGAACTGATTTTTATGTGTAAGAGAGGTGGAATGACTCTTTAATTGTTCGTCAGTTTCAGTAGAACTTGTGCTAGGTGTTGATACTAAGCCCCGCCTTGTTTGCAGGTGTGTGACCTGTGTTGACCTCAGTGGGCGTTGCCGTGGGCGATGGCTCTGATTGAAGGTGTAGGAGACGAGGTGACGCTGCTGTTTTGCTTTCTGCTGCTCCTCCTGGTGCTGCTGCTCGCCTGGATCTCCACACGCACCTCTGAGCCCCCTGAGCACCTGTTCGCCTCTACCACAGGCCCCGCCCCCACACTGAGGACCAGTCCCCCCCACC
>JAQQZW010000004.1:25125326-25136661 GCA_029814745.1 Zanclus cornutus | reverse complement strand
AAAGACAGCTTATAAAGGAATGGTACAGAGCCAGAGTTCATCCAGAGCTATATAAGATTTTATACAACTGTTTCTGCAGGTTGAGTAGCACTCTTCATGAGCAGTATACTGACAGATTGTTCTGTCTGTGTGTCAGTGTTTAACATTGTAATTTCTGATCTTTCTGATCCTGTCAGGGGCTCTAGGTCTGCTCGTCTTGGTAGTGTTTGATGGCACTGTAGAGGAGTTTCTCCTCTGCTGGACCTCATGTGGGGCTTGGCTATGGATGGGTGCCCTGGTACCATGCGCCATTATCTGGACTCCAGCTCGACTAGACTCAGCCATCTCCCTCCTGCTCAGATCACCTTCACCTTTAGTTGCAGACAAAAGAGCTGTAATCTTAATAGCCGTACAGATGACACATATTCACTTGCAAGTTTAGGTTAGAATTTGTGGTGGTCCGTAATCAGTAATCTGAAGTTTGTGACCATCAGTGACATGACAAGTATTTAGATCTATCTCTTAGCTAAACATCACCATTACACTACTGTCACTTAGCAGGTGCCCTTTGTTGCGGTGGGCCTTCGCTGCGACACTCAATCACAAGCAGGCCGCTGTGCTCTTCAGCTTGTGCTTCTACATAACTGCCATCTCATAACTCACATAACTGGGCTTAACTTATCCTTCACTGGAAGTCACCACAGTAACAGCTGATTCATCCATAAGAATGCACAACTATTATTTCCTTATGTGTTTCCTTAATAACAAAACTGCTGCACTTCCTTGAATACAAAATTTGCCTGCCTATCTCTTACTGTATTTTAATGCAAATGAAGATCTAGATGCAGGTTTAACATTTCAAAACATCAGTTTCTCTTTCTTCGTTTCTACGTTGCAATTGTACAGTATCTTTCTGAGTAGCTCTCAGAAAAATTAGAACTTTTCTAATCTTTACTAATACAGCTGTTTAATATCTGCAAGAAAATCGCTGACTCAGTCAGTGCAGTTATCATAAGTATACTGAACCCTTGTGCCCAGTTCGTCTGGTTTCACAATTAATAGATGATATGATGCTGATCACTGTGTCTCAGCCTGATCTGGCAGCTGTTCTGGTTGAGAAACTGTTCACTGGAGAGCTGACAGAGACTGCAGCCAGAAATTGAGCAACATCCCTCCATCCGTCCGTCCATCATTGATCCAGCCACTGCAACTGTGTTAGTACTGGACAGAGAGGTTGTGTATTTTGATAAAAAATGATTTTCTTTGAACTTACTGTCCCTGACACAGAAGACTACACCCACTAGTTTGATGAATTACTGACTGCTGATACGTTTATTAAATCCCTGTTCACAAGACAACAATTATGTAAGGACTTCATGTATTTTAGGATGGGTAAAGAAAGAATCTTTATGACTCTGTAAAGGCAGCCTGAGACATGAGAAATAAGCAGCTGTTCAGAGCCACACAGCCTGTAGGGGTCTCTGAGCCTGCATGAAAAAGAAAATGGCTGAATCCACATGTCTAAGGGCTAGACTTGTGGACTGAGACCTTGCAGATTCTGGTCATACGTGAGTGACATATGACTACCACAATCACACCAAGTCTGTGAGGTCACTCAGACACAAGACCATAACACACAATGTGAGGCAAGACTTAAGGCCTCAATCGTTTACATGGATATGATTTCCCATTTGTAATTTCACCCATCTAGTAACACAAGTATTTTTCTGAACAGTCCTTATACTGGTAATTTATGCAAGATCTTACAGGGTCTGATGCTTCAGAGAAAGAGACAATAACCTTCTAGAACTGCCTCCATATGTGAGCATTAATGTTAATATTATGTTATACATCAAATCCTCTTAAGAGGTTTCATAGTAGGTGCTCCATTTCTGTCTTAGTTGAATGAACACCAACCTTGACCTCTCTTTAACGTTATTAACTATGTCTGATTATAAATAATAAATCCTGTTAATAAAAGCCTGTAACTTGCTTAAAACATGCATGGTGTTATCATGCTGTTCTACCTCACACAAGCTCCGCCCTTTACTGGACTCTATGGGTAACACACTCCTCCAATGGCGTATACACATTCACCCACTGAAATGTTGCATGTGTGTAGACGGCTAGCCGAGACGTTGCTACCCTGAGGCGTCCTGCTCCCTGTAAAAGGAAACATCACCTCTCGCTGTCATCCTTTTTCCTTTAAAAAGCGCACCTGCCCTGCAGCAGCAAAGTCGAAGCAGAGTCAACTTTTGGAACGAAACCAGACATCACATGGCCAGTAAGCTGATTGTTCGATCAACCCAAGGAGAGCTAAACAAACCAGCCATGAGGAAACACAAAGAATGAATTTGCAATTGCAAACAGGCCTGACACTCTCACACCTCTGCACAAACATGCTGTGAGTGTCACTATGCCTGAATGTGTTTATAAGAGTCCTTAGTTGGCATTTCCTTTCTTCAGCCAGGGTTACACAGCCCTTTCTCCTGACTGTATACAGAGAGCCCAGCTATGGGCTTATTCACCCAGAGATGGAAAAATCCTTCCACATTTCATTGTTCTTGCACAGAGTTTTTTTCCTCCAACCTGGTGTAATCAGCATCACTCAGTTAAATGTGAAAATCAGAGCAGAGTTGCTTTTCCACATTTAGGCTATGAGAAAGAAAGTGTTTGTCTTTTTCCCTGCCTTTTGTATCTGCACAGAACATAGGAGGAAGTAAGTGCAGTGTCACATTGCCAGCCACTGTCAGTACAGCCAATGGTGATGCGTTCATGGACCATACTGTCAGCTCAGCTCTTTCGGTCTCGGCCCCCCATTGACCAATATTCCAACCATGGAAGGTTTGGTGGCAATAAGGGCCAAACGGAGATTCCACAGATGGCTGACCACTGCTCTATAGCAGGTGGCCTGCCCTTTAACTCAGTTTTACAAGGCATGATGATGCAGCTGTGCTCTGACAGAGAACACTAAGAATGGGGTATTCTCTCTAGTTCTGCAAACTTCCTCCACCCTACCTGGGCATAAAAGAGGCAAAAATATCCTCCAAGGAGGAGACAGAGTTCCTCTCAGCAGGGATCCAAGACCTGTTACAGAAAAACAGCCAGTGTCTGTTGTTTGCACTCACAAAAGACAGAGGGGGGTTTCAGACCCATTTTGGATCTTTGTGCCCTAGACCAGCACATTGCCAGCAAGATGTTGCACTTGCTAACTATAAAGTGGCTGCTGGAACCAGATGACTGATTTACCGACAACAACTTAAAGGACACAACCCTCCAGTTATTGAAGGCTCTGTTTCACGTGATGGGAGCAACAGGCCCGATGCCTACGCTGGGTCAGTCTCTTAAGGCTTGGTTCCTGAAAGGGACAGACTAATAAGGGCTGGATTGTCTGCAAAGGTCGTAGAGACAATTGAGCGTTAGAAGGCAAAATGGTTGGGTTCAAACGCATGTGGAAAAAAAGGAGTCTGAATTCCCTGGCTTGTGTAGTCAGTTTCACTCTATCCTATTTACAATATCTGCTGGAGAAATGGCTGTCTCATGCCACTATTAAAGTGTATGCAGCAGCCATTTCTTCTGGCCATGAGGGGTTTGGAAACAATTCAGTCTTCAGCTATCCCCTTGTGAAACAGTTTTCGCAGGGTGTTAGGAGGCAACGTCTGGTAATACATGCCTCAGTCCCCCAGTGGAGTTTGCCTGCGGTGTTCAAGGCTCTGGTGGAAGAGCCTCTGAAATGATCCTCTCTCAAGGCTTTTTTTCACCCAAGACATCTTATCTGGCTTCTTTTCAGGGTCCATGTTTGCTGGGTCGACAAAGGACTGGTGAAAAGAGTGGTGAGAGTGTCTGTTGTGTTTGAACTGAATAAAATACATCAGTTTCTCCCATTGCTCTGTGATGATACACGGAGTGAGATATAGCGTGTCTGTTTTTCAACCAGCTCTAGGTGAGTGTTACTTGGTGGGACTGGGCCCCCCCACTTCTCCGCTTTCTGCAGCCCTTGGTATAAAGAAATAGTTGGTCTGCAGTGACTAACCCGTAGTTGCTCAGGATCAGTGGGCTAGTCCGATGACATTGGGCTCTGCATACTGTACCAACAGAGGCCAGTAAAGGCAGGGCCTATGTGAGATAGAACGACAGTTACAGTGTTATGACCTTAGTTCTGTAAGTACAGGTGGAGGCCGCTATCCATGGACCCTGGCGCTCCTACACCGCTTGCTGAAAGGGGTTACTGGATGGCAGGTAGCGGTAATGCTCAAACAAATTCAAGTTGATTCAAATGTGAATTCAAACAGTGTTTCCCAGATGTTGAACTTTTAATTTGAAGATATCAACTACATGATCATCATTACTTGTTGGAGATGTTTACATACTCCCAGATGCAAATTCAAAGAATACACAGGATTATTTCCTGTGTGTATAGGTCTATGTGTATGTGTATATGTATATACGTTTAGAAATGTACTGTAAACTGTTAAATGGTAAATGGACTACATTTATTGAGAGCTCTTCTAGTCTTTCAACTACCCCCAGCGCTTTAGAATACAAGTCAGCATTAACCGATTCACACACAAATGGCAGGTGGCTTTTCTACAAACACACACTCTCACAACAATGGAACAGCCATTGGGAGCAATTTAGGGATCAGTATCTTGCCTAAGGACACTTTGACATGCACACAGGAGGAGTCTGGCATTCGAAAACGACCGACCCTCCCATTAGTAGACGACCTGCTCTAGCTCCTGAGTAACAGCCGCCCATTATCAATCTCCAAAAAACATTTGTAGTTGTCAAGTTCTATTTAGTCTGGTGTTTACCATCTGAGAAAACAGAAGGACTGAGTCCATGGTCCAGTATCTCCCACAGCTCGTTTAATGAACGCAGTGATTCCTCTGATGACAACAGAGACATGGACAGGCCTGAGTGGGGATGTGGCCCCAGGGTGCCCTGTGACTGGCTGAGCGAAGAAGTGTTCTCTTTGTTCTTGGAGCTCTAAAGAAGAAAAGAAAAAAAACATTTGAGATGTTTTACATATGCAGCTTGTGAAAAGTCTGGAGTCACAGAGATAGTTAAACATTACTTGAGAAATGAGAAATACAGGATATTCTCTATAGTTACTTTACTTTCCTGTACATTATAAATGTAATGTATTTCCTCAAATAGTGACCGGGGCCTTTATTCATCTAAACTGCAGAAGGGACAGTGCCCAGTTGCATAAAACCACTTCGATTAGGGTTGCCCTTAAATTTTTGTCTACGGATGCCCTAGAAAAAGGGAGTTGCATGAAAGACCCGATAAGGATTTCCTTGGAGATCAAATGGTTTTACCTTACAGCATGATAAGTGTTTGCCCTTAGCTTCTTCCGTATTCCCTTATGCAATTCTAAAAGTTTTTAAGTAACCATTTTCCTCACAAAATTTTAAGGTGCCCATACAGTCTCTTAAAGTTAAATAATTTGTGGAATATAAGACAATTGCTGAATTTATTGTGATTGAAGAGACAGAGGAAACACCAAGCCAAATTTCCTGGACAGGGAAAAGCCACTGGACACTATGAGCGATGCACAAATTTTTAGTGACTAAAGATCTGATGTAGCTAGCCAACCAAACATTAACATAATACTATCTCAGACATTAGTGTTAACAATTTAGAGAAACTCACCAGTTTTTGTTCACTCTCATTAATGTTTGATCTCTTTTCTTGCTGTCACAGTAGATTTTCTTTATATTTCTTCATTACTTCATTGGTTAGCTTCACAGAAAGATTTCTCACATTGATTTTGTCAGTTACTTCTTATGTGCTGTGCACATGCTTGCACTCTCCTTATACTTCAAGAGTGATGTTCTCACCTTCTGTCCAGTTTGGCTCTCTGTTTGTATTCTTTTTGTTGTAAGAATATGAATATTTCATTATGAACTCAGATATGTTTGTGCACCAACAGATATCCACTGAATATGAGGAGTGAACTGGGCAGTTGACCTATGAACGCTTATCAATGAACGCAGTATTTAAGACTCTCTTGTTACCTCAGGCCTGTCTGTGGTGTTGTGTCCCTGGGACCAAGGGTTTTCAGTCCCTTTTGCAGTAGAGCCTCGGTTGTGTATTCCAGGAGGGAGGTGTTCAGCAAAAGTGCAAGCCCTCTGCCTCAGAGCATACTGGAGCTCCTGAAGGTACAAATACATTAGTGGAGCCACTGTGCTCTCTAGAGGTAGCACAGAGAAGTACACAACACCAGGATCAACTGTCCTCTGAGCTCTTTCAGACAGTGCTCTTGGTGGCTGTCTCTTTTTTTATGTTATCTATTTGTGTTTGCCCTCCTAACCTTCATCACCGATATGGTTATAGGGTTATATAACCAGCTGCTTCTTTTCACCTGCTAGTGTTGAGCTTCACCTGGAGGGCGTGGCAAAGAGGTTGTTCATGCTATTCCCCCAGCTTCCCAGACTAACTTACCATTGTTTGAAAACCCTGACCAATTATGTCTTTTATTTTTAACATTCCTGTCATAGTTCTTGTAAAATAAGGCAAAAAAATGCATCAAACTTATTTTCAACATGTATGCCATCAGAAAAAAAAAACAATTTTGCCCTTGAAAGTGAGAGGCCGTGAGACTGAACTCTGCCTTTTCTTCGTGAGGTAGCACTGCAAAGAACCTGGGGGTTATTTTCGACAATAAGCTAAACTTAAGACAAAAAAATAAATAAATAAATAAACTAAAAAACCCACAAAAAGTTACAATCATCTTTCTACCTACTCAGGAACATTTTGAAGATCAGAGCAATGTTATCTTTCAGCAACACTGAAAATTATTCATGCTTTATTTACTCCTGCCTGGACCACTGTAACACCTTGCTTACCTGCCTCAGTGCCAGAGACGTAGCGCAACTTCAGATTCTACAAGACTCTGCTGCTCTGCAACCAGAGTTCTAACAAAAACAAAACGAATCTCTCACATCACTCTAGTTTAAGTCTCCTTGCACTGGTAACCATTTTCTTTTAGATTCTATTTTGAAGTCTTACTCACAACATTTGCTGCTCTCTAGATTTTTGGGTCAACTCCCAGGAGTGCCAGGGCCAATGGACTCTGGCACCTCAGCTATTAGGACTCTTTTGTAACTTTGTAGATATTATTATTATTGTTGTTGTTGTTGTTGCTATTATTATTTTTATTGCTAGGGCCTGAGCACCGAGGATGCCAAGGCCGCTCTCTGCTAGTTGCCTGACAAACACACAGTGATGACTGTTCTCTGTTCCCAGCTATTTTTCAGCATATAACTTACAATAAAACCAATAATTACTGTTGTTTGATACCTGTTTGCATAAAGATCAAGCAAATATTTGTTAAATATTAACCTTAATGGCTATGTAAATTCAATTTAATCATGGAACTTTGGACAGAACCTGCTTCCAGTTTCCCCTTGCTTCCAGTCTTCAATCTAAGCTAGAGTTACCACAACTCAGTAATTTAAAAGGGCTTTACGGGCTTTTACAACATTACTGGGGGGTAATTTTTAAACATTTTAATATAAGTACAAAATATATTTAGCTAAATTTGCTCTAGCTAAATTTGCTCTAATTACTGTATTCATCAACACTGTCAACACAGCATGTATGTTTAGTTCCTTCCGAATGTGCAGAACACAAAATATCATATCTTCTTGTTAAAAATAAAACATCACAAAGTTGCAGTGAATATTGATAACTTGTGTTTAGACTGTGAGAAGTCAATGATGGTCCTGTATTTCCATCCTGAACTCATCAATTTTACCACCAAAGGGGAGACAACAGAGGTAAAGAAGATTCTCATAACTAGCTTAATAGACATGTTGGGAACTAAACTGAACCCTCTTTCCTAGTTAATCTGAAGAGGTACAACATGAAGGTGACACTAAGGTAAGAGATTAGTGCTTGCCTGTGCGATATCGAAGAGCCTTTGAAGGAACTGAGAAGAAGGAGCAGTTAATTGATAAGAGATGATTTGAAGAGACGGGGGAAACTGATTTGGAGTGGATACCTGTGTGGTGAGTTGGTACTGCAGATGTTCCAGAGCAGACAGCTGGTCATGTTGGTCTCCAAGTTTCTCTCTGGAGGAATCTCTCTCCGGAAAGCACCCTATGAGAGAACACAAATAGCCTATTATTAAAGCGAGGATGAATGGATATGGTAAATATTAAAGATACTTCTCAGTAAATGTTATAAAAGTTAACAGCACCACAAACTAAAGCCTCAAAAATGACAGATTTTGAATCAGCACACCTGTGGTACAGTGTCAACAGAAAGTGAACAAGCTGGTTTCACTGCAGTTGATGTGCTGGATTGCACTGAATTTATCTGTGTTTACCTAATAAACTGATTCATAGTCATTTTTTCATGTGGTGATCTTGTTGGTTTTCTATGTGGAGGAGAGGACAGAAAGAGGAAGTTTATGCAGGCTCGGAGGCAGTCGAGGCCAACTGCTACATGGAGGGAATGATAAGGAAAAAAAGAACAAACACTGTTTACTCAGTGGGGCCACCAGAGGTGTCCTGGGCTCCAGCCTTAAATATTTTCTCAAAAGCCGGAAATCTTTTAGGATTTAAAAATAACTGACTTATCTCCCCTTAGTCTCTCTGACTGGACCAGCAAATCAATATAGCAGAAGTTCTATTACTGGGGAAATATCGCCATCTGTAGGTCTGTCCTAACATGGCATGGTGGTTGTCGTCATGTGAGTGTTGTGTTTTGTTTACTCGTGTCCCCTCAGCAGAGCTTGCCAGCTTACTGACTGTGGACAGAGTGAAGGTTGTCGTGTGGAGTCAACCTGCTGCCGTCCACAGAGTTTTTCATCAGGAAGAGAGAGAGGAAGAGCATGATGGAGGGAGAGGAAGACCACTTTGATTTGCATCGCTGGGGATTGTTGATGTGCAGTCAGAGCAGCTCAGATTATGATGTTTTGATGTAAAAGTAGCAGGTTGTCGGCTGAATGGCACAATTTAACAAACACAAATCAGTGATGCTGTTGACCTTCAAACAGCAGCATCACTTTTCAACATTTGTTGTGTAGTGTTTCTTAATGATGACGGCAGTTACAGATTAGTTACAGATTAGTTACAGATTACTTACAGATTACTTACAGATTAGTCAGACAGAACAGAGACTCTACAGAAGGAGGCATCTGCAGGTTTTCAGGCACTCTGACCTCTCACATGGCTGAAATAATGCAGACGTGCAGCTGCTGTAGATGGAGAGAGAAACAGTCTGGGCTCAGCCTGCAGTCTTTACAGCGTCTTTACCTCTTTAAAGCTGCACTTTGTACGTTTCTCAGTAACAGTTTTGGTTTGACAGTCGTATATTTTGAACTTCAGCACTTCTAGATGAGCACTGTGTTCTTTGTTCTTCTGTGCTCTAAAAAAACCTCATAAATGTAAACATATGAATTTATATTCACGTTGGCTCGTGTGAACCGTCCGTCCCTGAATGCAGCGCTCTGTTGGTTTATAGGCCTGTAAAAAGTTGCATAATTCTCTTTTAAATGTCTCGTTTTGTCCAAAAGCTAAAAATTTTCAGTTTATTGTCACATGAGAAGGAGAAGCAGCAGATCCTCAAAACTGAGAAGACTCCACCTCAACTGTTAAAGCAGCTCGAGTGATCTATTGTTGATCGTACTGTTTAAACAAATGATTTTATTTCCAGTGTGCTTACAGTAGATGTTATGTGGTCCTGCAGGGAAGCGGTCAGTAACTTCCTGATGGCTCTGAACCAGCAGAGGCGGAGTCAGCGCTGCAGCCACCAGCAGATGTCGGCAAACATCTGGGCCGCCCTGCGGATCGCCATCTCCCTGATGGACCGACCCGAGCTGTTCCAGGCCGCCAACGTCGGGGACCTGGACCTGCTGATGAGGGCCTTCGATGTAGGGGACGTCTGACGCTGGACGGGCTCTCCTGGTGGGACTGCAGGTGGTCCCCCAGGTGGAGACCGGTTGGTTGAAACCAAAGAGTCGACGATGGAAGGTGTAACAGCACAACCCTTTATCTTCCCGTGAACACTGTTTGTAACCGCGATGACGAGGCCATGAAGCTTCTACAGCTCCTGAAAACATCCTCAGTGTTTGCAATTCAGCTGAAAATCAGGCCTTAAACCCCATTCAGAGTTTATAAAGTCTTAATTTAAAGAGCCACTTAACAGGAGGCTGACAGCACCTGTAACCACACCCAGCAGTGATGTCACAGTGTACTGACACACCCTGCAGTACGTGTCTACTGCAACGAGCTGTGAGAGAGTTCTGCCACCAGGGGTCACTCTTTAAAGAGTTAAATCTTTATTTTTTTGGTTTGATCACGTTTGAATTAGATTCCTCTGGTTTCCTGTTTCCGGTTTCCTGTTTCCTGTGCAGTTGGTACAAACTCAGCTCTTCCTCCACATTCAGCTTCTGTCTTCAAAACTTCTGTGCAGAGTTGATTTCTTTGACAGCAGAGTTTTTCACGCTCGGAGAAAAACTCTCCTGACTGACACATCACCAACCTGTAAGTTCCTGTAGGTGAAACTCAGGACTTCCTAGACAAGTGTTTCACAATAAAAGCCTTCCAGAAAGTGAAGGGTATAACCGGTGGGCTTTTAATGTGAAAGATGTGCAGGAAGTGTTGACAGCTTAAGGTTTGAAAACCGTCAGTGTCCGCGGTGAGAAGGACCTGACTGCTGTCGTTCTGATGGAGCGAAAGCTGAACGTTCACTGTGACCTCAGGCTGAAGCTCAACTCTGTTTCCTATTCGAGAATTTCATTAATCATTATCAGATCATTGAGTTTCATGTTTGACAGATTGTTGAGCCATGAATGTGATGCTGCTTCGGTCCGCTCTGACCTGTGACCTCTGACTTCTGACTCTCAGCTGTTCAGCCTCCGTCAGTCTGACCTGCAGAGAGGAAACACACCTTCCTCCTGCTCAAATGTCTTTAAATGTGATGTTTCTGCTGCGCGGCTGGCGCAGAACAGAAGCTTCAGACTGAAACAGTCGAGCAGTGATGAAGCAGCTGACGAGTGACTCTGTGTCTCAGATCAGTTTCAGCCATGTTTGATCTGAAGCTTTCAGCCTGGTAAGACCTCTTCAACACAAGCTGCCTCTTCATCAGGAGGCTTGAGCTGAGGGAGCCGAGAGCAGAGTTCTGACGATGAGGAGGATAAACTTCCTCCGTATCTGATCTTCTGTCGTGTTTCATTATGTGACACCGCAGCAAACACAGAGCGATGAAATGACCTGTTTCAGTTTGACCTTCGTCTGCTCGCTTTAACCTTCAGCTCAGTTTGAAGGTCAAACAGCTGAGACGGCCAGGAAGAAACGTTTCAGACGAGAAACGAGCTCAGGGAGGAGGAGGAGGAGAGAGA
>JAQQZW010000004.1:25005438-25021149 GCA_029814745.1 Zanclus cornutus | reverse complement strand
ATGTGTGTGTATGTGTGTGTGTGTGTGTCACATGTCACTTTTTGTTGTATAATGTAGCTTAAAATGAATCTTGTTTTTCTGTATTAATATGCCTTTTGTTGCTCTGACTTCTTTTGATTGTAAACTGTGGTGCACTCTTAAAAATGATGTGTCATTTTTAGTGTGTGTGTGTGTGTGTGTGTGTGTGTGTGTGGGTGTGTGTGGTTTACAGATCATGACTGAAATTCATTTTAATGTTATTGATAATTGAACAGAATAACTCATCAGAGGACAGAGAGAAAGAAAGAAACCAAACCAAAAAAGAAATGAACACGTTTCTGACACAGAGTTTTTGGGGCTTTTTCTTTTCACTCTGCTGATCTTTAAATTAGTTAAAGTCTGGTTACATGAAGCAGTTTCCATCCCCTCTGCTGCCTCATAAAATATTTTTTGATAAGTTAATATTCAGTCATGGGTGGAGGGAGATTAGTGAACCTGAGATCCAAAGATGAGTGATCAGATTTGGCATGCTGACATTTATAATAACTAAGTATAATGAGTACAGGTTGTGAACACTGACTGGAAACCTGCTTTGTGTGTGTACAGAAACTATCTGTCCAGTTTTAGGTGGTTTAGTCAATAAACAGTTTCATAACAGAGATATTTACACTCAGTGAACCAGTGCCTGTGTCCCTGAAGGCAGCAGCACCACCGACCACACACACACACACACACACACACACACACACACACACACACAAGCACACACACGCACGCACGCACACATACACACACACACATAAGCACACGCACGCACAAGCACACACACACAAACACACACACACACACACGCGCGTGCACACACACACACACACACACACACACATACCTGATGACAGCCAACCGACGGTAAGTGACGAGTGGGTCCGACTGACGCCATGACGTGCTGGTGACACTGACCAATAGGAGCACAGCGCAGCACCTGTTAACATGATGAAGTGAGAACGAAGCTGTTGGACCTGACACACGCAGGTTAGCTCAACACAGCCAGTGTCACACACACACCGCCCAGACGCCATGTTTGTTTACATTTTTGTTCCCTAGCTCCTCCTTCCTGGTGACATCACACAGGTTATGCATGACGGTCAGGGAAAGGATTTCTGACTGTGTAATCTTTAATCTGACACACATGGTGCAGTCTGAATGTGTTGGTGTGGATGACTGACAGCAGCTCCACTGCCTGACCTTTGACCTCTCACAGGCTGACTTCATCCCTGCTGTATGTCCAGCGACTCTACATTCAACTCATCTCAACACCACATTAAACTTTGTTCTACAGTGATGTCACCTCATGCTTTTTAGGTGAGGGGGGATGTGGGTAAACTACAGGAAGCAGGAGAGGACATGTTATGAAATGAGGCTGCCACATGAGTTTGAATGAGGCTTAGAGAAAAGAGCCAAACTGCAGAAAACCAGGCAGAGGAAGAGGTCAGGGATTTATTTATCAAAAAGAAGACACAAAGGAAAAAACAGCCATAATCCAGCTTAACAGGCACAGGGCAGCTACAGGTAAGCAGGTTCAGGTAAGCAGGTTCAGGTAAGCGGGTTCAGGTAAGCAGGTTCAGGTAAGCAGGTTCAGGAGGTGGGAAAGCAAAGCAACAGTGACGGTCTGACTCCTGACTGGGGAAAAGAGGCTGCTGTAAAAGCTGACGGGGTGATTAGAGAAACAGCTGGGAAAGTCTGAGGACATCTGGTGGACAGGTGGAGAACGGCAATGAAAGCGAAGCTGCAGTGATGCAGGAGCTGTGGGAGAGTGGCTGAGAGGAACAGAGAGGATGAACGAGAAAAACCGGACGAGGCAGATAAAAATCCATCTGTGATCTTCTCTGACTACACGTTTCATTTTAACTCCCAAATTTTAAGATGATATGAGAAAGTTTCCTCCTGACAACAATCCTGCTGGATTTGGTTTCCATAACCGCACTTCATATTAAAATGTCGAATGCTTCAATATTCCCAAAGTGATTAAAAATGACACCAAAACTGCTGTAAATCAGAAAAAAGTGCAGATAGTTTATTTAAAAGCAGTTAAAATACATATAAATATTTCTGCTGGTCGGCCACATGAATGACTGTCAGCAGCAGAACAAATAAAACACTGAACTTAAAGATAAAACCTGATGTACTGTATGTACAGTTATAAATAGAATACTTATACATTCACACAATCACAAACATCATCATCAGAAACACAAAGAGAAGAAACAGTTTCATCTCCACGGCGTCCATCCGCCCATCAGGTGACGTCAGAGCTCCAAAGAAGTTTATGTTTATACTAAGCAACCTGTAGGGGTCAGTATTTTTACGTCAAAGTAGAAAAACAAGGTTATCAGTCATTGTAATGTGCAACAGTGCAAGAAAAAGAATCATGTTTGAAGTTTAAACTGTGAAAAACTTTTCCAGGTCAAACGTTGTGTAGTTTCAGTGTTTCTCGATATAAAATCTATAAAACTTTTATCCTGACTCATTCTGGTATTTACGTAAAAAAACAGAAACCAGCAGCGCCGAGCCGTAACGCTGCGTCAGGTCAGGGTCGCAAAAGCTTCAGCTGACATGAGACGTCCACGTTTGTCTGGTTTCTCATTTACAGAAACTCCCACATGGCCTGAACGCAACACGAGAGTCACTGTGAGTTTATGTTGAATCGAGCCGTTTTGGCCGACTTCCCTAAAAAGCGACGAGCTCATCAAACAACACAAACCGGGAAAGAGTCTGGACTCTTTCACCAGGTTCACTTCGGTTCAAACTGTCGGTCAGATTTACGCTCTGACGCGTCTGCGGTCGAGATATTCACATCTGAAAACTTTTCCTCAGTGTGGCCTAATGAGCTCCTCCACTTTAAAATATCAGTAATCAGCAGTAAGCCGGGAAAGTTTCAGTCTGACGTCACAAACTGGAGGTGTGGCGTTTGAAAGACGTGTCTGTTCACACGGAAAAGAGGGTTTCGCAAAAGATGGAATCCAGGTGCATTGTGGGAAATGTAGGATTTGACATGTGGCTGTTTTTGGACCAAAAGTCGGGATAACTGAACCTCTGCTGCCCAGATTTGGATGTGACACACTGAAGCACCAAGGACCGATTTCCTCCTTTAATGTTAACACTCACATCAGCTCAGTAACTCTTTCTAATACAGCTGGTGAATTACAGTGTAATGTTCTATGAACTAGGCACCAATTAAACACTGAAGAGTTTCGGTTATTTCTTCTTTATCGTTCTCCGTCGTGCCGACGTTTGAGCACCAGGAGAGTCAAAAAGTGTTTTATGTCATTCAGAGCTGAAGGCTGAAGTTAATCCTCTCATCCTACATTAGGTCACATCTATTTGTCCTTTTATAATAATTATAAATGATAACTTTGTTGTTTTAATCAGTTCATCCCCGCTTTTCATTTTTAGCACTTTAAGAACACTGTTCAACCGTTAATACATATTTTAGTCATTCTAACATATTATGATCATTATTTGTATGTTCACCAACAGGCCGGTCACTCAAACCTCCCTGTGTCTTTCAGATTGGACTGATGACACAAACTGGTTTTGTAAAGTCAGATTACTGTTCAGCAGGCAGGTGTCTTCCTGTGGGTCAGGACTCTGTGAAGACAGACGTCCCGCCTCCAGGCGTCCTCAGGCCTCCTCGATGGGCGGGCTGTTGAAGCAGCCGTTGGGGACGACCTTCAGGATGTCCTCCAGGTTAGCGATGTCTCTCAGGATGGTGTCGATGTCCACGTTGATGCCGGTCAGCCGGCGTCGCTGGGCGGCCTCCCGCTCCTCCATGTCCCTGAGCCGAGGCCTCAGACGGTCCTCCACGTCTCTCTGAGCGTCGGCCAGTGAGTCCTCCAGCTGCTGCAGGCGCTCTTCATCCACAACACCAGTCTTGTCTGAGGAGGAGAAGAAGAAGACTCAGAGAAAGGAGCTAAACCCTGCTCAGCATGTGTCCTGTGAATGTGACACCCAAACCACTAAACCAGCATCAACTGCCTTCAGCCACCAGGGGGCAGCAGAACGAGCTGGAAACACAACACTGTCAGCAGTGAGTTTATTAGAGCTTTTTAGCCAAAACAAGCTGCCTGCTGATGAGCTGAAGGCTAAATGCTAACATGTTCCATGGCTGCGGGGAGGTTCATCATTAAAAATACTCAGCGCAGCTTTAACGTCAGTGTAACTGAAACAGCGCCTCCCTACTGTAAGATGCGGTAGCACCGTAGCTTGATGTCACAGCAGAGAAACGGCCAGCAGAGCAGCTGTCTGCTGCTCACTGATACGAGAAGCTTCACTCACTCATGTTAGCCAGCAGGCTGTTGATGTCTCGCAGTGTTTTTCCCACAGCGGCTCGCGTCTGTCTGGCGTTGTTGAAAGCTGCAGTCGCTCCAATGGCAGCCTGCAGAGGAAACATGTCCATCATCGACCTTTTTCTGCAGCAGTTTGTGACTCTTACAGCGGAGGAAGAAGTACTCGCCTCCTTTAATACAGGAGAAGCACTACAACTACACTGTTACAAGTAAATGACAAGATCACTCAAGGAAAAGCAGCAAATCTTCACATCTGAGAAGCTGAACCAGGAAAAGTGTCTACAGGAAAAATGACTGAATGATTATCAGAACAGTGGATAAATAATTTTCTGTCTGTCAACTAGCTGAATAAGATGTTTTCATTTGTGTGCAAAAAGCTGTCAGATAAATGAGGTGCAGTAGAAGTAGAAATACCCCAGTGAAGCACAAGTACTTCAGAATCGTACTTCAGTACTTGAGTAAATGTACTTAGTTACCATTGTGTGCACAGCTCACCTGCTTGGCGGCAGCCTCCAGCCTCCGGGCAGCGTCCAGCTCAGAGTTCAGCTCTGCGGCTGCACCGGCCGCCTTCGTCCTCAGGTCGTTTGAGTCCCTGTTCAGCGTGGAGGCTGCGTTCAGCAGACCAGCATGAGACGGCAAAGATCCAAACGTTTTCTGAAGGAGAAACACAACAGCCAGTCAGCACCGAGCAGAAGTTCGACTCTGGAGTCAAACCGAGTTCATATGAACGGGCAGTTTGTGTCACGCCTGATACGACACAGATCGATCGGCTGACCTTTAGTTTGACCTACAGGAACATGAACTGCCCTCAAACTGTGAACAAGAACCAGGTTCAGCCAGAATCACAGGCCTGCAGCTCAGCTCTAGAAAGACAAGCTGATACTGCCATCTACAGGCAACTCAAGAGGTGACCAAGAAGTGACTGCTGGAACACCTGCAGACGGAAACAGCTGCATTTTTCAAATCTCTTTGTTTGTTTTTATTGTTGTCATTCGTGCTTGTTTTTGAAGCTTCATATTTTACATTATGGACTGAAACATGTTTTTTTATAAATAATAACTTGAACCAGAGTTCATTCAGCTCTGAGTTTCATCACATGACCTCTGTCATCCAGGACTTAAGAGACGGGACGCTGAACCAGATTCATAAAAAAGAAACAGGGACTGACTTCATGAAGTATTTACAAAAGGAAACAAAGAAATAAAAGATTAAAAAGTTCAGAATGAAAGTTCATGATCATCTTAGAAATATTCACTGGAAAAATTCAGTAAGAGAACCTTGAGTTTGGATTGTTTGGTCAAAATTCAAGAATGAACTTTAAGCGTAACTTGAAATCAGACGAGAAGTCTAGAAAGTGTTTTGGATGAAATCACAGCAGCAGCTGAGCTCAACAAGTCGTCTCCATCAACAACTGTCACCTGTACAAACTGCTTCATCTGAAGAAGAAAGTGTGACACAACTGAAAGCTCCAGAAAAATCCAGTAAGTTGACCTTGAGATGAGATTTCAGGTTTCATTAAAAAACTTTGCCATCACAAACTCAGAACAACTTCTGTTTCACAGCCAGGAGCTGAACAGCAGCTCTGCTGAACTGAACTCGAGCTGCAGGCTGACGTGACGCAGTGACGTCTGACTGCACGACAACCAGCAGGTGGCACAAGTTTGAAATATCAAACACAAAGAAAACTGATTAATTCCAGTTATTTTATCCCTCCTTTGCTCAGACGCAGCCTGTCATGTTTTTAATTTTGCATCATTTCTGTTCATTTTGTCTCCATTTCTAAGCCTGTTGTTGATTGGTTGTTACCTCCAGACTGTCGACTTGGTTCTCCAGCAAGTTGATGGCTCCCAGCGCGTCGTCATAATCATTAGAGACGTCTCCCAGGACGGACAGCGTCTCTGCGTTGTTGCTCACAGCCTGCTGGATGGTGGCGTTGATGCCGGGAAGACGCTTGATGGCGGCGTCGGCCAGGTCTCTGCCGCCATCAACCTGCTGATCGAACCCTGCGGAGGAAGACGAGGAGTCACAGTCAGTCCAGTGTTTTCATTGGTTACAGAGAAAGCTGGGTGTCTCTTTGCACGGTCTGTCTACCTTTCAGGGTGTTCAGGGCGTCGTCCAGCTCCCTGCTGTTGCCGTTGATGCGTTGCAGTGCGCCCTCGGTGACGGCCTTGGCGACATTGACTCTGTCCTGCAGCTTGTTGAACTCCTGCAGAAAGAAACCGTGCAGAGATCAACACTCAGCGATCACCTCGACGACAGACCAGACTGATTCAAAGAAGCCAATTCACACAGTGACTCCGGCCTGACAGCTGCAGATGTTCTGTTCGTGCTGCAGCAGAGTCTTTGTAGCACTTCTCTGTTACAAGTGTAACTTAAATGTACGACCGGATTCCCACAATCCCTCAGTACCTGCTGTGCGGCCTTGCCTTTGGCCAGCAGGTCCGAGGCGGCGGTCATGTCTCGCTGCACGCCTGCCTGCAACGCCTCAAAGCCCGAGACGTCCCCGTCCACCGCCTCCTTCAGACCATCCAACCTGGAAACCATGGCGACCGCCTCCTCCTGAGCATGATGGGAGAGCACGAAGGTGAGAGACAGAATAGGAACGCACTCGTTCATGTGTCCTGAAGTCTGGACAGTTTTCTGAAGGTGAGCTACGCGTGTTGACCTCCAACAGGAGCAGTTACCTTCAGGGACGATGGGAGGCCTCGCTCCATGCTGGTGATGTCTTTCAGCATGCCGTCCGCCATCTGGCTCTCGTCTCTGGCTTCGCCGCTCAGCCGGGTCGCCTGGTTCTCCAAACCCTTCACCTGGGCTGAAGTCTGATCATACCTGAACACACAGACATCATTCGTTCAGAGCATCAACACAAATTTAGCAAGCCATCGTCACATTGGTCCGCTCAGGATGATTAAACCACTCTATTAGTTATGTTGTGGCCATCCTGCATGTTTTCCCCTCTGTTTGGTTTATGGAATGGCTCTAAGTACTACAGTACCCATGAGCCTCAGCGGCCTTTGCTATGGAGGAGAAGTTCTGCTGCAGTCTGGATCAAAACACTGCACCAGCTGCTGGTTTAGCCCAAAATTGATCCAAACTCCAAAAGTGAATCGATTCAAATTTCTACATTAATCCATCAAGTTCTTCAAAGATCAGCTCAGAACTTCAGTTTGCCTTTGAGGGCCGCTCACAGCAGCATCCACTGCTGCTAGCATGTTATCCATCAACTGCAGCAGCTCACCAACAAGCCATGTCGGTAGCTTCTGCATCACCTACACTTTAGCACCTCCTGTTCTGACCCTTTCTGGTCCATCCAGGAAGTTAGGACTCACAGCAACAAACCCTGAAGCTCTCTGATTGGTTGTTTCAGTGATGTCTGGGACTCATAGATTCCTTCCCTCCTACAGTCACTGTGTGAAGTCTCCACAGGACAAATGAACAGGACTGTTCTTAAGACATTATCTTTCTGTTAAACATGAGGACTCTCAGTCGTCCCAGTGTTTGTGAGGGCTCAGACTGACAGCAGAGACTCACGTGCTCTTCAGATCTCCAATCAGCTCTTTGACTTTGTTCTCTCTGTTCATGAGAGTTCGGACCAGAGCCAGACTCTTCTGCGACTCGCTCAGAGCGTCGCTGGCGCTTCGCTCCACGGCGTCAGCCTTCGTCTGGTGTCTGCGGGACGGACGGACAGCAGTTAGTGACGGCGAAGACAAAAACATCAAACACGGAGACAGAGACCTCTTTTCATTTTATCAGTGACGCCATGAATGAAGGCGACGGACTCACTCATCAGCCAGACTGGAAGCTCTCTGCACCAACGAAGAGAGGAGGTTTGGACCCAGCTGAGCGTCTCCAACAGGAAGCTCCTGACAGAAGGAAGAGACGAGGTTTGAGACAGAGGAAAACCTGCCGATCACACCACCATCATCATCATCATCACGGTAACAGTTACACATCTCCAGCAGCTGGATGTAGCAGAATCTGTTACATTGATTGATTTTAGCTCAATTTATAGAAATCAGATCAACGTTCAGCCGTTTCTATTAGGAATCAAAGATAAGAGTGAGAGGGTCCAATTAAAATAACGAACCATCACAGTTTCTATCTGTGAAATACGAGCTCACCACAGAACCATCGGCCCCAAACAAACATTCAGAGAACTGAAAAGTGTTCGTGTGAACTCTGTTGTTGATTATGACACATTTCATGAAGGCAGCAGGACTGCGTGGTGAAGGAAAAGCAGTGTGTGTTAAGAAACCAGACGTAAGATCTTCACTCTGTCATTTCAGGAGTTTTTATGTGATTCTGATGAATAACATGTAATAATCCTATGATGTCTCTGTAGTGACGTGAGCATATTTGAATCCTTGTAAATAATTTACAAAATCTCTGTAATATTTTAAAAATACTCCTCTGATCTCTCTCTGTAAAAACTCAGAGAGTTTCTAATACTTCCTCTTCTGTCAGTGTAACATTATACTGTGACTGTGTTCCAGTTCACCACCAAAGACTGAGTGACTGAATGTATGATCAGAGTCTGTAATCACACATTAAACCTGCAGTAAGCTCCTTTGAACACGAGTGCATTGGTTCCCCCATTCATTGATCATTCCCCCGTCCAGCCAATGACGGGAGTCTTACAGCGGAGCGGAGGTCTCTCTTCGCCTTGTCCAGGTTACGTTTCATCTCCTCCATCAGAGTCTGGACCTCGTCCACCTTCGTCTTGTACGTCTGCTGTTGCCGTTTGATGGCGTCGGCTGC
Source organism: Zanclus cornutus (assembly GCA_029814745.1). Taxonomy (NCBI): domain Eukaryota; kingdom Metazoa; phylum Chordata; class Actinopteri; order Acanthuriformes; family Zanclidae; genus Zanclus; species Zanclus cornutus. Next base: position 25,012,066 of record JAQQZW010000004.1, on the reverse strand, counting down.
GTCAGCGATGTTTTGGACGTCCTGCTCCTCAGACAGCTGACTCCTGCTGATAGACGACAGGCGACCCTGCAGGCTTTTCTCCAATCCTATTGGACACAGGAGGCGTGATGTCATGAGTATCACACTGAAACATTCTGGCTCAGAATGATGACGAAACATCCGGATCTCTGATCAAACATTTCCCTCAGCGCCCGGCGGTGTGAAGCGCTGTCTGACCTGCGAGCAGCTTGGTGTCGTCCTGCAGGTCCTCCACCAGCCTCTCTGTGGTTCTCAGAGCGGCCTCCATGTCGGCGCTGTTGGCTGGTTCCACGCCTCCATCGATGGCTGAGAACAGAGTCTCCAGATCCTTCAGTTTGGCAGCGTACGTCTCCATCTGAAACACAGAGTTTAAGGCACAGATTTACGGCTGCCGTCTGAACATCACGTTCCCAGATCACAGATATGAGCTCGGTGAGTACAGGGTGGCGAAGGAGGCCGGGTTTGATCCTGGCTCCTCCTCTCCCGAGTCAGAGTGTCCTCCGGCTGTGGCCTACCTTTGATTTGATGGGGCTGAAGCAGGCGGGACAGTTGGACCGTTGGCACTTCAGACCCTCGAAACCGGGTCTGCACCGACAGCGGCCCAGTTCATCGCACCGTCTGGACTCGGAGCCCTGAACGTCACAGTCACACGCTGTCCACAAAACACAAGAGGAGACGAGTGTTGACAACCTTCATATTCACTGAGCTCAGCTGACCTTCAGGCTGAGAGCTCAGCCTGAAGGTCAGCTGCAGAGGAAAGTTGAAACAGTGGTCATAAAAGAAAGGGAAAGTGTTGTGCTGGCTGAGGGCATCATGCATCAATCCATCCTAACATTCCAATTTAACCGACGTCACCTGAAATATTAAACCTTCTCTTATCTGATTTGTCCATTACAGCTGCCGTACTGCTGGAGTTTGGCAGTAAAGAGATGAAAGCAGCGCTTCAGACTCACGGACGTGAAGTTTAGTTACAGTAAACAGCTAATTATGTCAGAAATCTGCAGGATTCCTACACCTGCTGGCCGTCATTCAGGTGGTAATCTCTTGGTTTATTCAACTGGTGAAGACAGAACGCAGCAGATTTGTAGCTCTTCTGTCTCAAGTGATGCTTTTAAACCTCAAATTTAAAACCTCTGAACTATTCAGCAGAAAAGAGCTGGAACCATTTTGACTTGATCATCATTAAAAGATGGATTGATTATTACTATGTGCTAAGTCAACACTTCAGATCAGAGACCGGCACCACACCGCCCCCTGTCGGTCCGTCTTACGTCTGCAGGCGTCGGCGGCTCGGCGGTGGTAGAAACCGGGCGCGCAGGCCTCGCAGCTCCGTCCCGTCGTGTTGTTCAGACACTTCAAGCATTCACCACTGCTGCGATCGCAACTTCCCGCCACTCGGACGTCAATGTGGCCGCTACATTGGCAGGGCCTGCAGGGTCGCCGCACACCGGCGCCCCCTGCAGGGTCACCATAAAACCCCTCCTGACAGACGTCACAGCGCGGACCTGAAGGGGGAAACGGACACAGAGCGATCAGACCGCTGAGACCTTCAGTCCCTGATGTGAGGATGTTCTGAGGATGATCTCTCAGTGATTGATAAAGCGTTCTCTGAGCCTGCAGCAAACACATCACTGCGTCATCCAAAGAGTTCAAACAGCACGTTAACACAGTGTGACGTAAACAGTGTGTTTAACATTAGCAGTCTTGTTTTAAACTCACGTGTCATTAATTCTTATTTTGTTTTATTTCATGTTCCTCTTGTCCCCCCCCCCCTCCCCCCCACACACACACACACACACTCATTATTTGAGTTGTATCAGAATCTGATCCGAATCAAGCTCGTGTCTGACCTCACAGGACCTCGCAGTGATCCGGAGACCTACCTGTGGTTCCGGCAGGACAGCGGTCACAGCGGGGCTCCGCTGAGCCAGCAGCCAGCGAGCAAGACGCTCCGTCCGGGCAGGGACACTTCGCACAGCTGCGAGGCTGCCAGGGGTCGCGGTAAAACCCCTCAGGGCAGCTCAGCTCTCCGGTGGTCTCGTCGGCAGAGTAACAGTCTCCGGTGTGCGGGTCGCAGGTGCCTCCTCTGCAGCTGCAGGGCTCGCAGGGGCTGAAGGCTCCGTCCGCAGGGATCCTGCGTCTGAAGCCAGCTGAGCATCGCTCACAGAAGTCGCCCTCGTGTCCGGCCGGGCAGCTGCAGGTCTGCACCCAGCGGGCCGGGACACCGCCTTCACGCTGCGCCGACACCAGCTGCACGTTGTCGAGGTAACCACGCCCTGAACACACACAGTTAAACCAATGAGATCAGCCTCCCAGTGTTCAGGTGCAGTAAACAATATTAAAAATATTGTCGGTATTTTAAACAGCTGTATGTTGAGTTATGGACGAGCTTCAGGTGTCACGAGTCCTTTGCTGTTTATGTGCAGTAAAGTATCTGTTGGTTTCATGGAGGCTACAGGACGCTGCTGGGAAGCAACAGGTTCCATAACAGGTAAATTAGATTTGATCAGATCGGTGCATAGACGTGTGTACCTGCTGACACCTGAGACTGTGGAGGCATCAGGGCAACCCTGTGAAGAAGTGAGGAGGAAGGACAGGAAGTGGGAAAGAATGGAAGTAAAAGTCAGCTCACCGTTTTCACCGAATGTCGCTCTGATCTTGACGGCCGTGAGGTTCTGCAGGAGCTTCTGGAACTGGAAGGAGGAGAGCTGAGGCCTCCACCTGCTGCCAGGATGCTCATTCAGCCTGTTCAGGAGACAGAAGACATGATTCCACCCTTTACAACACGGAGACATGAAGCCACCACCTGAGGAAGGTGACACTGACGGCGTCCTCGCCGTGAAAGCATGTGAAGGAGCTCTGATGAGGACGTCAGGCTGGAGTCTGTATCTGCTCCAGATACAGATGCACCTTATGAAATATAGTCTCACTATTGTTTTTCTTCACTGTTATTTTAATTTATTATTTGCATTTCTGCGTTGGGTCCAATAAGTAATTGTGTCGTGCTCCGTGTTTGTTTACCCGTTTAAAATTCTGTGTTTAATTTCTTTAAGGGGTCCAAAGATGATGTTTCTGCTCAGATTTTAAAATCAGTATTTTGATGATTTTTCCATTTCAGCTGAAGTGTTTCTACTTCACCAACTGTTGAAGCTGCAAATGTGACCTTTCCCAGGCAGGTCCAGGAGGAGGAAGTCTAACCAGCCACAGAAATGATAATCCACGTAAACCAGATGAGCTCAGATTTTTGATGCCAAACATTTGGTGCTTGCATCTAAGCCAAAACAACATCAGTGGTCACCAGAGCATCTTTAAGTTACAGCTCATGTGCTGGTCAGACCTGGTGATTCTGGTTTTTTATTCTAATTTATTTTATGTAATTTAATTTGACTTCTGTGGTCTCGGGCTGTCATTTATTGCCCTTTCAGAGAAAGTACATCATGGTGTCAGAGTCTGTCCACGTGTGCTGAGAACAGCAGGACAAACACTTCTTAAAGTACTGCAGCTCTGCCATCATTCCCTCCTGAGCTGCCTCGAGTGCTTCAACTCACATTTTCAGAATTCAACATGAATAAAAATGTGTGAGCAGTCGGGTATTAATGTCACCAGTCTTGCTGCACACCGAGTTTAATTACTTTGCATTTACACTGTGTTTCCATGCAGTTCATTCAGCTTCACTCATGCAGAAATGTCAGGTACACGCAGGCAGATGGTAACAGAGTCTCAGACTGCAGATTCTTTCTGCGTGAGGTTTGTTTCTACTTGCTCTGATTACAGCAGCAGGATTCTTCAACTCTGACTGACACGAATAATCACACTTCTAAGAAAAGGAGAATATTTCACTGGCAGTACGGAGGATGAAGGACCTGTAGGTCACGTCTGAACCGACAGAATCTTCTAACCCCTGGATCTTTGCTTTAAGCACTGTGGAGTGCCAGGTGGGCGGAGTTTATCACGCCGGGAGTGATGTGACTGACAGATTATCTCTCTGCAGCAGGTTTCTGTCTCTGCAGGCTGATTCTCTCACCTGAAACTGTACTTAATCCTCTGTCCGCTGGGGATGATGGATCGCAGGTCACCCAGCGAGGCGGCCACTCGCAGACCAGCACCCTCCAGGATCACATCATTGGTGGACGGGTGTCGGACGCCGCGGTCCAGACGCAACGAGAAGGAAAGGTTCTGACCATAACTCAGCAGCTGGTTCCCCAGGTAAGGAGCTGTGGAGAGCAGAGAAACACCTGGTCAGGAAGGAGGGGAAGGAGAAAGGAATGCAGAAAGAAAGGAATGCAAAGGAAAACAAATAAATGGAAAGGAGGAGAAGTGCAAAGAGGACAGGAGAGGAGAAAAGGAAGCAAACAGGGAAGGGAAAGTAAGGAGATCAGAGGTAAGGTAAAGAAATCAGGAAGGAAAGGAAAGGAAAGGAAAGGAAAGGAAAGGAAAGGTAAGGTAAAGAAATCAGGAAGGAAAGGAAAGGAAAGGAAAGGAAAGGAAAGGAAAGCAAAGGAAGGAAAGGAAAGGAGAGGAAAGGAAAGGAAAGGAAAGGAATGAAAGGAAAGGAGAGGAGGAGCTGGGCAAAAAGATGAGGAAAGAAGTTAAGGTGGATGGGAGACAAGAAAAGAAAGAAAAGACATGAAGAGGGAAAAGAATGGCAAGTAGACATGGACAAGGCAAGGAAAGAACATGAGAAGGAAGGAAGGAAGGAAGGAAGGAAGGAAGGAAAGGAAAAGGAGACATAGGAAGAGGAGGAGATGAGGAAGAAGGAGGAGAGAAAGGAAGATAAGAAAAGTGAAGAGAAGAAATCCGAAGAGAGGAGAAGAGGAGGAAACAGGTGACATCACTCAGCAGATAAGTATGTTCTCACCTGGGACGTTCAGGTAAACCGGCAGGCTGTTTTTGGAGATCACCTCCAGGTCCTGGTGTTTTGGTGACCAGCGGAAGTGAACGTTGTCGGGGATGACGCCCTGCGCGGTCGTTGTCCTCCATCCCTCAGGACCTGAAACCACATCACACGTCACATCTGTGTTCTCTGGAGCTCTTATTTTGAAACTGAACCCAGAATCCACAGTTAGCTACTGAAATTGTTGGGGGTCTTTTATTGTGAAGTAGGGAGGTGAAAGGTTACCCTCGGAGAAGGTGGAGGTGATGGTGTGAACGGAGTAACCGGGCTGTGGAGAGCAGCGGCTGCTGTGTCCATAACAGAAACACGGCATTGTCAAACTCCCAGAATCCTCTCTGAGCTGACGCCTGAAAAACAGCAAACGACAGGAAGTTAGACCCTCACTGGCAAAAACACAGAAGAAGAAGAATTTTGTGAACAGCAAGTTTTTACATTTTTAAAGATAATGTACGTGTGCCTACTTTTGCTAAAGATTTGCAGTTTTGTAATTTCAAATGTTGAATTTTGGTGTTTTGTAAATATATTTTAGTGGGTTTAATCTTGAAAGGAGTTAAAGTGGCAATTTTAAACAAAAGCAATGAGAGAAATTCTGATTAAATGAAGCTGAACTGAGAAAAGATGCTGCTAAAGTGCAAACACAGGAAGGGGATGCAGTCTTTTGAAGTACGAACAGTGAAAGGATTTGAAGTGGCAGTCAAGCAAAAGCACCAAAAATATTTAAGTGGCAGATACAATTTATGCAGTGAAAGGAGTTAAAATAGTAGCAGATGTGAAAGCACAAAGAGTCAGTAGAGGGTTCATACAAAAGGAGTTTAAGTGTTGGTTAAGGTTTAAGGAAGTTTGAAGTGCAAGCACCAAACTGAAGAGTCAGATAAAATGGGAAGTCTTAAAAGGAATTGGTATCGATTGAAGCTACAGAGCTGAAAAGATCTGAAGCGTTAGTTAAGGTTAAAGCTCTGAAATAAATAAGTAGCATAAAGCACTGACATATTTTTAACTGCAAACACTGAGGTGTCCGTTAAAGTGCTGAAAGGAGTTGAAGTGTTGGATTTAGTGCCTTCATTAAAGAGACACTGATGTAAATGTGACATTATTTTAAGAAATGTGTGTTTCTTCACCTTTGTGAGCAGCCGTTAGGTCCAATTGGCCCATCTGGGCAGCGGTCGCATTTTTCTCCTGTGACACTTTCTTTACAGCTGCAGCGCCCCCTGCTGTCACATTTGGCACTGACAGAACCTGGAGGGAAAAAAACAGGTTAAGATGTCCGACATTAGTATAAATCTAATAAAAAAATCTTAACAGTTTCTCTTTCTCGATCAAAGTGTGTCTTAAGGAGTGGTTTATGTTGCGGTTACTCACCGGTGGGATTGCAGCGACATGGTGTGCAGCTCAGTTTCGCCCCCTCCTGGTAGAAGCTGTCCTTGCAGCGCTCGCAGTGGCGGCCCTCAGTATTCCCTGTACAGTCAACACAGTGCAGGCCCCAGGCGTCCCGGAGGCAGTACCGAGATCTCCCATTGCAGCTGCAACGCAACGTCGCTGCAGGAGGAGAAAGGGGAGAAAAGTTCGTGTTATTTTGTTTACATTGAATGGAATTTTTAATTTATCATTGTTGTTGCAGAAACTGCATTCTCTCTTCTGTTTTTGACTTCTTTTGGTATTTTAGATCTGGTCTACTTGGTCTCATTAAGATATTGTTTTCTTGGTTATTTTTTTGTG
>JAQQZW010000004.1:24944710-24955412 GCA_029814745.1 Zanclus cornutus | reverse complement strand
CGTCTCCAGCCGCCACCCTGAAGTCTCAGACCGTCTCTCTGTGTCGCCCTCTGTGTTTGTCACTAATGCTGCTCCTCCGTGTAAATGAACAGATTTAGCTCTGCAGCTCAGCTGTAAACTTCCTTATTTGACTTGTTGGCATGAAGCTATTTATACCAAAGCTGGGACTCTTTTGGAGGCGGCGGCCTGTCGGAGGCGTCAGACGGCTGTTTGTCGCGCTCGGACATTCCTGCTGTCTGTCATCTGTGAGCTGTGAGTGGGAAATAACCACCAGCTGAGACGTCCACCTTAACAGCCAGTTTGGCTGCTGACCAGCGATCACTCAGTTTTATTCTAGAGCTGCCGTTTCCAACCTTTCTGGCTTCTGACCCCTTAAAATAAAGCAGTGTCTGCTTGCAGCCACTGTGTCACAGGTGTCAGATATCTGTTGAGTTTCACCTCTGAACTTCTCAGATTGTATAATTTCAAAAAATATTTGAGGCCTGAGAGACAAATTAGTCAGTTGTTTTTTGATAAATAAATGTCTTGTGTTTGTCACACAGACATAAGCCGAGCGGCCCGGTGGCTCAGCGGTTCAGCCTGCGGCCTCACAGCAGGAGGGTCGTGGGTCTGATGCCCGGTGGGGAAAAACGTGTTCTTAAAGGTTCATTTACTGGCTCAGACCTGGAGCTGGTCAGCGCCGCTCCTCAGGATGGGTTCAATGCAGAGAACCAGTTTCACAAGCTGTGCTAACTGTATGAGACAAATGAAGACTCTTCCTCTTCTTCGTCAGTTCTGACCTCTGAGCACACAAAGAGCCGAGGAGTCTGAAACACATCAGCTCTGCTGAAGTATAAACTGCTGATCTAGAGTCAGTCATCAGACGGGAGTTTGTACTAATGCAGAACTGTCTCTTGAATAAACTGTGGTTTTGTCTGGTTAGCGACCAAGCTAGCTTACGAGCAAGCCAGCAAGTAGGGAGAGCAACAGTGACTGACTAGCGCTAGCATGTTCCTAGCTGGCTACGTGCTAGTGGTCATCCAACTAGCCTGTGAGTCGTCACTGTGTCACCAGGATCCTGCACAAAAGATTTTGTGAGGTAACGCAGTGAAGGAGAACACAGACACAAGAGCCTCAGAACTGTGCTTCAGTCGGTGTTCTCGGTTCCACTGCTGACCGACAGTGTGTTTGTTTCCAGGCTGCAGGATTTATCTGTGCTGTGAGTTTGTTCCCAGGCTGCAGTCTGCTGCAGCTCAGCTGGATGTTTGTGATTCCCGGAGGAGCTGCTAACGTCAGGCAGTATTCTTCCCTGAAGAAAACACGTCCTCGCCGAGGCGTTCCACGCTGGCACAGAGCTGCAGATGATTGATGGCAAACAAATGTTCTGTACAGTTTTAACAGTGTTGACTCAGCCCAGAACCTGCACGAGCTTCCTGGAGCGGACGCTCTGAAGAGCTGCAGCTGCCGGACAAGCGATATGAGTTTATTCTTAATGAATCATGAAGAGAGAGAGTCTAGCGCCGCAGGAAGCTTCCAGAAAACTGCAGATAACTGAGCAGCTGAGAAAGCAGCTGCAGCAAAGTTTTCAACAATGACGATCCTTCATCAGAGCCAAATGTCAACGAGACACAAGGAAGCTGCCAAAAACCGAACCTCCATCACAGTTTGGCAGCAGACGGCTTTATAGTACAAATACAAGTATTTCAACAGGAACTGAAAGCAGAGTTTAAAAACTGGTTTGGATTTCCTTCGATCAGCTGTTTGCTGGTTTAAATCACATCTCCAGAAAACAGGCTGGTTATTCAACATGACAAAAAAGAAGAGATTGTTTTTATCATTTATTTGTCTGATCATTCGAGGCTGTGACCTGTTTTATGAAAGCGTTCTATGAGATGAGTGAGACGACTTCGAATCACAGCTTATATGTCGCAAGTTTGGTAAAACAAGCCTGAAATAACCAACCAGGCCAGAGGCCCCTGAATCCCCACTGTGTGTCGGTTGGTTTGGGGATATTTGTAGAGTGGCCTCGCGTTAAAATCCAGTTTTAAGACTAATTGATTTCAGTTCATTCTAATCTCACATGGTGCGTATTTTTTTTTTGGAGGTGAACAGTGGCATCTAACACTTAAGCCCAAATTATGATTTCCGTGTTTGCGTAGCTGTGAGGATCCACAGGGTTCAACGTGTGACTGAGATTTTAACATCTTCCCATGACGGCACGAGCTGGCTGCACATGTAGAAACACACCTGGCAACGCAGACTCTCTCAGGCTGAGGCCTTCAGGCATCCAGAGGCCGCTCGACAACCACCCGTTCTTTACATTCAAATGAGTCAGCTGCAGTAGTTCATCATCTGATCAGGACACGTCCTGGAAACCTCTGGAGGTTTTTCAAGATAGTCAAACTGGGAGGAGACCCGGACGAGACCAAGAACACCCTGGAGGGCTTTTCTGTCCCATCTGGCCCGGGAACACCATGAGATCCTCCAGGAGCAGCTGGAGGAAGAACGGGGGAGAAGAAGCTCTTACATGCCTTATTCAGCCTGCCTGGACCACCTGGACCTGGAAGCAGCAGAAAGGAAAGTCGTGACGGGATGAACGGCTGTTTGCACTGAGTGCCCCAAGCGAGGTCACGTGATCACAACAGAACTCAAAGGAAAGACTGTGCTGAGATTTGTCACATGCTCAGAATAAAAGCAGATCGGTGCTGCTCTCATTTCAGATTTCATGTTGAGCAGGATCACATTTTGAGGAGAGGAGTTGATCTGCGAGTTTCAGCCTGCAGCTTTTCTAACTGTTGGTGTATTAAACTTATAGTTTTCAGTGTCCAGTGTCTTTTGTTCCCTGCCATGTTTGTTGTGCTTCAGCTTGGAAACAGATCATAAATGCTCCTGAACTGGCTGCCAAAGTCCCACCAGCCTCAGTCGCCAATCAGAAGCTGCTCATGGCTGTTTGGACTCCGACTGAAATGACTCCTCAGCTCACAGTCGTCTCAATGCATGTTGAGCAGTTACGGCCCGTCGGTCGATGAGTCAGTCGCCTCTTCGCCGACTCCTCATTCAGCTGCAGTATTTTTAAAGAGCTGAGGACGGGAGGGAGACAGAAACTTAGAGTGAGGTTACTTTTCTAACAGTGTTTATGATGTGGCAGAGCACTTAATGTTAGCAGGGAACATGTTAGAAAACTGTTATTATGACTGATAGAAGTGACGGTCGAAACCAGAGTCAGTCACTGTTTTCTGACTGTTTAAAGCACTCGGTGAAGCCGTCTGCACTTTGAGTCACAGCTCGGAGCGATCGGGTTCGACGTTGAATCACAAATCTGTTCCACATTTCCAGCAGTTATCCGAGGATTTGACATCAGTGTGTGAAGTCACAGGAGGACGCAGAAGTTTTCCTGAGTAGGCGGATAAATGTGCAGCACATTGGACCTGAACATGATCTAAAGAGTCATAATGTCCCGTTGAGCAGTGGAGGCAGAGCTGCAGTCTGACTGGAGTTCAAGGGGCTGCCCACAGATATTTTAGCAGATGTTTCAGTTTCCTCTGGAGGTTGGAAGTCTGAACATTTTGGGAAGAACATGGAGAGACATTTGGAGCGCCATGAGCCATGTTTCCCCTGTTCCCAGGCAGCAGTGGTGTTCATATCAGACATGGATTAAAATGTATACATTAATGCAGCTGATGGTCCTGACGGACACTCAGGTTTTTGTTCAGACCACTGAGCTCTGAGCTGCTCTGTCAGACAGCTGCTGTGAGCGCTCACTCTGCAGCGCAGAGACCTGGGCCGGCCTCATAAGCTTCCGGCTGATACTGAACAAAGCTATCGCTGGCCTTCGCTCTGACTTTCCCATGAGCCTTTCACACGGCGTGATGTTGAGTAACTTTCTTTATCTTCCGTGATGAGACAACACGGCTGAAAGTGAACAGGTGTCCTTCAGTAATTCTCTCCATCTGGCTCTCGTATCACGATGCCAAGAAAATAAATTCCTTTTCTCTGAAAATGTCACAGTTTGAACGCCTGTTTGTGGTGTTGCGTCACTGTTTTTCAGCGTTTCCCAAAGCCTGAGAACCAGGACACTCCCTGTTAGAACGTTCATGATCCAAGCCTGCTGCAATTCAAGAAACTTCCATATCTGAAGAATATTTTTATTGTTTTACAGCATCTGTGTTTGCTTTCGCTCCCGTCGTGGCTGTAGAGGTGGCAGTGAGGCGTTCAAAGTAAAATGTCTCAACAAATGTTGGCGACTTTGCTATAAAACCTGCTTCAGACATCCAAGTTCCCCTCGGGAGGAGTTGTAATAACATTTTGCTGATTCTCTGATTTCACATCTAGCGCCATCATCAGGTCAACATTTGAATGTGTCTAATACTTTGGTTTATGACTAAATACCTGCAGAACTGAAAACATTCCCGTCAGCCTCAGCTGTGCTTGAAACTTGAAAAGATGTGTAGAAACGTTGCATTGGAAATAACCTACTTTGTTAAATTTTGAAATTTAGTCATTTTAAAACAACTCAGCTTCTCATCAAGGGACTCCAGACGAGCATCCCACAAAAACACAGACATGACGGATGGAGGCAGAGCTGTTTGGGCTCATCCACATTCATCATCTTGATGCACTCAGTTGTTGAGGTTTTCCTTTTAATGAATTTTGACCACTGATGAGAACTGATGTTTGGACAAACTGATGTCTTCCTGACGTTTCTGATTCTTTCTGTTCAAGAGACAGACGATGCTCATCTGCCTCCAGACTGTCTGCACAGTGTGTCTGATGTCTCTGACAGCGTGTCATTGTTGTGTCTCTTGCAGGACTGGGTGACGGCCACCGACATCAGAGTGACCCTGAACAGACTCAACACGTTTGGAGACGAGGTTTTTAACGACCCCAAGGTCCTTAAGTCCTACTACTACGCCATCTCAGACTTCGCTGTGGGAGGAAGGTAAAGAGCAGAGAACAGATTCCTGTGTTATCAGGAACCTCACGTGACCGGTTTAGGTCATATTTTGATCCATTTTGAAGCCCCATGATGCGTATTGTCACAGTGTAATATTGTAAATACTTTGCCACAGTGAATAGTTGCGCCTCTTATTAGACTGGATACATATCTGCTCAAAGAGAAGTTTTGTCCTGTTTACATCAGAGTGAACAAGTTCCAGCAGCCTGAGGTTCATGAAAGCTGCTCAGACAGAGGAAACTGTCCTGGTGGTTTTGTGGTCCTGGTCTGATGTGTCACTGTGTGGTCTGCTCCCTGTGGCCGGATCAGGAATGCACATGAGACCTCCTTTTCCAGCACGTCTGAAAAAAAAGGTTTCGACAGGCATTACAAGAGTGTTAAACAGGCTGCTGCTGCACGGCCTCCGCAGCCATAATCTGTTTGAAATGTGGAGCAGATTTCCATTACACAGCCGGCATTCCTGGCATTCCTGGCCGGCAGGGCTGAACTACAGGGAAACCGGAACAGGGCAGAGTGACCGCTATGACGGGCCGAAGAGAAAGGGCAGAGTCCAGAGCCGGAACACCTGACAGAGCCACAGAATTTAACCGGTATTTATTCAAGGAGGGGTTTCTGAGCAGTCCTTTCCTCTGTCAGCTCCACCCTGATGTACCTGAACTTGTTCACCTGAGAGCTGAGCATGACAACCAGCTCACGTGTCTCTACAGAGCAGCTCAGTGAGCAGAGCCTCATCACACTTGAAGATTTTCAAACTTCCAGCCATGTGATGGGCAAGAAAATCTGTTGGTGGAATCCTCAAAACACTTCACACTGAGCTGAGAGTGTGTCTGTTCTGCTGACGAACATTTTTCTTGAAAATGTAAATTAACATTTGATTTGAACTGAGCTTGTCACATCAAGCTGTTGTTGACTTGGTGCATTGCTAGAAGGAAGCCTTGTAGCTAACTCAAAGCTAACAGTCTGGTAGCTAGCAGTAGATAAATAAAGCCAAAGACCAAAGTTAAGCTTCTGTTCTGTGGAGGCCTTGTGGTTGTTTGTGACTTCATGTTGGTTTATAAATGACTTTTAGACAGCAGGAACAGTCATATTTGTGCAGGCAGATATCAGTGTGCAGAATCTCATTCTAACAATGATAAAATTCCTGAATGTGGCTCAAGAGCCACACACGAAGCTTAAACACATGCAGCTGTGCAGCTGCACAAAGAGTCTGAAAGTTGTCCGTTTTTTCACGTGCTGCCTGGAAATGTCTTCTTAAAAAACGACTACAATAAAACTGTAGACAGTAATTAATGGAAGTTATATGGAGGTTGCAGTCCAGCTACTCGTACTTAGGCACTGGGTGGTGTAATGCCTCAGTCTTCCTGCTCGCCCTCAGTTTTTCCACAGCGCTTTGCCAAGAAACACCTGAGACAATAACTAAAGGTGGCTGCTGAGCAAGTCATGTCCTGTTGTGAGGGGGCCCCCCAACCCCACCACCATGAGGAAGTTTATCAAAACTTCCCCTGGAGCAACTGAGAGGAAAAACCTCAGCAGAACCAAAAACAGTATCAGCACCAGCACATCCACTGGGTTCTGTAAAAACTAAGAGACAGCGAGTTAACAAATTGACAGGGTGCCTTCATATATGTGTCGGGTGTAAGATATGAACCTGAAGAGGTTTTAAAGGGAAGTAGAGAAACAGTGGATACATTATAGAAGATGAGGTGTTTTATTGGACTGAATACTGAAGAGTCATCCTCATCTTTGTGAGTAAAAACGCTGACATTAGTGGAGGGTGAAAAAAAGATTGATGCTGTTGGAGTTTTGTGTTCTTCAGCTGTAACAGGTTTGTGTGTCTGTGCCATCAGGTGTAAGTGTAATGGCCACGCCAGTGAGTGTGTGAAGAACAGCAGAGGACGGCTGGTGTGTAACTGCAAACACAACACGGAGGGCGACGACTGCAACGTCTGCAAACCGTTCTACAACGACCGACCGTGGAGGAGAGCGACTGCCGACAACGCCAACGAGTGTCTGCGTGAGTCTGAACTGTAGCTGTTTGTTTTACTGCAGCTACGACTGCTTTACTGCAGCTACGACTGCTTTACTGCAGCTGTGACTGCTTTACTGCAGCTACGACTGCTTTACTACAGCTACGACTGCTTTACTGCTGCTACGACTGCTTTACTGCAGCTACGACTGCTTTACTGCTGCCACGACTGCTTTACTGCAGCCACGACTGCTTTACTGCTGCCACGACTGCTTTACTGCAGCCACGACTGCTTTACTGCAGCTACGACTGCTTTACTGCTGCCACGACTGCTTTACTGCAGCTACGACTGCTTTACTGCAGCTGTGACTGCTTTACTGCAGCTACGACTGCTTTACTGCAGCTGTGACTGTTTTACTGCTGCCACGACTGCTTTACTGCTGCCACGACTGCTTTACTGCAGCTACGACTGCTTTACTGCAGCTACGAACGACTGCTTTACTGCAGCTACGAACGACTGCTTTACTGCAGCTACGACTGCTTTACTGCAGCTACGACTGCTTTACTGCAGCTACGACTGCTTTACTGCAGCTGTTAATACTTAAATGCAGTCATGACTGTTTTATTGTAACTAGTGCAACTTAATGGTGACTGCTGCTTTACTGTCACTGCTACTGTTTAAGGGTTGCTATGACTTCGCGGTGGTACAGCCGTCCTACTCCAGGTTCAACTGCTTTGATGCAGCTACAGCTGCTTTAGAGCTGATACTGCTTTACTATGTCTATTACTCCTCACTGTTTTACTGCAGCTGTGACTGTTTTACTGCAGCTGTGACTGCTTTGCTGCAGATACCACTGCTACAACATTTTTCACCCCTTTGCTTTCAGTGCCTTACTGTAGCTACTCTGCATTAACACCAGTGCTGCAGCAGCTTTATTCCTGCTGTTGTTACCACTTTGTTTTAGCTGTCAATGCTTTACTACATGTACCACTGCTTTAATGCAGCTGCTGCAGTTTAACTACAGCTGCTACTGCATTATTATGGCAGTAACTGCTTTACTGCGGATACTACTATTTCACTACAGCTATGATTACTACTAATGATAGTCTGCCACTACTGCTACCACTGATACTGCTGCTGCTTACACGTCACGTACAACCACTCTGAGTGGACTTTTACTTCTTCTACTGCTGCTGTTAGTTATAAAGCTGCTACCACTTCTTCTGTTGCTAATTACCACAGCTGCTAATATTAACAGCAGCAAACAAATTAAAAGCATAAAAGGGGTAAAACTGCAAAGTAAAGAGCAGCAGACCGTCGAGAGCTGATCTATGGAGCACATCACATGATGCATGCAGATGACTGACGGAAAGTTTGCTGTGCTGAAACTGATTCCAGGCCGTCTAGAGAGGGAAACCTTAGCGTGAGTCATGACAGTCTCAGGGGTATTGTGGGAGTTGTAGTTTCTATATCGCAGTGCAGATGCATGACTAACTGGGTTCAGGGAATAATAGAGTTTTTCTTCTCCCACAGTCGAGTTAAACTGTCCTCCAGCGCAGGAAACTGAAGGAAGCTGATCGTATTAAACAAAAAAACTTAAGACCAGCTGAGATTTCACCTCATTTAACCCAGTTTTTATTCACTTTATGCAGCACATTTAATACTCAGGTAAACAGGAATGTTAAGAGTGACCTGATAGAACTGAGTCTAAGCTGTTTCTATTACTGATTTACTGCTGCTGTCTGCTTTACTGCCACTCTTACTGCTCAGAATACCTGAGTCGGCTGACAGATCTCCCTCAAAAACTGCATTTCCACAGCTGCCTGCTTCTGCTGTACTTCTGCTGTGTTCCTACAGCATTTACTGCCCGACTGCCTCTGCTGTTGGCTGTATTCAGACCAAATCAGACACTGTTGATCACTACAGATTTATACAGTGGTGTGGGAGACTCGGTCTTTCAGTAAATGCAAATTAAAGTATTTGTTCTCCCTCATTCTGGGCAGGCTTGTTAAGCTCTGCTCCATCTGATCAGCTGATTGGCCACCACAGCATGACGTCAGGTTACGTCACTGCAAAAGTTGACTCTCATTCAACGCTCCACCACAGGGCTGCTGTGTTTTCCTTCTTGAACCCCCTGCGGTCTGCACTGTAAAGCCTAATCAGACTACCCACATTGAAAAGAATGGGAGAACTGTTGTTTTCACTACAACACCTGGTTTGTTCTGAATGAGGCCTTTCTGTTGCTGTTTATTGCTTTACTGCATATAATGCTGCAACCACTAAGATGAGTTAAGTTTTACTTAGTGATCCACTTCAGCACTGGAACAGTGGAGCTGCAGTAGCCGACGGAGGCTGGACTGAAACGAGGTCGAAGCTTCGTGAGTAACTCTGTGTGTGAATCTGTTTCTCTCTCTCAGCCTGCGACTGTAACGGGAAGAGCTCCGAGTGTTTCTTCGACACGGAGTTGTATCGGGCCACAGGTCACGGAGGTCACTGCAGAAACTGTGCCGACAACACTGACGGCCCAAACTGTGAGCGCTGCCTGGACAACTACTACAGAGAGCAGAGCGGCAGCCGCTGCCTGCCCTGCGGCTGCAACAGCATCGGTGAGTTCAGGAGCATGTGGGAAATAAACCCTGAGCAGGCGGTGGAGGTCTGCTCTACACCAGAGGGATACTGCTTAGCTATTTTCAGAGCTTTCAACAGCATCTCATGGCCTTCTTCAGAAAATGAAATTGTTGACATCACCACCTGCTTTCATGTGTCCAAGGTTCCATACTTGGGTGATGTGTTAACAACCTGATGCAGAACTTAAGACTCAGATTCTTCACTTTCTTTGCCTTCTGTCCATTTTTCTGTGCTGTCGGTTTGAGGCTAACTTTAGCTTAGCACAAAGACTGGAAACAGAAGGAAACCGCTAACTAGAAACAATATAACCCCAGTGACACCACAACATGTTGCTTTTGTACTTTGAACAAATGAGACATATTTATTGATGAGCATGAGCACCTCTGTAGGTGGATTCTGTTACCATTTGACAGGGTCAGGCTAGTCTTCATGCTAAGCTAAGCTAACCAGCTTCTGGCTCCAGGTTAACATTGAATGTGTAGCTGTAATACTAGAATGGTGTCAATTCTCTCATCAAAATCTCAGCAAGAACATTAATGAGCACATTTCCAAAAATGTCAAACTGTTGTTGGAGTAACATTCACAACATCAAGAAGGAAGTTTTACAGTGAGATGTTTGAGTTTTCTACAAACACTTGAACATACCAGAGCCGTTCATAGTGAATGTGACCTTTACAGAGATGAAACAGCAGCCTGGAGTGTCCGACAGTTTGAATGTGTTCAGTGTGGAATGATTTTCGTTTGTTCAAATGAAGTCAACTGTTCTTTATTTTGTCTTTTTGTGTGTGTATGAAAATTTTATTCAAAATGAATCTTACATGATTTTTCTCCTGCAGTGGAAGAAAGGAAATCACTAAGAAATCTGATGTTTTACTTATGGGAACACTGGGCAGTGTATCAGTCAGTGTACATGAGCTGCAGTTACGGGGAAAACATGTAAAACCGCTGGAATGAAGCTCGTGGTTTTGGTGGTATTTAACAGAACACAGCAGCAAACCACTGCTTAATGTGAACCAGCTGTTTTTGAGTCCCGGTGACACCGACACACCAGCTCTGTTCTGTAATGGTTTGTTAATGGGAGCTGATTGTTTGCACGTGGTTAAAGGTTAACATGCTGACGGTGTGTGTGTGTGTGTGTGTGTGTGTGTGTGTGTGTGTGTGTGTGTGTGTGTGT
>JAQQZW010000004.1:24542731-24553577 GCA_029814745.1 Zanclus cornutus | reverse complement strand
GATTTCTTAGGAAAATTACAAATTTCTTTGGAATTTAGGGACAGACAACATGGTCTGCAGCTTAGTTAGCAGTTCTGTCTGGCTTTTATTCAAATAGAATAGAATAGAATAGAATAGAACTGAACTGAACTGAATTGAATTGAATTGAATTGAATTGAATTGAATAGAATTGAACTGAATTTCTTTATTGTCATTGTACTGGTGTATACAATGAAATTTGCTCGCACTGCATGAGCCACCCTCAAATATCCAAGAATAAAAAATATAATAAAATTATGCATATAACAACTGTACATACAAAACAAACACACACACACACTCATCCACACACATACACACATGCATACACACTCTCCTTTCATATGCACACAGTGTATTCCACTGATACTGAGTGATAATCAGTCACAACTGATCATGCTTTGCTTTTGAAAATGCTTCATGATTTTGACTTTGATGAAATCATTTATAAATGATTTCAGAGTAACCCTATGGACAGAAATCATTCTCAAAAAATATCTCCTCCAACTTTTAAGTGATGTTATGTGACTGAGAAAAAATAATAAATTGATTTTGTTGGATATGTGTGGTTCTCTTTGCATCTATATTTTTCTATTTTTTATTGACACCAAGTTTAATGCACTTAATGTTGATATTTTCAGTTCAAGTATAGATTTAAATAAGTTTCAATCTTGCTGAACAAAGTGCTTTTCTTGGTGATTTGCTGTTTAGACACATTATCTGGATTTCTGAATACCAGCTGTTTTACTGTGTTCATGTCATGTCAGACATACAGTAAGTAGCAGTTTTTGTCTTTCATCTGGCATTTACATCAACTTCCAAATAATTTCACACAGAATGAAATATCAGTCACAGGAGACATTTTATTGCACAACCAGTATTTGTAGGCTACATTTAATACTTGAAGTACATTCAACTGATAAAAGACCCAAATCTGTACTTTTACTGCTGATACTACTTGAGACTGTACTTATTCTGGACCTACATGTAACATAGTATTTCTATGTTGTTGTAATGGTACTTTTAGTTAGTTTTCAAAGATCTGCATTTTTTGGGCCTATTTGGAGTAACAAAATGGAAAAGCTTTTACCAGAAAACTCCAAGGTCAAATGCATGTATAAGGTCATGGATTTTTTTAGTAGATGATCGAACAAATGTCAAGATGTATAGCACGTCCAAAAGACCCACCATCCCATTTTTAATGCTCCACAGTGACACTGACACTGTATATTTCATCCGTGCAGTGTGTCCGTAGCCTGAATCGTGCGTTACATGACGCTCACTACTTGATGAAGTCACTGTGTTGTAACACTTTAAGTCCCCCCATAAACATTTTTATTATGCAATGTTGCAGTAAAGCAAACTTGTCTTTTTACAGAAACAGTCAGAACTGATCAGTTAGAAAAATGAAGAGTTATTGTTTTGTGTTGTTGCAGAATCATTTTCTGCTGATAGATTAATGGTTCAGCTTGAAGTAAAAACACCAAAGATTCTAAAATGGGAGTTGTTAGTGGCTTTCTTTCTGAACCTTTTGCTTTTGGTCTGACAAAGCAAGCAGTTTATTGGCAAACTGGCAAAGATCACTTCATTAAATTTCGCATTGTAGTTCTTACAGGGGGGACTTTAAAATGTAAACTCTTACCCAGCACAGTGATGCACTAACAGTGGGCTGTTATTGAAACAGTGAGTAATAGGACCCAACATCAGAACACAAGAATCAGGAGTAAAGTTAATTATGACTTTTATTGTAAATGATGAAGCAGAGTTATCCAACAGTGCAAAGGGGCTTTCTTCTTCTTTGTTGGCGGAGTCAGGGAGGGGGAGAATGCAGCGGTGACTGATCACACTTAGGAGTAGGTGAATGGGAATCAGGGAGCAGGTAAGTTCAGTGGCAAAGTGGTGAAAGGGGGCAACTCACCTGTGGGGAATGGGAATCCCCCACCCTCTGAGATCTTTTAGGACAATTGTTATTGGATATAATTAATTATTCAGTTGTAAAGGGCTCCTTTTTGAGATAGAAATTCAGCTCTGTTAAGTTAACTGCCAAAAGCATCTGGCTCAGAGCCTCAAATGACCAAACTGGTCCATTATGATTATTATCAGCCCTTTCAGTCCTTTTTTATTTGCCCTATCACTCGAGCCTTTAGCACAAAAAATCAGAGCACTCACTTATTTTTCCCTTTGTGTTTAATGACACAAGCCATGTTATCACTTTGTATGCGGATGACATTTTATTATATGTGGACAAATCTCTGACCTCCATCCCATATATTTTAAGCACTGTCTCTGACTTTAGTTCCTTGTCAAGTTACAAAGTAAACTCGACCAAGTCTGCCCTGTTACCACTGAATTAATATGTCACGCCAAGTTTACTTCCCTCTCATATTCCTATTTCAAATAAATTTAAGTACAATTGAGCAGAAAATTCCCCTTCCTTAACAAATATTACCTCCAAAAACTCTGAGAAAATACATAAGAAGATTGAGTCAGATTTTGAAAGACGGTCCCAAGTCCACTTGTCAGTTGTAAAGATGGATCTCCCACCCAGACTTAATTTAGTCTCATCCACGTTGCTCTTTCAACTATTGAGAGAAAATGCATTCTATACTCTCTAGGTTTATTTTGGGGGACAAAGTACCACAGTAAGGCTATCCCCCATACAGGGGGTATGTGTTTCCCCAATCTGAAGCATAATTTTTTTGGGGGGGGTCCCATTCTCATTCACAGCATGGTCTAGTAGGGTTATTTATACTCTGGCAAACACATTAATGATGACGGCTTGAGGTCTTTTGATGAATTACACATTGTAGATAACTTACCTGGATCAACCTTTTTCTGTAACTATGGCTAAGGTTATCATTGAAATCATATGATGTTCCTTGGAATGCACAAGGACACACAAGGTGAAGCAAAGAATTTAGCATCAGGTCTGTGCCATTTTTGGTATCTTTCTTCCTATAAACCTCAAAATTTTGAACAGGTGTGGACTAAAGATCTTGGACGTTTTCTGCCAAAGACACCTTTAAACTGTGAAAATATATGGAAATGTGTAGCAGATACTTCCAAAAAATCCGAACCGAATTGGACCTATCTGTCTCCAAGGAGAAGTTTTTTGATGAAACCAATCCCATCACCAGTATGCATACTATGGACATGTGGGCACTTTTATGCACTTGTACTGGGATTGTTGGGATATGTCTTTTGTTTGGAAAATGGTATGCTCTTCTTTGACAAAGATGTGAAGAACTGAAGTGCCATGCTCCCCCACAGTGTTGCAACTAATTGACCTGAATGAGTTAGAAATAATTTTACATCAAAAATATGTTAATTAGCAGGCCTAACTGTGGCCAAAATAATCATAATAATAAAAAGAAGAAGAAGAATGGGAAGAAGAAGAAGAAAATTGATTTATTTAGCTTCTTTCAAAACAGCGCTTTAAAATAAAAAAAATTTAAAACACAAAAAAATGGAATAAAATAAAACTAAAAGCTAAAAACTAAATACATAAAACAGAAGACGATAATGATGAACTTAACAGCCATAAAACAAAAAGAATCCCTTAAAAGGAACATAAGAGTTTTGGTATGCATTTGCTTGTTTCATTATTGTATTATGTATCAAGGAATGTAAAATGAAATAGTATGGAAAAAGCAAGAAAAAATAAAAAAAAAACAACTTATCCCCAAAAAACCCCCAGTAAAAGTTCAAAAATCCAAAAAACTACAAGCCAAACCAAACTGACATCAAAGAAATAGCGGCAACGAAAGAGAACTGTTACATCGCCTCAGGCTGCCTGTGTCTTGGCAAAAAAGTTGCACTTAAACACATCACAAAGACTATAGCTGATGGCAAACTAGCACTTTTATTCTGCACCTGCTTAGCACATAACTTTCCAGACCAGCAGGTGGAGGTAGTCTGCATTTGTCATTGACAAAGGAAACTGAGGAACTAGAAATGCAGATATACAGACTGTAATATGATCAAGCAGCTTTTGTAAACCATTTTCACACCACTGTTGCCCTCTAATCAGACGGTTTGTTAAATTAACGTTAACTGTTTCTAATCATGAATATGTCTGATTACTAGTTACCAATGACACCGACACTGTCAGCCTTTGGTCTTTTGGTTTGGGAAGGAGAAAGGAAGATGCAAAAGAGAAAAATAAGGAGAAACCACACTTTGTATGGAGAGCTGGAATTAAATAACAGCTCTGATCTGAAAAACTTTACTTGGCTCTTTCTCTTTCAGCTCCACATTTTGAAGGAACTTATCAGTTTAGTCATCCCGAGGCAAAATACTACCGGGATTGTATTTCTGTAGGGTCAGATTGTTTTCTCTCACCGACGGGCTCCGCCGCCGATTCGACTTGCTGGATCAGGCAAAATACTGCTGGAGAGGGCTGACTAGAGCCAACGATGTGGGACACAACAGAAAACTAGGGTGACACACGCTCACCGACGGCCCAGCAGACAGACAGTCAGCTTGGTGTGTCAGGGCCTTAACACTGGTGTTCATATTGTCATAAATTTAATGGTTTTGACTAGAATTGTCACCTGGTATTTACAAAATAAGTCTTGTGTCTCAGCATTGAGCCTCTGTTTCAAGACATCAATCTCTGTCCTCTTTTGTTCTTTACAGTTCTCCTGTGCCTTGTTGGTATCTGTTCAGGTCTTGACTTTGCCATAGATTTGACAAAAGTATCAGTGATTACTGTGGAGGCTGGAGGAATTTGTGTCCTTGGTCTACTTTTGCCATGATCTCTGCTTTATCTCTCATTTTCATCAGGGACTGAACTCGTTGCTTCCAGCCTGGCTTGGCCTCAGATTTCTCTCCCTCAATAAGCATGTCAATGTACTCTGGAGTGGAGAGAGGATTTGGCTTCAGTGCGATGTCTTTAAGTCTGTTTAAACACTTCCCTGACATTTCCACCAGTCTTATCACCTCAGCCTGCACATCATTATATTCAGCCCTCAGTTTTTCAATCAGAGCCTGAACGGGGGTCTTAGCCTTTGTGGCCTGAAGGTACTTTTCTTTAAGCTCTTTCACAGTTCGTTTTTCTTTAACATCGTTATACTCCCATCTGTACTTCTGATTAAAATGTGTATTCCAAGGACCTTTGCATGGACACTCTTTACAGTTTCCATCTGGTCCCATTGCCCAACAGTTTTTTTTATCTGCATCATTGGGTATTCCACAGGGATAGTGACAGCTGTAATGACACTGCTGACAGTTGGTAATGTAATGTCCAGTGCCAGAAATATCTTCTTGGAAAGGTTTCTTTACAGTGACTTCAAACTCAAAGTTCTCATTTCTGCTGATCTCTGCCTCGTGCTCTTTCAGTTTTGCAGCTGTCTCATTTATCTCTTCAAGTTTAGCTAACTCAAGTTTAACCTGCCTCTGCAAATTTTCAACTGAATTTTCGAGCTGCCCTCTTTCTCTGAGGACCTCCTTTGTCATTGTCAAGCTTTTGGTTTTTATGACATTCAAAGCAGCAAAGAACCTCTTCATGCTTTTTGTCCCCATGTTCCAAAACATCTTATCAAAGCCTTCATCATCATCATCTCCACTCATGCTGTCAGCTGCAGGTGATCTGTTGTCTGCAAACAATGCTGAATTATTGAATTTGAAGTGAAGTGGCAGCCCGTCTTTTGCTTCAGGACATGGGACACCTGAAGCTTTGATTGCCACCAGAACCGGTGGAGGCTGGCCGTCTGCAAACGTCACCAGAACTCTGATGTTTTCTGCCACATCTTTGCCAAAGATTGAGAGCACAGAATCAAAGACATATTTCTGTGTTGGTGTGAGTCGTGCTAAAGCAGCCTGAGCTACGAAACACACAGCGTCAATTTCACTGACACCATGTCTAGCAGAGAAGAGATTACGAAGCATTTCTGTGATCTTTCTGTCTCTTTCTATGCCTCTGGTATCTCCAAAGCCTGGAGTGTCAACAATAGTCAGAGAGTAGGGTATTTTAAAACCCTCCTGGTGGTTGATTTTATAGGCAGTAACTTCAGAAGTCTGACTTTCAGCTTGTGATTTCATTGAATACTCATCAACTAACATAAACCGAAATGAGTCCTCCCATTCAACACCTAGAATGTAATTGATCATCCCATTGATGAGAGTTGACTTTCCAGCTCCAGTTGCTCCGAGAACCATTATGGTGCGATTAGGTTTAAAAGAGTCTTTTCCAAAACTGAAGCGTCTACATCCAGTGACATTGATTCGTTCTTTTTTAAGAGGAACTTTATAAACAGGGAGAGGCCCTGTCCGCGGTAACAGTTTGCTTTGTTGTTTAACATCATCAGCAAGCCGTTTATTGCACTCTGGCTCTAATTTCCTCCTCTTTGCCGGTATTGTAATTTCTAAATCAGTAAGAGTCTTGGTCTTCTCTGTTTCTTCAGCAGGATGTGAATCAGGAAAACTCTCGGTTTCCCGTGTTCCTTCAACAGAACGTGAATCAGGAAATCTCTCGGTTTCCTGTGTTTCTTCAGCAGGATTTGAATCAGGAAAACTCTCGGTTTCCCGTGTTTCTTCAACAAAACGTGAATCAGGGAAACTCTCGGTTTCCCGTGTTTCTTCAACAGAATTTGAATCAGGAAAACTCTCGGTTTCCTCTGTTTCTTCAACAGAACGTGAATCATAAAAACTCTCGGTTTCCTCTGTTTCTTCAGCAGACTGTGAATCAGGAAAACTCTCAGTTTCCTCTGTTTCTTCAGCAACATTTGATTGTGATCTTGAAAAGATCGCTGTAACTGCTGATGAAAATTTTGATGAAACTTTCCCCCAAAATGACTGCATCTTGGTGAAGGAAAGTAATTATGTCAGCACTATGTAAGTAAATATCGGTTGGTACAAGGGCCAGTCCTCTGAAGAGATATCTCTAATAAGAGAACATACAGACTCTGTGGTCAGAGGAATCCGTCTGTCTTGCTGGTGACAGTTGTTCCTGTTGTTGTGAAGTGCTCTCTATACCTGCATATATGGAAATATAAAAAATGAATACACTTAATTCAACCCACAGTTGCAGCCACGTTGACAGTATATCACTCTGAGTTATTATTGCCTGATGTCCATGATCATGCAACAGCTGCTCTGGTGGTGGATGGAAATTTTTTATTTGTCAAGTCATTTTCAGTGCCAAGTAACTGTTGGAGGATTTCAACACTGTAATGGACATAAAACTCTCCTGGCTGATCATCTGTACAAACAATGAGGCTCTCAAAGCAGATTCTACTTCAAGTAAACGAACCTCTGTTGGCTGTTCAGCTCAGTCGTCTGGTTTTGGATCCAAGAGCTGTTGTGGTTTCAAACTGCTGCTCAGGATTTAAATCATTATCTTCAAAAGCTCCTAAAACACAAGAAAACAAAGAGCCTTTCAGAACATAGCTCAGTTGATGGTACAGTAAATGTACTTCAAGATCTCTTTTGTTTTTATCATCATTTTTAGGATCCTTATAGTATTGGAAACATTGCTCGATTTAACATTTACCTTACAAGTAATCTGTTTCAAAGCACTTCAGAGGAATGCATCACTGTGAGGGTGACGTGTCCAAGGTCCGACCTCCCTAGGTATCTTCCAACGTAAACAGCACAAATCTGCATGGAGTCACCTCTGTTCAGTCCAGAAAACAAGAGGGAACATCAGATTTTCTTTTGTTTGTTTCTGTTTTATAAGTTAATTCTTCATTAAAGACAGTGATGTACCCTTCTACACTTTTAGAGCATCAGCAGCTTGACTGTCCAAGACAACCAAGTCAAGTCAAGTCAAAGTATTTGTTTAGCACCAAATCACAACGTTAGTTGTCTCCAGGCACTTTACAT
The DNA here is from genome assembly GCA_029814745.1 of Zanclus cornutus. Classification (NCBI taxonomy): domain Eukaryota; kingdom Metazoa; phylum Chordata; class Actinopteri; order Acanthuriformes; family Zanclidae; genus Zanclus; species Zanclus cornutus. Next base: position 24,545,735 of record JAQQZW010000004.1, on the reverse strand, counting down.
ATAGAGCAGGTTTAGATCAAATTTTATAATTTACTAGTACCCAACAATTGAAAGCAATTCCCACATGAGCAAGCACTTGGCAACAGTGACAAGGAAAAAAGGCCACCAGCTGTAAGTAAAAAAGAAAAATACACATAATAAACGGAGATAAATATTTGGAGGATTGAACTAAGTGTAAATGATTCTGCATACAGTGGTGCTTTAAACTTCGCAAGATCCCAAAGAGAAAATAAAAACTTCAAAGTGACAGCACAAGAGTGGCTTGTGCACTAAGGCCCCGCCTCCTTGGTTACTGTTGCCACACATGTCAAGCTTTCGGTCATTGCAAAACATACAAAGGTTACACTGATAACAACAGCGAACTTCCCTCAAGAAATCCACAACACAATTTTTAGCATTAATCAGTCTGATTTCAGACTGAATCAGACAAAAGCAGGGTTCTTATTTTTGTCAGTTTCGCCAGCTGAAATTAGGACTGTTCCTGGCGGATTTGAACAGCGTGGCGATTGAACTTCACAGTCTGGCATATTTTACTGCTCTTATATATTGATTATTGCCAAGAGTTGTCTAAAATAGCTTGTTAAACATAACTTTGTCCTGAGCATCACTGTATTCATGGCTAATCAGTTGAATCCAGTGTATAGAAAGTGTTGAGTCATATCTTTCACAGTACCCACGTTTCCTGAAGGCACCGTAATTGGGGAAGGCCTGAGCCTTCGACAATGATGATCCCACGCCCCTCTCAGTTGATACCACACACCCAGGTCAGATCAGGGCCAAAACTCTAAAACGGAAAAAATACGATTTGAAAGAAAAAAAAACAGGTCTGAATGTGAAAAAAAGATTTAAACGTGAAAACTAAAAATCTGAAACCAAAAAAAAAAACAAGATTTGAATGTGAAAAAAATAAGATCTCAATCTGAAAACATAAAATCTGTGAATGAAAAAGAATTGACCTTAAATATGAAAATTTATAAGTGTAAATTGAAAATACATAATTTGTTCTGAAGAATATCAGAATTCAGTCTAAATTATATTTAAATCGAAATTAACCTTTCCCTTCACTTATTTTCAGTTTGAAAACGTTTATGATTTTTTTTTTATGAACAAGATCAAAACATCAACTTTCAGTTTCAAATTTCATTTTTTCAATTAATAATTTTTTTTTAGAATTAACAAACCTTTTGGCCTTAATCTGACACCATACAAAAATAACTCATTTTAAACTAGCTTCAAATTGACCAGAGGACGTTGTTAAATCGTCTGAGACAAAGATGAATGATTCTCTGCAAGTGAGAACATTTAAGAGAAACCCCACTGTGCAAACCGGGAAGCGATGGATGGAACAGATTTACTTCCACAGGTGTCTGCCACCGACGTGCAAAGCCCTACTGCCGACGTGATTTACGTCGTGAAACGCTCTTAGTCTGGTTAAGTTAAGGCAACAAAAGTACCTGGTAAGGATTAGGGAAAACATACAGGGCTAGGCTTAGGAAAAGATCTACACGGGGTTGGTTCCGTGTAGGAAAAGATCGTTGCTTTCACTTTCGCTTTGCCACGGTCTCGAGCTGCGGTCCAGTGCACGGCAGTCGTGTGTGCGTGAACCTCCGCCCCCGTTTCTACGGACTGAGGCTGCAGCTCGTTCAAAATTTAGCAGCAAGAATATAAAACCGAAAGCAGAAAAAGAGAACACATCACACCAGTGTAAGCAGATAACAACACGTAACTACACTTCAACTGGGTTCAAACTGACGAGAATGCGATATTAATCTCGTCAGAGATAAACTATAAAACAACCAACTGTAAAACTGAGATGAAATCATGCAGATAAACACTGAAGATAAAACAGAGAGAGAATTAAAACTCCACGTGTTCGAGAACTTACCGCTCAGACTGTCTCTGATCAGGATGGGAGGTAGACACCTGCCTCGCTTTCCTGCAGCTGTTATATATGAATTCAGTACACACACACACACACACACACACACACACACACACACACACACACGCAAGCATACGTTGGTCTGGATACCCTTTGTACTGGCTCTCTGCAGAGACCTTGAGGCGAAGGGAAACTCTGCAAAAGGAGAAAGGAGTAAAGAGAAGAAATCGAGGTGCATTTTGTGCTAATTCAGGACAGTAATGTTGAAGCACTTAGCTAAAGCATGTATGAGAGGCTGCCTTAAAAGAGATCATTCTCTGAGAATCAAAAATGCAAATGAAGACTCTCTGAGAAGACTGGCCATTGTGTACAAAACCAAGGCTGACCGTCTTTGCACTTTCCAGTGAGTAGTGTTTTTGTTTGTTTGTTGTTTTTTTAATGGATGAGCTGTGAACAAGAGCACACTTTTTGCACTTTATTCAGTTTAGTGGCATTTTTTGCCATCATGTCACTTTTTTGAGTTATATTTTGTCATAATTTCACATTTTGTACAATTTTTACAGAGTATTTTAACAACATTTCTGACTAGCTTTAGTGAACCAAATTAGATTTCCCCCTTTGGATACCTTTGCTGTAGTTCAACTTAACTTAATGCTCGTCTTTATACCTTATACTGTGTATGCAGGTCAGTGGAAAGTTACCGAGAAAGGGGTTTAACCTGTCCTGAGCACATGGCTGTTATCTCGTATGTACCATATAAGGACTTTTGAAAGAGGAACACAAACACACCTTCCTGTCTTCAGTTAAGAAGGAAAAGGTAATTTATTCATCCTCATGTAGCACAAGGTTGCACAACCAAAAGAAAATGTAGAATGAAAAAAATAAGGGCAGTTTATACAGTTAGTTACACACACACACACATAACTACATACACACATAAATACATACATACATATATATATACATATATATATATATATATATATATATATATATATACACACATATATATATACACCCATATATATATACACACATATATACACATATATATATACACACATATATACACATATATATATATATACACACATATATACACATATATATATATACACATAT
>JAQQZW010000004.1:23986986-23999102 GCA_029814745.1 Zanclus cornutus | reverse complement strand
TGTGTTGTTTGTTAGCTTGTTAGCTTGTAGCTGGCAGTGGCTGATGCAGTGTTAGCATATGTGCTAACAAGTCCGCTCTCTTCTGGAGGTTTCAGGTTTCTTTGCATGCGATTTGTTTTTGAATTTGTGACTGAATTTGGAACGTTTGTCAGATTTTAGAGAAGTGCACAGACATCGCCCCCTTCAGGAGAATAATATGGAAACACCTCTTTAGTGACAAACTTTGCACAGATACAAGTCAGTATCGTCAACATCTGACATTTTAGGAGACAAAAATACATTTTGAGTGGAGCGGCTCTTCGTGTTGATGTCGAGTTGATTTAGTGTTAATGAGATGAAGCTTGTGATCAAACAGTTTCAGTCACCTGAACTCAAAGCCTCTAATAGTATCCTGTTGTAACAGCCTGTGATTTTTAGAAATGGCTCAAACTATGAAAAAATTATTAACTTTTTAAGTGATTTAAGTCTTTACAACAACTGCACACAGTTCTGATATATAATGCACATTTCTAGGCCTACGTTATTGTGTAAAGTGTATAATATTTTGGGGAAAACTGGTCCGTGTGAACTCTTTTTTCTTGTTGGGAATAATACAGCTGGGCTATGCAATTGAAATGGATGAATGAGAGGCAAAGAATAAATGCTCCAGGCACATTCAATTGTTCTGTCAGGTTATCAGAAAGTAATGGACGCCTGCCAGCTAATCAATAGGAATTCTCAGTGAACAAAGTTCAATCCACAGTCCTCAATGTGTTTTTATTTTAGAACAAAATCAAAAATCTCTCTCTGTGTTTTCCTGGACAGTGTTTTCTAACTTACCCACAGTGAAGGGACAGCATCCCTTAAAAAAATCCTTAAAGTTCAATAATCATCCCTCAGTATCCTTTTTAAATGCATTCAATGCCTCAAAATCCCCTTAATTTTCTAAACTAGGAGACTAGGAGTCCCTTTTCAGAACTCACTGACGAGTATAACCAACATTTGGGGCTTGACTTTGGCGTCGACCTCTGACCTCCTACTGGCTGACAACATCTGTATATTGCCCTGTTTCTGTTGATCTTCCCCTGATAAACATCTGTCCTCTTGTTAGAAACTGTACACAAACCCTCTGCAGCCACATTTATAACACAATTTAGTTATTTTGTTGACATTCTTCATGTTTTATAAGCATAAAGAACACGTTTGTGACTTATTTTTTGGTTGCAGACACTTTATGGTGATATTAAGTGTATGACAACCTTTTGTTGCGTCTAACCTTTGCTGTCATCACTCATTTTAAATATCAGTTTAGTCCACTCACAGCACAGCTGTGCTCACTAAACTGTATCTTTGTTTGTCTGTCGCTCTCGTGATTCTAAAATCAAGATTTCATCATGCAGTTCAGCAGCTTGGTGATAACTGCTGGTCTGTGGAGTATTTATGAGCCAAGGTCAAATTTCAAGACCATCCTCTAGACGACACAGCTGGATCCTGTGCACAAGACTCAGCGGGGAAGGAAAATGGGCATCACAGGTGACAAACACATGCTTTAACCCGCGCGGTGTTTTCTAGTTCTTCAGTTAACCTCACGATGTCATCAAACACGTCATGAAAGACGGTCAGTGTAGCTGCACTACACGTGTACTATCACGTCTCTAAGCGAAGTCAGGGCAAGAATTTATTACCTGATGATCACTTAGTGGACAGGTGGCCATCTCCAACGACAAACATATCATGCAGGCTGTGGTGATAAGGCTGGAGCCTCTTCAATGGGGAAATTAAGCTTGAAATCAATCTCTAGCTCATTGATTTTGAAGGGTAAAGTATCTGTGAGCTTAAAGCAGAACATCAAAACTTCACTGTGCCGTCAGATTTTGATAGAATAATACACTGATTTATTAGTGACTTACTTCCGAAGGTTTTCTGGATGCAGCTCATCAGCAGTTTGATTTGAACGCAGGGCTTCCACCAGTGAATCATCCCAATAAAATCACAATGGCTGATCTCAGAGCAGTTGTTCATTATTCACCGTCTGTGGAGCTGCTCCAGATGACATCATCAGCACAGTCTGTTTCACTGCTGCTCAGCTGAGTGTCGCTCTGCTTCTGATTCACACAGTCATGTAAAATACCAGGGAAGTCGGAGTGCTTCAAAGGCCGCTCTTCTACCAGGACGGTGCTCTTTCCATCAGAGGGAAATGTCGTCCTGTAAATGCAACATATTTATGTGACAGCTGGAGGTTCTGTTTACTTTGGGGGCGGCTTTGGCACAGGAGGCGGAGCAGGTTGTCTGCTGATTGGAGGGTCGGCAGTTCTTCCCTCTCTTCCTAAGGAGTCTGAGGAGCCACTGTGGTGACCCCCAAAGAAAGGAGGAGCAGCAGATTCACTTTTTCAAATTTCAAATATTAATAAAACTCATGTATGTCCACCATGTTAAAAACAAAACTTTGGAACACCTTGGCTACCTGTTTTAGCTCAATGACATCATGACATTTAGACGTATCTAGAGTTTAAGGGAATTTAACCAAACAGTGCAAAACTTTCTTTCCTTTCCTTCCATCCTCATTTCCTTCTTTGCTTTCTTTCTTGATTCTTTCCGTGTTCCTTCGATTAAAGAAGTTTTTTTTTTAGTGAGTATTAACTTTTCTTTCAATCACTAAAAAATCTTAGCAAATCTGATCTCTAACTATGGTTGAACTGAATGTTTCTAAGATTAGAAATGTGTCTGCTGTGAGCCTGTGTGTGCGATTCACAGACAAACTAGCAGACAGAATAACAGTTGAAAACCTCAAACTGGACTGAAGACAAAAAATAAAAGAAAGTAAAGTGGGACTGACGTCCTGCTCCTGGCAGGTTGAAACCTCCAGTGGGGACAAATGATGAGAACAAAAGCTCCTGCAGAGCTGAAAACCTTCCCATGTCTCCCTCCATTATTCAAGGTAAGGCCTATTTTAGCTCTGCAGCTAGCCATGGGGCAAGGCCCATGCAGGGACTGCAGCCTTCACACACAGTCAGGTGACGGCTCCAGAAAAGGACACACTCGCTCTTGCCCTCTTTAAGCTCCGTGCATATGAACGGAGGGCGAGCCGTCCCTCATTTCCTGTCATCTCGTCATTGAAACTTCAAATTACGGCACCGTGGAATTGATGAGCTGTCAGGCACGACCCTGCACAGCTGTCAGGGGCTGACACCCTGAAATGAGCAGGTCTGGACGAAATGGCGAACGGCTTAATTTCTGAGGGGAATTGCGACATTTTGATGGCCGAGACAGATGCACTTCAGATAATGTATGCAGCCTTTAATGTGATTGGAGGAAAGTAGGTTAAATGAAGGGTTTCACTCTAAATGGATACATAATACATTCAAATCAGCACCTGATTAATATAACAAATTAAGAAAAAGCAATCAAACCCGCTTCATTTGTCTCATTAATTAGTTTAAAGGGATTCAGAAAAGAAAGGACATAACTTTAATACGAAGATGCTGTTTACAGCAGCCCAGTGTCACTGCAGGTCGAGAAATAGTCACGATATGTAATCAGAAGGATTCGTGTACATGAGCATGAGTTAATTTCCCGACAGTCAGTACGACTTCCCAAGAGACAATTCGTGTCAGTGTGAACAAATGCTGTTGATAAAACTTTGTGATTATTTCACATACACTTGATTTTCGTGACAGTCAGCACGAGAATCCTTCCCGAACCTTAACCGAAGGGCTTTTGTGGGCCTTTAAATGCCTAAAAATGGGACGAGAATCATTTTTCACCATGAACACAAAAAGGCATCTCTGGTTAACAAGCCAATGAGCAGGAATTACTGTTGGCATTGTACGTTTCTGCAAATCACAGATGTGTTGAAACTTTACATTTCTGTGGTTGAGGTCTGTTCAGGCTCAACATACTTGGCTTTGTTGCCAGAAACTCGGCTGCTAAACGTCCAGATGTTCCAGTTTGAAAATCTCCTGAACAACACTCGGTGTTGGTCGTCACCAAATGACTGTAAAATGTCCCCACGGTTGCTAAAATTACCCTGTTGAAAGTGTCGACCTCGATATAATCTTGAACAATGATCTGCTGATTGGCAGCCGTCTCGCTAAGGTGTCACTGCATCACTATCCCGTCCGACATCCAGGGAAAAAATTCAGCTCATTTCAGCCTACATGCGATCAGAACTGCGTCAGGTTGATTTGAGCTGTCGACACGTCAGTGTGTTACATGTGAAACAGTTTGTACGTATCTGAGATTTGCAAAATGTAAACTGTGGACATTTCTTGTGGTGACCAAGCTAAGAATTAACTACACATTTACTGTGACTTTAAATTGGACAAGTTGTTTTGTTTGAGCTTTAAGCCAAAAATAGAAGAATATTCTTCGTGGATTTTATGCAAAATCTTAGAGGTTAGTTAATAGTTTTATGCTAATGAACACTTGTGTATAGATCTGTATACATCTGAAAACTTACCATGAAAATAGACCCAGTGATGTAATAGATTTGTTACACAAACAGATTTAGTGAAATTTTGGGCTCATTTAAAGGAAAATCTTTAAAAATCTTCCATTTTGACGAGTACTCACATTATTCTGTGATGAATATCCCCAATATTCCTCTTACAAACAGTATTTACTCAGTGAAAACCGTCAGAAACTTGAGAGGTGTTTGGTATCTTATGAGTTTCTCTGACGTGCAGCCTCATTCATACGCTGCACCTCGTCTTTCCGGAGCAGCTTTCCCTCTGAAGCTCAGACTCAAGCGATGTGGGAACTGCAGCTTTACAAATTCAATATATTTTCCTATCAGTCATGACACCCTACTTATAAGGACAAATAAAGGGCATGTTGAATAATAGCCGTCTCTTACTGGTGCTTGATAGTTTTCAATGAGGTTCAGTTTAGGGACGGATTTCAGTAAGTCTCCTTTCCTGGGAATCAGCAGAAAAAAGCTACAGTGGAGATACGGCAGACGAAAGGAGGGTAAAAATAGACTGAATAGCAATGAGGCAACTTTCCTCTTGCCTGGAGACGTACGTGAGTCAAAGTGGGGGTTGCTTCTCCTCATAAGGACCTCCTTCAGCTCCTCAAGGTTTAGGAGGGAATCATTTTACCCAATCCAATCCGAGTCCAGCGAGCGCTGACAGGCCTTGGCCCTGCTTCTCTCGGATAAGGAAAAGTGGGACAAGAAGCCAGCGCACAGCGGGGAACGCTGGAGCCTGTATTGTGCACATTCCCCTCTCCAATATTCTGTCTGCATTTTGGGCATTTTGATGACACTCTGAATTAATCTGAATTAATCTCGCTTTAACCAGAGTCCCCTTGGCGAGACAGCGCATTGAGATCTTGTGAGGATGATTGTAAAAACATCTCTGGGGAGCTCTCCTTTCATGATTAATTTGAAGTTTACTGTTTGTAATTAACATCTGAGAGCCTGCCATCATCAGATTAGATTCACGATCAAGTTATATCACCGGGAATATTATTTATATTTTAGTTTTATTTTAGAGGGCGACAGCAGAGTGAGCTTTGAATGAAAGATTAGTAACTTTACAAATAAGAAGTAGTGCAGCTACCGAAGGCACGCTTCCCTGAAAACAAACATCAAATACACGACGGTGAACGTGACCGTCGAGTGGGTTTTAGAGGTGACTGCGCACTAGCTTAGCAGGGGTTTTTTTGATAATTGAATAAATATAAATGTGTTTTTCTGTAGCGCCCCGATTCATTTACCAAAGAGGCAAAGATGTTAAAATGTTGAAGTCAAACTTCTTTCAGAAATCAGCAGCTTCTTGGTGTTTGTTTTGGTGTTAGCCACTGTTTAGCTGCACCTGTGGTTTGAGTAAGCTAGCGTGCATACTCCCTTAATAACTGTGTGATTGTGCACAACTCTGCTACATAACTGTGTGACAGTGTAAAACTAGGCTGCGTTACTCTGTGTGGTTTCTTTTCCTGTAGTCTGCAGCTGATCACTCGCCAGGTGTTGAAAATACATGAACAAAAAGAAACTTCTAGTGGGAGTCACCGCTAGCGTTAGCAAGCTAGGCTAAGCAGCTTCCCTTCACTTGTCAGTGATGTGTGTTTTTTTGAAGTGGAACAAAATGACTCTTCTGTGGTTATTTTTTGTACATAAACACCAAGTGTATCAAATGTATCTTTAGCATTTATGTTGTTATTGTTGTTGTTTATCATTGTGTTTTGCTTTTTATTTTTGTTGACGGCATTCTTTCCTTTTTGAATCAGACCATGTCCAACTTCAGCCTCTTCATTCTGGTAGAACTCTTTACACACAATGCAACACAACCACAGACAGTTGTAACGGGTAGAGTTTTGAAAACTGTAGAATTGGATGCTTTGCAGAATCATCCGGTAATGACAATATTTAGTTTGGGGGCTTGTTGAAACAAGAGAGGGTCTTTGCCACGAAGCTGAAATCAGTGTTTTAAATGTCATTTTTATGCAGAAATGAGCCCTCAGATTTCCCCTCATTAGAACTATAAGGAGCCTAAGCTGGACAAATGGAGCCTGTGGATGCTTTAGCAACATCACTTTGATGAAAAGTACTCTGAGCAAAAGACAAATACAGAAGAAAGGACGTGAAATGGAAAAAGAGGGTGAGCAAAATGCAGAGAATGTCAAGAAAGGGAGAAATATTATGAGATGATGAAGGGAGGTGAAGAAAGAAGGGAGACAAAGGAGACGCGGGGAGGAAGGAAAGGGTAGAAATGGAGGACATAAGACGAGCGTGGGATGATAAACACAGTTAAGACAGGGGGAGAGGGGGAGCACACACACACACACACACACACACACACACACACACACACACACACACACAGGGATACAGAGGTTACTGTGACGTCAAACCGGAGCCCAGCTGACTCGCTCGCTCCGCCGTGCCTCTCGCTGACCAGCCTCGCGCTCTCTTCACATCTACTCCACGCGGCTGCTGCTGCTGCACGCCCTTTTAAACTCCGAGAAGGAGGAGAAGGAGACCAAGAGGAAGGAGAAGAGGGGCAAACCGGGAGGACTCACGCGAAGAGACGGCTCACCGGAGGAGGAGGAGGAGGAACTGGAGGAGGAGGAGGAGGAAGGAGGCTACGTTCTCTTCCTCGCGCGCTGCACGGGGACATTCAGGACATTGCTTTTTCTGGACACTTTCCATGGAGACGAGTCGCTCTTCCTCGCGCGGTCTCCTCAGAGAGGCAACCGAGTAGGACCGTGACGGAGGACTGTTTTGGGTCTTGGCACCGCTCCTCGCCGCACCCCCCCCCAGCCAGGTGTTGCATTCAAGCGCGAGCCCCCCGTGTGGATGGAGAGGCACGAGAAGGAGGATTGATCCGCGTTGCGGAGCTCGCACACTCGACACTGATCCTGTCTGCGGAGCCTCTTGAGCAACAACAAGTTGACAATTTTGAATGAACCCTGGCTCCGGAGCACCGCGGGTGTTTTTTCCTTTTTTGGCCTTCCCTGTCCGCCGTTGACCTCACCGGATTTTTCTTGTTTTTGTCATTTTTTATGAGCGTTACAGAAAACAGGAATTAATGTGACAATTTGTTCTTTGTTTACTCAACGGCTGCACGCACGAAAAGACAAAGAATGGCAAAGTAAACGGACCAGCTGTGCCAACGACGCACGAGCCATATTTTGGGGTTCAAATTAAAGATCCGTTCTCCAGCTGCCTGACGCCGCTCGCACCCCGAACCTCCGCTTGTTGTTTTTTACGGATCCCTGCTCTCCGTTACGGTGCGACATCCTGATGGTGCGGACGGTCGGCGCACGGTGGCTCGAGCTACTACTTGGACACGCCGCCCGGTGATTTTTAACCCTCAGCACGGAGACACGGTGCAAGACAATGATTGCGGCACGCGGTTAATCCGGGAGATGCATTTTTACTCGAGTTGGATTTATATGCTGTGGAATCGTTTGCGTGACGATGACCGCTTTACCCCGTGCCGCGCTCGCCGCAACCCGAGAGAGAAGCACGCGCCCCCGGTTCGATGCGCACGAAAGGACATCGTCTCGCCAAAATCGTTGAGCTAACTCACAACCGGGAAGGCGGGAATAATATTAACCACACAACCGATAGGGGAAAAAAAACACAATAACAACAATAGCAGCCAGCGGCGGCAGTGATGGAACTGTCTGAGGTCCGGTGCTCCAGCGCGAGCGAGGAGCTGTATACCATCAACAAGACCCCGAGCAGCAGCAACAACAGCAACAGCAGCGGCAGCGCGCGACCCAAACGGCTGCTGTGGCAGAACGCGGTGCGGCACATCACCGAGCAGCGGTTCATCCACGAGCAGGGCGGGGGAGGCGGAGGAGGGGTGAAGGGCATCGGGCCGGACGAGCCTTACGACACCAGCCAGGGCGCGCGGAAGCAGTCGGCGGGGCGAACGTCGGTGGGTGACCGGCACAACAACGGCGGGACCAAGGTTTTCCCGGAGCGCGCCAGCAGCGATCTGGGCTTCTTGCAGATCGACTGTGCGCCGAGCAACTCCGACTTCTTCCTGAACTGGGGCTACACGTACCGGGGCGTCATCTTCCCCACGCTGCGGAACGCGTTCAAGTCCCGCGACCTGGAGCGACTGTACCAGCGCTACTTTCTGGGTCAGAGGCGCAAGTCGGTGGTGGTGATGAACATCCTGGACGTGGTGACCAAGCTCACCCTGCTGGTGCTCCACCTCACCCTGGCCTCCTCCCCGATGGACCCGATCAAAGGGACGCTCCTGGGCTTCTTCACGGGCATCGAAGTCGTCATTTGTGCCTTAGTGGTGGTGCGGAAGGACACCACGTCGCACAGCTACCTGCAGTACAGCGGCGTGGTCACCTGGGTGGCCATGGCCACGCAGATCCTGGCGGCCGGGCTGGGCTACGGACTGCTGGGCGACGGGGTGGGATACGTGCTGTTCACCCTGTTCGCCACCTACAGCATGCTGCCGCTGCCGCTCACCTGGGCCATCCTGGCCGGCCTCTTCACCTCGGGGCTCCACATCCTGGTCCAGCTGCTCATCTCCCAGAATGCACGGCTCTCCACCAACCAGGTAGGCTCTCACCTGTCCTCCTCATCTTCTCTATTCACCCTCGCCCTTTTCTCCATCTTTCTCTCCTCCTCCTCTTCACCACCCATCCTCCTCTTCAATTTCCCTGTATTGACCTCCTCTTCTTCCTTCTTTATCTTCTACCTCCTCCCCCTTATCTTCCTCCTCAATCTCCTTTTTGTTGCTCCTGTAGTCTCTTCTCCTCACCCATGTTCTCTCCTCTTCTCCTCTTTTTCCTCTCTATTCATCTTCCTCTACTCTCCCTCTTCTCCTCATCCTCTTTCTTTTTTTCTCCGTCATCTCCTTCCAACCTTCCTCCTAATCCTCCTCTCCTCCTCTTGCCCACATTATGTCTTCCTCCCATGTCTTCACTTATTCTCCTTTTCTCTTTCATCCTGCTCTATCCCTCTCCATTTCTCATCCTCATCCTCCTCTCCATTCCTGATTTTTGTCTTTCTTCTATTGTACTTCTCTCTTCCATCCTCCTCCTCTTTACCTCCTTTATTCATCTCCTCACTTTCCATTGCGATTTCTTCCTCCCACCATGTCCTCCTCTCTTCCATCTCTCTTCAGTTCTGTTTGTTTCGGTTCCTTGGTGCCTCCTTCCAGAGAAACTTCCAGACTTGTTGATAAATGTCTGCAGAGTGCAGACTGATGCCAGATGAGTTGTTGGTGTTTACTGGAGCTTTCAGCTGTGAGAGAACTCAGGTGTTTTTAGGGTCGGCTCTCGTCAACATTTCCCTCAGTTTTTGCTTTCGGGCAGCAGTTTATTTTGCTGCTCCCGCCCATGTCTCCTTGTCAGTGACTTTGCTTGTGTAACTGTGTGTGAATGGGTGTAAATGTTTGGGTTAAGTTGAGCTGTTTCTTGCTCCAAGTCTCTGATTTCCTCATTTGTCAGCTCTTGAATGTATTTTTGTGAAAGCTTTCAGTTTCAGTAATGAAGTGAGGCAGTTTGTGTGCGACATCAGCCTGGTCTGACTGCTGAGGTTTCAGCACCAGGAGCTGTCCAACACACACACACACACACACACACACACACACACACGCGCACACAACCCGTCCTGAAATGCATTGCAGCTCCAAATAGGTTCAGCACCACCTACTGGTGAAAATAATAATAATCATAAATCAGCTTCTGTCTTTCCTTCTTCCTTGAGCAGTTTCAAATGGCACCTGCTGCCAGATGCAGGCAGACATGCATTCATGTCGTTTTTAATATTTACATTATTGTAACTACACCATGCAGTATGTGAGCTGTGTTTACCAGTTCATTACTTTTACCACCAGATGAACCCTTCTGGGACGAGTGATGTGTTTTATACATAGTCACGAGACGTCCACTAAGCATTTTTATTGGCAAAGACTGAAACCATCTTTAATTTTTTTTTAGATTAATCAGACTAATGGCAAAAAGCCTCTGAGCGTCATTCAAATTTCTGTCCCTTAAAATTTTGGGATAAAATGAGTTCTGCTTCCTAAACTGCTTGTCTGATATGGATGTAAAATACAAAAAGAAGAGAGTCAGCACTTAAACCTCATCTGTGTGTCATACCAACTTTAGGATTAGGAGAAGCTTTATTGTGCAAAGAGTTTAGCCGCTGCACAGTATTTTAGTTTGTCCGTCTGTTCTGTAGGTTGGAGGACAGAGTGAAGCACACAGTCTTCATCCAAGAGCATCCAGGGAAATCAAACTGAAACCTCCTGGTTTCCGAAGAGTTTCTTTCCTGAATTCTTTGCTGTCAGTGGCTGGAATTTTTCAGAAATAACAGCTAATTAAACACCTACAGTAACAAGCAGTCCACCATTCCTGTGGTGGATTATTTGAGGCAGAACAGGAGCTTTTTAAACTCTACATCCTAAAAGCTTTTTGCTGTTTGTCCTGAGGAAACTTACCCTCTTACTGTGTGAACTCTGAAGTGTTTCTGTGCGAGTGAGCCACGTGGGAACCACTGCTGTCTATGACCATGATGCAAGCTATAAGTCAACATAAATGCTTTTCAATGGGCCTGTGTAGAGCTCACTTGACAGGTTATATTTTATTCTGCAAAAATGCTTTTACTCCCTTTTTAAGTGTCTGTTGCTGTCATGACTAAAAGTGTTTTGAAGTGATTGTAGAACCGCCAGCGTTCAGTCCAAGTTAACATCATCACCATTCAACAGTCAAAAGTTTATTTATGTCTAAACTTTGACTCATTTGTTCTGGTTTATTTTAAAGGAACTTGTTGGTTAAAATGTAAACTGATGTCGCACAGTTTGAGAGTTTAAAACCAGTTTTAAAACCAGTTTAAAATCAGTGTTTCTGTGAGTCAATAGAGATGAGTCGACGAAGGATAAACTGCAAAGGAGCTGTCAGCTGAGGACCAAGCGCTCTATGTGTGTGTTTTGACAGAAAACTCTCAGCTGAAGAGGATCATTCAATATGTGACAATCAGAAGCGACTGAAGAGGTCTTTTTTAGAGTTAATCAGGTAAAAAATCTCCGTGAAGCTCTCAGATGTTCTTTTACTTTTATTGTAACATTTATTTTCTCAAAATGAGCGTTAAATGTTTTCAAGTGCAGGCAGCGCAGAGCTCATTGCAGAATGAAGGTCTTCACGTCAGCAGTTAGATATGAAATTTATTTCCCTGTCAGCTTGCTCGTTTCTGGCTCCGCGAAGCCGCTCTGGCTGTAAATGTTTTGAAAGAAGCAGAGAGGACAACACGTCAGCCATCCGAGGATAATTTATGGTTTGTTTGCATCATAATATTGAGGATGTTTGCAGAGTTTACAGGTCATCAATCTAGATGATACACAAATATGAAATGTAACAAAAAACAATGAGACAAAAACTGAACGAAACTCGACAAACAGCACAGCAGAAACACAACCGGAGACACAAAGAGCTCTTCTCATTTCTCCAGTTTATGCCCCCTCGTCCTCCCTCCTCCCCTCTCCTGTCTGTGACCTGGAAATTGATCTCAACGCACAACAATGAAGGATGGCTCAATTCCTAAAATGCATCTGGAGGAGCAAGGAGAGAGGAGAGAGGAGAAAGGAGAGAGGGGAGAGGAGAGAGGAGAGAGGAGAGAGGAGAGAGGGGAGAGGAGAGAAGTGAGAGGAGAGAGGAGAGAG
>JAQQZW010000004.1:23975442-23985512 GCA_029814745.1 Zanclus cornutus | reverse complement strand
CAGCAGATTGAGTTGGTTCTGTCGTCATCACAGTACCTAAGTGTCCAGGTAACATATAACTGTTGTTTGAACAGATTTTCATTGGTGGAGTGACAGAAAATTAATCAGCACATTGTTTCATTGTGTCGTTTCTTGAGAAAGAGTGAGTGGAAGTAATTTCTGCTTTTTCTGTTTTATACCTTTCAAGCTGGACACATTTGTTTTCTGGACTCGTGATTGGACAAAAAAAGATATTTGAAGACGTGGACTCTGGGAACCTGTGATGGAATTATCTTCTCCAGTTTCTGAGATTTTATAAACCAAGCGATTGATCGGCTGATCGAGAAAATTATCAAAAATGAAAATTATGAGCTGCAGCTCCAATTTCAATGTGAAGCAAGTGACAACACATTTAAATAGAAGTGAAAGTAGTACTGAACCCAGACACCGAGAGGTCTGCTGACCTCTGATTCACCAAATATATGATTAACATGAACAAACTATGATCAATAAACAGCTGAACAGCAAAGATTTGAGCCCTTAACGGTGAAAATCCTGTCAAAAGACGCGTCTTTCCTCTAAATGTCTTTGCATGAGATTTGAATTCACAGGAATTTGGTTGTGGACGCTGATGGATCTCTGCCTCTCTGTCCGGATACACTGATACACTGAAGTGTTTCCTAAGTTCAGGGCATCATCAGCTTCCTGGCGCTGTGATAAGTCTTAGCGTGTGTCATTATTATGAGTATTAGCTTGCAGGAAACTCTGCGGGCGGTGGGGATTAACCTCGCGTGTATAAGAGTTGAAACTGCTCTGAGATCAGCGCCTTACATGTTCTGTCTTAATTCGGCGGCGATGACATGCAAGCTGTGCTGCGGCCGAGTGCGTGCGGCTGGGCGGACGTGTCGGCGGCGGCGGCGGATTAGGGCGGCTCATACTGCGCTCCTGTGGGCTCGGAAGACCGGGCTCGCTGTGAAATCAAACATCCCCGACTCAAGCGGTGCTAATCTGCTCTTATTAACTGTGTTTACTTAAAGACCTGGTGAACATATTATATACATAAAACTACAGCGAGGAGAGTCGAGGAGGGGCGGACACGTGTCAGATTTACAAAGTTAAACGGAATGAAAACCTGCAGCGCAAACACGTATTTATGAACGTAGAACAGAGTGAGCAGATTAACGCGCGGCGCGATTCTGTCACCATATGTTGCCCATAATAATGATGGTTTCATGATACTGACATTCTGCCATACTTACTGCAGGACGATCAGCTGATGTCTGTGAGACTGAAGGACAGAAAACAGCCTTAAAAAGGCGAAAAGCAGGAATGATGGATTTATTATTTACTGGTTCATTTGTAAAACACTTAGCCCCAAAGGGAATGTGCCCATTTTCTCATGAGCAGTTTGGCATCTTGTGTGGACGCCATCAGTGTTTGAATGGGTTAATGTTGACATGCACTGAAAAGTGCTGTTAGCGTTCAATAGATGAGAAAAGCAGTATATAAATGCAGCCCATTCATTCTGAATGTATCACACTTCTTTGAACCAAACGCTGTTTAATTTAACTGTCATACAATTACATCAACCGGTTGGTTCTCATTCGTGTGTTTGCACAGATTTATACAAATGAAGATTTTTTTGATTTATAGCTGTATATTATATAGCTGGTTTTTACAGTTATGCATGAAGACTGTTTACGTTGAACAGGAGGTTGTTTTAGTGTCTTTTTCCAAATCAATTCTAGACGAGTGTTTTAAAACTGAGTAACGGACCATCCTCGTCTGTTAGAGGAGGCGACTGCAAGCTGTGATCAACCCAGACGTCTCTGCTTTATGTGTAAATGGGCTCAGCTCAACTTTACCACCGCAGTGATGGCAACACATAAATCAACTTTATGTTAATTGACTGCAATGTGAAAGTAAATGCAGTTTGGTTTGAATTTTAAAAACTATAATTTCCCCATTGTTAGATATTTTCCACCGTCGCCGTCGCAGCAGAACCTGTAAATACTTAAGAGAGTCAAGAGTGGTCCAGTTGTTCAGGCTGAGCCTGATGGTTCCTCTCAGGCTCAGAACAGCCTCCATCCATCGTAGAGCCTCTCTGCTCCTGCTCGCCGGCCCCACATCTTCTGTCTCCAACCCGTCGAAGGCTTCGCCACCGGCCGCTGCATTTCCTTTAAGACCTTCACCCCAATACGATCACTTCTCAGCCCGTCGCTCTCTAAACAATAAGCTCATATTGACCTTTATTGACCTTTTCCCTCCTCCTGGTACGACTCCGAGCAGACGTGATTCTGCTTCTCCAGTCGGGCTGTATTGATGGCTGCCATGCAGTCATTCAGCCTTTTTACTTGCTCTTAAATGAACAGAGGTAAATAACAGGTTAGGTTGTTCTGGGCTGTGAGGGAGTGTGTGTCTGTGTGTGTGTGTATGATAATGTGTGTGTGTTTTGACGTTAGGGGAGAATGTGTAGCTAAGAGCATTATTAAACTGTCGATAGCACTGTATCTTCTTCCCTCTGACACACACACACACACACACACACACACACACACACACACAGCGATTAGCCGTTCTTCAAGCTCACTGCAGTTTCTTCTTTCAAGGTCAAACTCAGCTTACCTGGAGCGCCGGCTGCACCGAGGAGATAGAGGAGAGAACAAAGGACTAATGCCTATATCAGTATATGCTGAATATAATGAGGACACTACATGAATACATGCATTCTCAATCTCTTCCTTCAGCGTCCCCTGAAAATATGTTTCATGTGTTTCGACATTAAAAATGGCTTCGCTGATCTCCAGCCAATCACGAACACACCCACTTTTCTTTTCTGCTTCGTCCGTGTGTGCTTTTATTCACATTTTGGATTTCAGGCGTTTATGTAAGAAAGAACTGATCATGTTTTCTGTGACCGATTCTTTTGGGTTTTTTAGAACAGTGCCACTGGCTGATCACGACCACATCGGCTGATTTAAATGAACCATTTTCTGGAATTTCTACTTAAAGCGTTGCACCTCATACATGCACAGCAAACGCAGACATTAGAATGTATATTTCTGGGGTTTTTCTCACAGTTGCGTCTGCATGTGAATATAAATCACATATTTCATCCATGCAAAGGAAATGGATGTTACCGTGTGTGTGCTGGATGATTAAGATGCTTTTTCATCTGGTGCCAGCGGTGGATCATGGGAAGGATTTCACTGCGGCTGCAGCGGCCTCGGCTCGGTTTATCTGATCAGGCGAGAATGTCCACGCCAGAAAACTGTCATCGTTAATCATTTGTTTTCCTCAAACTTGCTCCCAGTTTGAGAACCATCGCCTTGATGAATCAGCTGTAGTTTACGGGACTTTGTGCAGTTTAACCTTCATTTTGAAGCTCTTTTAGAGCTTTGATCAAATCACAGGGTCTTCATGAGCAGACGGAGTTGGTCCGTTGTTTTCCTTCTCAGCCAAGCTGGACAAGAAGTCCTCAAAGTGCTCAGAATAATGTGAATTTAAACATGTGGTGAACGGGACACAACACCACCTGCACAGGTACAAAAAAAGAAGGTATAAAAAAGAGCATCCAGTTGTGTTTTATTGAATGTCTGTCAGTGAGACTCTTTTGCCTCTGTTTTGAAATGTGCTGCACAAATAAAGCCGCCTTTCTTCTTGAAGGACTTCTTGTCTATTCTGACTTCAAAGCTGAGACTGAAAGCAGCGTCTCATTGCAATGAAAAGCTGTTTTAGAGAGTTTGACACAAGTCTAACACAAAATACAGAAAACTGACTCTCGTATTGTCAAAAATGCTGAGTGATGACTGATGAAATCGGTGAAATGCTCATTTAAAAACCTGTAATTTCCCTCGTTTGACTGCAGCTTTTGTTACATACTGTTGGACTGTTTCCTGCAGCTGGTTGTCATGTGTTACTAGGCAGAGTTGCTCCTTCTCAAAACCCTCATGCTATGGCAGTGAGAGGCGGCCATGTTGATCCTGACACAGTTTCTGTTACGTGAAGTCGTTGTGACCTTTACAGTCTGCTTGTCGTTCGGATGCCGGCTCTTCGTTGCCGTCTATCTGCAGCCTTCCTCTCTCTTTTCCTCTGCGAGCAGCCGAGTGTCTTAAGACTCACGCAGCTCGATGGGAAATAATTTCTCAGGGAGGAGGAAGAAGGGACGGGGGACGGAGGGATGAATCGCTGTGACTCCATCCTTTATCTCCTCTCCTCCTCATCCTCCTCCTCCTCCTCCTCCTCCTTTATCTCTCCAGTTTCATATGATTGATCTCGGACAATCTTGCTGTTACCAGACACTGCACTCAGCCACTCTCAATATTTAATGAAGGATCGGGGCCATCAGCAGCAGCTTTTTTGAGCTTTTAATGGCTGAGTTTTCCAGTTACATTTTTGCGCTGTGACCTCTCAGGCTTTTCGGAAAATTGCCTCAGACGTAAAAGCCGTCACTGCCCTCCATTCTCACTCCTCAGTGATGAATGCACCCCAGAATCAGGGCATAAATACTATTCATCCATCTAGACATCAGCAGGCGTTATTATTCAACCATTCACACAGAGGCCATACTTCTGAAAGGAGACAAGAGGAAAAAGGTTTCTTTTTAAAGGTTTGCGATATTATAAAAGCTTCCTCCAAATACAGTTAAACTGCTTGCTTAGTATGTGTGATGCTCGGCTCCACTAATTATTTATTTTTGAACCCAGAAAACTTGATGAAAGAACTGCAAATATCAGATGTTACCTGGAACTCAGCAGACTTCAGTCAGGCGTACATTAAAGACAGATATCTGTTTATTTATTAATAATTTACCCTGATTTGATTAGTTCTGGTCGTCATAGTTTAGTCAGACATTTCCTTGTTTTCTGCTTCCATTTTAATTTATTGTCACCTCTGTTTTCTGTTATTATAAACTCAACATGTACTCCAAGCACCATGTCAGGTTCGGCCTCACAGAGCTGCTGGCACGACATTATTTAATTCACATGCAGTAAAAGTATGAAGGACTTTGTACTCAAACAACTGTCCAACTTTACAGAGTGAGAGTCATTTTATGTTGGTGCCAAAGACATTTAAGAGAAAGAATAACACGGATTAAGCAGTAAGACACCGTGTGGTCATTCACTGTCCCTCAGGTCTGTTTTAAAGCAGAAAGATTGAAGAGCTTGATTTAGCATCTGGCTCGCTGCCATCACAAACTTCACTGAGAGGATTTTGGCCTCGGTCACCGTTTGTCACCGTGTTTATTCCTCCGGCCGTGTGAAACAGTCTGCGTTGGAGACTTACAGCCTCGGAGTCTGGGCTCCAAACGATAAAAGAGACGCTTCGCTGTGGCTCATTTCCTCCTCTGTCTGCTTTGGGCTCTTCTACCTTTAGTGGAGTGTTGGTGCCAGAAGAGTGTCCTGACCTGATAAATGAAACCTTGTGTATTTTTACAGCGCAATCAGTCCTGAAACCTTCCTCTGGGAATATGGCAGCTGTTTTGCACTTTCTTCTTCCTTTTACTGGAGTTTATCCCTTTGTTGCTTTAATTCACACGTCGTGTCTCGAAGAGCAAATTTCCCGAGATGTGTCGTTTTCAATCCAGTGTGTTCAGCAGACCGACCTCCAAAGTTACCTGCAAGTCATTCAGTTTCTCCTGCCAAACGCTGACTAAACACCAACCCCACTCCTTTTCCTCTGTTATCGGCCTGGCAGCCAGACATTCATCTCAATGAAAGCTTGTCTTTGTGTCCCTTTCACTGAACTGCTGACAGAACCTTATTACTGGTTATTGTACTGCTGTTGGTAAGTATAAGAAGGCTGAGTGCTCCGATGTGAACTCTGGGGATAAAATTGACAAAGTCATCGAGTTTTTAGAGACAGCGGCTGCATCTTGTCAGCAAAGGGTCAGCAAAATGTGCTTCAGCAGGATCCTCAGGATGCATTTCTCCTGCAAAGGCAAAAGGAGTGGAAAAAGATTTGGCCTGAAACACAACCAGACTTTATCCTGTAAGTCAGAAGAACTGGTTCACCAAGTGTACCATGCAACTCTCTGGTCGTCGACAGGCAGACAGACACAGAGCTGCAGGGCAGGATGAGGTGTTGCTTTAAAAGCAGCACTCTAACACACAGACAGTGAATTAAATCGTACGGAGCCACCACGATGTCAGCCGCTGTGTTTGGTGCCTTGAGTTTGGCATCATGGTTGTCACCATCTTGGTTTTCTGGAGCCAGAAGTGACCACATCTGGACACACACTGCTACTAACGACTGTGTGACGACTAGCAGACAGCTAGCAACTACCAGACCTCCCAGAGCGGCCATAACGCACAACTTTAAGCCTTGATATAATTTAAATGAGGGAGTTATATAAAAATCCAACCACTGTAAAGTTGTCATGAAGGGAGAAATTATTTACAGAGACCAAAACATGTTTTATTCTGCTGTTGAGTTGAGCGTTTTTATATGGGGCTCTACGGGAAATGACTCGCTTTTGTAGCAAGCCTCTAATGGCCATTTGAGGAACTGCAGTTTCTGGCACTTGAGCGTTGGCTTCATTCTTCAGCGATGGATGTTGCCACCCATTTTCTCAAGTCTTCGTACTAAATAAGTATCATTTATTTTCATTCCAGCACAGAGTTACAGATCTTTACAAATACACATAAAGACTAAAATAAACCGATTTGTCAATTAATCAATTGATTAATTAGTAATCTTTAAGGCAAAAATACAGTATGTAAACATGTGCAGGCTTCACTGTTGTGAAGATTCGCTGCTTCTCTTTATTTTCTACGCTAATAAACCAAATATCTTCAGGTTTTTGGCTGTTGGACAATAATAAGACAAAATAAGACATTTGATGTTTAATTAAAAGTGAAGAAGACAAAGACAAAGTCATGAATATAAACTGAAGCTTTTTTAAAGTCCTCATCAGACGTGATCGCCTCAGCTGACCTGATACCGAGGAACTGAAACGGTCACATCACTTTGCTCTGAGCCAACAGAGACCGTCAACATTTTAAAGGTTTTGAATGTCGGCAGATCAAAACAAAGATTTTTGTGCAGAGAGTTGATTTAAAGGATGAGACAGCGTGGAGCACTTTCGCTGAATTAGCAGGATTTCAAGTTAGGAGGAAAAGGAGTTTGGGCGACTAATCTTCACAGTGAGCAAAGATTTAACACCGAACTGAAACAACAGCGATCACCTGCTCGGACTGCAGCTCTGCTTCAGCCTCCTCCTCCTCCTCTCTGTGGTGGTGTTCTCCTTATTTGCTCCTCACCGTCCCTCCTGCCCTGTTGTAATAATTAAGTGTAGTTGTGGCTTGAGGCTCGGTCGGGAGGTTAAAGGGCACAGCGGCTCCGTCTTAATGGGCTGTGTGGAGACGTCTGACCCACGGACCTCTCCTGTAAGGTCTGCTGAAGTCAAATAATGACCAGAGGCAGGTGAAGGGCTGACTGAGGAAGACACATGATGGGGATCAACACATGTCAAGCTTCACAGTGTCAGCGCAGAGTCTCATCCATCTCCGTTGAGTCAGTGTGCAGCTTCATGTTATGTACACGCATTGTTTCCAGCCATTGTTTCCTGCATCAATCATCCAGGAATGATGATTGATGCAGGCTCGAAACAAGTTTCTTGCACTATTCATTAACAAAAGAATGAAGCTAATAGGCAACATAAAAAATGGCTCAGTGAATTTTTGATAACTTAGTTTCTTTATTAAAGTTGTGGTTCATTAGTACGCAGCATTTCCGAGGTGGAAATGTTCAGGCACGGGGTTTGTTGCTTATTTTGCTCATGAGCACATGAAAAACACGAATCGGACATGTTGAGAAGGCTAAAGCTCGATTTTCATTGGAGGGTCTTCCAGTGTTTTTTATCTGACTTAAATGTGTCTTATGGACGTTAGCAGAGCAGCTTTTAGAGAACACGAGGAGCAGAAGGAGTTCTTCGTCTTTTGCAGATAAAAGCAGGACTCGTCTCCTCTTGACTCGTGTCCAGCGAGCATCATCTTCCAAAACAACTTGAGATGATTTTCTGTGAACTTCTTAACGCTCTCGGGCTCATCTGTTCACTCCTTCGATAAAAAACGGGTTTGATATGCAGCAACATTTACCCAGTTTGAGTCTGAGAACATATTGAGTGAGGCTTTAAGCTTAAAGTGAGGGTGATTTTCAGCTTATTCTTCACATTGAGGATGATTTCAGACAGGATTACCTCCCAGCTGTAATCTATTCATAGCACCAGGCGCCAGCCAGCAGCGTTCACCGCTCTCCTCTGGGGTCAGTGTTTAAATGAGATTACTTTTGGAGATTACTGTTATCTGCTGGAAATGTGGAAAAACAGCAGGTTCTCGGAAAAAATGAGGTAACATCTTCTGTATTTAACCCTCGTGGTGATAATGTGTGACCACTGAGAATTTACTCAAAAACACGAGACTGTTCAAGCATTTATTCTGTCAACTGCGTTCTTTTTTGACTCAAGCCAGAATTTGAAGAATAGAAAAGAGTATTTATAGAAATCTGACAGAGTGTGAAAGACTGCAGAAAAGGGGAGTCTTCTACTGTGAGTGTCTGCTGATACTGAACCATTAAAATATTTCGGACTGACCCTGAGGGCTTCTGTATGAAAACATTATTCTGATTGGCTGAGATTATTTCAGTTCATTTTCAGTGTAAAACTGAGCATCCTGCAGATTTAAACTCTATTTGTGGCCTCAGCTGTGGAGGGATGCGACCTTCAGCGCTCTGAAATGTTTTAACTGCCAGTTACTTTGTGACAAATAAATAACTGCACATAAATAGAGCTCCACTGCTTCACAACTCTTTCTTGGCCGCTCGAAGCAACAGCATCAAAATCCAGGCGGCCGATGGTTTGATCCAATGCTCGCACATGACGGCTCACTTGACCGCAGTCATCCGCCCTTGCTAGCTTACTTTCATGCCTGCCAATAGACATAGACTTACTTATCAGAGTCAACCGGGACGCATCAATCTTGGACAAATTTGGACGAGCGTTCAAGAAGCATTCATGAACCGTGGATTGATTCTATTCAGGAAAGCAGAGGCCAGCCGTCTCCTCTTTGGGGAAAGCCAACAACAGTCATTCCTGTGGTATTTGATCATGTTTTGATTCAGAGTGACAATGGACCGTCTGTGAAAAGCCTGTTTCTCTCAGTGCACAGAGTGTTTGTGAGCAGAGACACGAAGCACGCTGCTCCACAATGAAACAAGATTTACCCATTTGAAAGAAGTAAAAAGAACAGAAAATCTATATGTGGTGGAGTTACCATAAAGGACCAAAAGAAAAAAGTCCTTCACAGAATGGCAACTTGCAGCTGGCTCCAAAAGCGAGTCAGTCCCCATAGAGCTCCATACAAAAATATCCACCTTTACAGCAGAAAAAAATCATGTTTACAACCTGGTACAAAACACATTTTTGGTCTCTATCACTAACTTTTGTTCGTGACAACTTTAAAGGGGTAAATTTAAATAACCTACTCATTTAAATTATATTAGGGCTTAAAATGATGCATAATTCAGGGCGTGGCAATCTTGAGTGATGTAATGCACAGGACTTTCATCCAGGACGCTGGGGTTCATATCTCGTATGAAACCAAAGGTAAAATCAAAAGTTAAACAAAAAGTCAATGTGACCCCCTCTGTGGTCCTGATCGAGCGTCCGTATGTGACGAGTTGTGAGTGAGAACGTGTCGTATGGACGAGTTGTTATACAAAAAATAAATGAACAAATAAAATAAAAGTTTTTGAGACAACAATCTCAAGCACCGTCCATCCAGGAGCTGCTCTGAGGCTTTCCATCCAGATTTAGTGGCTGCTGAATCGACTATGTGGTGGAATTGTTTTTGTCAATTGCTGTTTTCTGAGGTTATTTTTATTATCGTCTTTTTTTTTTACCTCTAGTGTTTAGTAAAGACCTTTTTGTTGTTGTTGCTTGAGTACACTCGTCAGTCCACTAGGACAAAAAAAAAAAAAAACATTCTAGCAAGTCATTTCATAGATTTTTTTTCTCTCCTAAAAGTAATCTTCTCAAAAGAAATGAAGAAAAATCAGCCAATGAATAGAAATCATCTCAATCGTCTGCAATT
>JAQQZW010000004.1:23820694-23839237 GCA_029814745.1 Zanclus cornutus | reverse complement strand
GACCAGCAGAGAAAGGTCGAGACAAATGGCATTAAATGTCAAATCAAATTGGAAATAATGAAGAGACACTGTAAGTATCCGTTATGTTTGTGGATGTTGGCTGTTGGCCTCATTCTTCCTTCACATACAAACTTGAAGCTTTAAACAAACTGAGTTTAATTCGAAGAAGAAGGAGCTGCTGAGCCGTCGTCTCAGTTTGCTTTCTTGCCTCGTTGTTTGGTTTATGTGATTTCCACCATTTACTCTGGACACGAGCCAGCGGATTTCCATAACTGTTGTATTTCTTTCCTGGCTGGGTTGTCATGAACTTGATGAACCTCGATATGACAGCTTTGGTTTCGAAAGCATAAAAGTCTAAAAAATCTTCACATCAGCCCTGAATGTGAAGCTGAACCGCCTCCAATGAAACTGGTTGAGTCCGGATGAGTTTTCTGATAAGAAAGCAATAAATGAACTCAGGTCCTTGTGATATATATCGTAGTTGCTCTACTGAATATTAAAAATAAGAAGAGTAACATTATAGTTACTTGCCTCCAAGTTGTCAAAGCAGAGGAGCAGCTAATAAAAAAGCACTTGAGCATTTATTCACCTCTTTATGAAAATTTAACTTTTGTGCATGTTCCCAAATTGTTTCTCTAAAAATAGCAGCCAAGACCTCAGAGGACTCACATCCTCTGGGAAATCAAGGGTCTCTGGGAATAGAAAGCAGAGCATGTCCGCATGAAACAGATAATTTCCTCCAGAAAACACCACCATTACATGTAATTATTTAGTGAGTGTTCTCCATTAGGAAAAACAAATCCATGAATCCCATCATAAATTTCTTTTGTTCTATGAGGTTTATTTTGCTGGATATGAATCATAACGTAATTAATTTATATTATATTTGGGCGTTGAACAAAAGTGGGTGGTGCTCACAGGAGGCTGACAGGACCTGAGAGAAAAGCTCAGACTTTTACTGCCTCTCATGAAAATGTCCCTGCTAAATGTCGATCTTCTGAGTTACTTCAAACTTGCCTGACATTGTGCAACAGGAAGACACAAGCTCTATTTTTGTATTTGTTTGATGCATGTTTGGCGCTTTATCACATAACCCTGCAGATGGATAAACCAACTAAGAATTTTCTCAAAATACTAAAAAAAATAAAAGCTGAGTAAATGATTGAATATTATTATAACAATACCTCAAATGCAATAAGAATATAGAGAAAATGTGGAATTTCTTTGCAGATCCCTGTGCGGATTCATGTCAGCCACAAATACGGGTTATCCTTGGCTCCTCCTGTTAGAGGGTTTGTTACAGAGGAACACTCAGATACTTCAGATTTTCTATTGTGCTTTGTAGGCTGTTGGGATTAGCAGTGTTGCCTCTGTGCAAGCCCTAATAATCATGAAAAAAAGAGCTCTGAATTAAAGGAAAATGCATCCCAGCAGTGTGCAATAGGCCGTCAAAGGTTGAGAGTTCAGCATGTACGGCTGGGTTTGCACAACTCATCACTTCCAGATTTAACAAAGCAGAGCAGGCTGTTTGTGCCTTAGGAGCACCCAAACCCTAATTTTCCTATTTTTTCCCCTTAATTTCATAACTATAATTACTCAAAACAGAACAGCATTTACAGTATAGTCTCATCGTTTATGTGACAAAAAATATATAAAGCTGCTGAAATTACTTCTTTGAGTCTGACTGAGGTTTGTGACAGTTGGAATCAATGGCCCCGGCCGTGGCTCTGAAATATCAGCAGCCTAACTATACTGTGTATTAATAAATCCATGGAGCTGTCCGTGGTGCTGAAGTAATAGACGGATTTGTAATTGTAATAATCTGTCAGATTATTCTTTGATGTATAATATTCTCTAAAATATTTACTATAAACGGTCAATTTCATTCAAAATTTTACTATATGTACTCTATAGAGTAGTGTCACGTTCATGATCAAAGTGACAAGAGGTAACAAGTCGTCACAGAGGAGCGAGAGGATCATAGAGACACACTGCTGCCTGTTGCACTCCTATAATATTCTTATGATCATTTAGTGGTGTTTGTGCCGCTGAAAAATACAACATCAACATAAATATCAAGAGTACAAAAATGAAGCAGTCTGCATAGTGGTGATCAGCAGATAGAGCCGTGGTATCCAGGTCCCGCCCATTCAGCTGCCCGACTCAATTGCGTAGTAGGGTGAACTGTCAATCACGTTTCACCCCCATTTTTTAGCTTCAAATAACTAATAAAAAAACAGAAGTTCTCAGGAAAACGAACATTTGAATGTACGTCAGAGTGCTAAAAGCTGCCTATAATGATAGAAACCCTCTTTGGGGAAATTTATTTTAGGTGTATTTTGATGTTTTTTTTTTTTAGTTTGACCGATGTTCCATCTGTTAAGATGGAGGGATGGTTTTTTTGACCTGTACTGCAGCCAGACACCAGGGGGCGATCAAGATTTTTTTTTTTTTGGCTTTTACTTCTTCATTTATAGCCATAGCCACGTCTGTAAGTAGATATTGTAGGTGAGATAT
Organism: Zanclus cornutus; assembly: GCA_029814745.1. Taxonomy (NCBI): domain Eukaryota; kingdom Metazoa; phylum Chordata; class Actinopteri; order Acanthuriformes; family Zanclidae; genus Zanclus; species Zanclus cornutus. The sequence continues at coordinate 23,836,720 of JAQQZW010000004.1, read as the reverse complement.
GATATATATATGTTTATATATATGGTTTTGGGCAACCCAAAAATTAACTTGACCTCCAGTTATAGGTTTTGATGTCAGGTGTTAAATTCCTTGGTAGACAAAATGGTAACTATTGTCACCGTGCACCCAAAAAAGGCCTTAACTGTTACAAACTGTGATCAGAGAAAGAAAACAGGTCCTTAGTTATGGGTTTGACACTGCCCAGACTTTTCACACACACGCACACACACACGGGTTTCCATCAATTTTGTGGACATTACACAGACTTATATTAATTTCCTGGAAGCTTATCCTATCCATAACCACTACTTGTATAACCCTAATGCAAGTTCTCACCCTAAAATGTAAAGATTTACGTTATGGGGAACTGCTTTTTGTGCCGATTAGTAAGGCTAGTTCCCACCATGTGACTGTGTTAACAGATTTATGTCCCCACAGCGTGAGTAATACATGCACACAGAGAGAGAGAGACCATGCAGACAAATAGATGTGACACCGTTGGCTGAGTGCAGACAGCCTTACAGAGAGACAACATTTGTTCTGGTTGGTTGCTTGGCCTGTCAGAGTGACAGAGTCTGATGAGATTCTTCAGTTTCACTGCGTCCGGAGGTGAACAGACGAGAGAGGAACTGGTTGTGTGTTGAAATAACAGCTTCCTATTCACAGTGCAACTCATATTCATGGGGAAACCACATACAAATACAAATAGAGGAATTTAACAGCAGATATAGCTGATCAGATGCTCTTTAGGTCAGAATTATTACTTAAGTTTGCAGCTAATATTTAGCATGAAGAGTGAATGGAAACTGAGCTGGTCCTGCTCCTGGAGTCTTTAAAGTACCTGGATTAGCAGGTACTTTAAAGACTGGAACTAAAAGCTGTGCTTATTTCAATTTTTAAGCACATTCATTTTGTTTTACTACAGAATAACGTTTAACCGGCGGCTGTTTGATTTGCTCGATTCTCAGTTTAAAGCAACAGTAAGATATTTTGGTGTCAACCAGCAAGTTGATATGACTAACATATTAAGCAAACAGTAGCATATTCACAAGACTGGAAAGCATTAACATTCATTTAGAGGCTTGTTTGTTCCCACCTGATGTGTCCAATATTCACTGTGCTTTTAGCTCTGGTTTGTTCTCCACCAATCCCGATGAAAAATGTGAGGCTTTGTATCTACTAAATGTTCCAGTTTCTTCAGCTGCTATAGTCGTGAATTTGTCTGCCTGCCTGCCTTTTAGTTCTGTGTGCAGTGACTTTATTGGAGCTTTTTTGCTGAAAACAGCTGCCTGCTGCTGGAAAGGAGGATAATGAGAGCAGTGAGAGTGAACCACATCATAAAGTTGTGGCTTGCATAACCAAACAACACGCTGGGAGATGCTAAAAAGCTTCCTGGTGCTGAGTGAAACTGCAGACTTGATGATTCTCTGTAGGTTTGTCACTTACATGTTACACCTGTTACGTTACACAAAGCCTTTTGATCCATTGTTATTTTTAACATTGCTTGGTGCAGCTTTTCAAGAGAAACCAAACAAATAAATCTCAGGAAACCAACTTGTTAACAAAGTCCAGCTACAAACTGACCTCAGCATGAACCGTATCAGCCCCAATAAATCAGCAGTTCAACACACACAGTGTAACTCCACTACGTATCAGTGACCACTGGACCAAATATGTAGACGGCGATAAATGAAGCACGGAGCTGCCCGTTGCCTTCTATTCGAGTGCAGCTACGGGTGCTGCCAACCCTCCAAATGTTTTCAGTCTGGCAACTCGCCCCTCTGTCTACTAAATCTTGCGATGAACTGCAGTCCACTCAATCTGTCAAAGGCGCTCTCAATCCTCTCAATTAGAAGCTGCAAAGTGTTGCCAAAACACCCCGGTGTTTTCATACCAGTGAATCTGCCAGAGCAATTTATTTATAATACCAATTTATTAATACCGTCTCTTGGTTTCAAAGGGAGAACCAAACACAAGCTGAATTGCTAAACCCGAGAGCTATTAAGTGATGCTGCTTCAGAGAGCTACAAACGTTCTACATCAGTTTTGAGGAAATGAAAGTCATTATTTTATACTTACCATTTAGAGGAGGATCCACTTAGTGTGGCAGGTACATTGGCACTGCTGGACTTCATTTGCTATAATTTATGCAATATCTGTAGCGATCAGTCATTTTTTACTGAAAGGACACAAAAAGCCATCCTTTCCATCCTGACTGAAATGTGTCGAGTATGAAAATATAAAATATCACAGAAAAATGAAGAGCAGTCAGTATATGGGGATGCAAATTAGTGGCTAGTGTGGCTGCAGCATATCAATGACTGTGTTCTTTTCCATTAAATATTCATTTATACAGTCCTTTTCAGCTGAGTGAAGGACTACACTTAAAAAAGCAATGAAAATGCATGTACTTCTGGCAGAATGAATATATCTGAGTCTTTGCTCCTATAGAATTAGACACAGACATCTTGGAAACAGTGAAACCAGGTGCGTGATAATTACTGCAGTTGTACGATAATTTCACCTTTTGTTAATCATTAATTATGAAAACTACCACAAATACAATCCTTTTGAAAATTCGTAGATTTTTTTCTCCATTTTAATGAAATGGTAAGAAGTCCACTTCCGGTTATTAATCAAATTTTAAGTATTAAATAATCTATATACAGGAAACTACATACACAGGTAGCCTGTATACTGTATGAGTAGTCACATATTTTCAGAAATCTTGTGACACAGTCCCAACTCACAACCTCTGATTAATTTGTGAATGCTCTTTTGATTTAACCATCAAAACCATGAAAGTTCAATTGCAGCAAACAGCATTGTTACCTGTTACCTATGTGTTTACCAACGAAGAAGCATCGTGTGTTTTGTAGCCTGCATTACAAACTCTGGCCTCAGCTGTAAACTCAGGTCTGGCTGTGCTGAAGTTTGGATATAAATGTATGATAATCAGCCCTGAAATGTATAAATTCTGGAGTCTTTGTATGATTATCTGCTTTTTTAGCACATGGAATGCTCCTTGAAGGTAAAAAAAAAATCTCAAAATATATGAATGACTAATATTTTTCTCATTTTTGCTTGTTTGTTTGTTTGTTTCTGGTAACTTCTGGATATTTCAAAACACTTTCCAAATCCCAGCCAGTCACAGTTTATATATGACGGCACTGTATGATCGACCGTCTTAGTCATGCTTGCAGTACCAACCACTCTCGCGTCCTACCGGAGCACACTGTCTGCTCACTCCCTGTTTCACAGAAAACAGTGTACTCCCACACAGTGCCCTTTCTTGTGCCAGTCATACAGAAACACGGTGTATGTCACGGATCAGCTGCTCTGTGTTGTCTTTGTTAATGTTAAATGTTTGGGGGCTTTCAGCTAACACAATGCTGGAAGCCATATTTACAGTCTTCAGTCTTGGCGAGTAAGAATGGTCAATTGTTTGAACAACACAGTTCTCTACAAGTAGAAAGTATTAAAATTCAAGTGTCTGCTGTTTGATCTTTTTCATGCTGGTTGATTTTGTCTTTCCATATTTGCGGTTTGTTAGCTAGCTAGTGTTGTCCGCTAACAGTTAAGTCCACGATATGAGTGGACGTGGACTGCAGGATGGACAGTGGACACAGACATGGTCGCAGGTCTGTGACACTACTTTGGTCTGCATTGGTGAATGCAGTCCAATCACACTTAATGAATGGATCCTTGAATGGACTAACATGTTAGCTAATGCTAGTACAAGTTAACGTAAGCTGTGGCTATTTAAGTTATCGTTAGCAGAACGTTTTGCTACATGTGGCTTGTTTATCTGGGTTACGAGTTTAAAAAATACATACAGTAATCTACGTTGTATTTTGATTTGCAGTTTTATTTACTTATTTAATTGTAGTTATTTATTTACTAAGACAATTGTGTTTCACTTTTAGTTTGCTAGCTATAGCCACCTGTTTCCTGCAGCTTCTTCTATGTCTTTAAATAGTAAAGTAGCATTTGTTCAAAAGTTAGCAAGATAGTCAGGTTTACATTTAAAGACCATCAGGCATTATGCCACATTCAAGTTTGTTGTAAATACAGTGATATGATATTTCCAACTTATCACTTTATAATAATAAAGTGACTGACAAAGCAAACAAAAACAGACAGCGAACCAGCAGAGTGCTGATTTAATGACCCTTTCTGAATGCCTACCCTTCTACCCCAACCTTCACCCTCCACCCTCCATCCTCCACCCCTCTACTTAACATGTCGCTCTTTCTACAACGTGGGCTTGAACAGTTGCTGTGAGCGTCTAATATGTACACGGATGTCTTTACATTGGACTTTACAGAAAGCCCAGAGCGTCTTAAAAACATACACGAAAAGACCTTCTGCGTCTGCTTGTGATGTCAAGGGGCTTTGACAAACCGTCAGTGTTTGATGTGCTGGGAATGAGACCGGGCAGGTCGGCGGAATATCAACGACTGAACTCATTCGTCTACAGAAAGCATTCAGTTTAATGTGAAGTCCATTTTCTCGTCGGTTTGTCCAAACAAATTGGACTTTCTAATTATCGAGTCAGACTTGGTTTTTCAGGGTGCCTCTGCCATATCAATGACCACGTTCATTTTAATCTCAAGTTTGTTTTTCATACGTAGCTGAGCTGCTAATGAAAAATCTCCATATCAGACTCTCATTTCCTTTTGTTTATACTCTGACGTGTTCATGCTCTCTGCAGGTTTTTTTCCATCTAGAAAGCTGTTGCATGATGGTCTTTTTCTGAGGGCCTTACAGCAGCGTCTGCCATCCTCTCTGATCAGTCCACACGGCAGCCATTTTGAGCAGGAGTGCACACTGTACATGTAAGATAAGCTGCAATAAAGTGCACATCATAAACCACAAATCAAAATGGACCCTGAGTGGAGTCGGAGACGGCGCAGTCCTCTCTGTCATTTCAAAGAGACTCTTTCCAAACTGTTGTGACAGCCGGCTCTATCTTCCACTCCATCACAGGCTCCTGCCAATAATCCTTCCTCCCAACACACACCACGCCGCCACCCAGCCTCAGATACATGCTGTTAAGACAGGAGATTTCAAGTGCTGTCAAGTACTCGGTTTGCATACTTTCAAAGGAATCGTGATCTCGTCTCTGCATCTTTCCTTGCAGGCGCTGCTGAATTTAAATGAGAAGGCCCACCCGCCTGGCGAGATGGGTGTTTTTTGACGTTTCTGACTCTGGACTGGAGAATAAACTGAGAGTCGGCAGCCATGTACTTGGATTACATGTTCACCTTTGACCTGGCAACTTGTAGAAAGAACCTGATGTACCCATTCTGTGGTCATTATGCAAACTGTGCATGCTAAACACAGTAAACATCACATTAATATCTGCTCATTTTATGGCCCACAATTAATTTAGATATGCTAAACCATGTGTTATGCAGGTTTTCACACTGAGTCCACTAAATCTAACAATACACAATATTACTATGGACTGTGTCATGAAGAGGACTAAGGACTCTGTGTTCTCAGCTGTGTTTGCATGTTATCTATGGTATAGCAGCTTTGTTAATTGCATTTTTAAAATACCTTTCCTTCTCTGATTTGTTTTAAGCACGGATAAAGAACAATAGAATCCTGAACAGGTGTTCAGCGTCAGTAAAGAGTCAACAAGCTGTTGTAAGGTGGTTAAACAGAGTTTAAGAAAGAGATGTTATGCAACAGTACACATATAGAGGTATATTATCAAATAAAAAAACTATCTCTGAATGTGTTGAGACATGTCGGCATTTCTTTCAGGTCGGTAAATGAAATACTTCCATCTCACGCTCTGTGTCACTGTTTCTAACCATGATGCATCTGGAGCGAATAACAGGTAAACGTTAGCTATCATTTTACAGCAGTACAATCGTCAACTACATGTCTCATGTGCACTTGAATGAAAAACCATAGGTGTTCTTTATTTAATGTCATCATGAGCTCTGGAACAAACCTCTGGCAGGATGAAGATTTATTTATTACTTTATTTATTAACTTTGTCATGAAACACTGGATTCAAGAGTGCACGAATCATACGTACAAATAACAACAGTAACCTGCCAATAGTGTAACCTTGAAATGACCAAAGCTTTAAGAAATGAGAAAATCGGGATCCAGACGTGGAGGTAGATTACCCTTCTGTGATAGGGTAAGAAATGGGAGTGGGGAAATGTCTAATTACTGCTTATCTGCTGTTTCCTGAAGCACTGTCCAACACAACACGAGTGAGAGTGCTACAGATATGATAGAGGCAGATATCTGCACATATCACAGAGGGATAGAAGCTCCATTTAGCTTCCAAAACCACCCGGGGATTGTTTCAGAGCAGAATACGTCTTTTCTCTTTGTCTTGCTTTCAGCTCGGCTTCGGACGGTTCTATCTCTCATGTCAATCAATAGCTCTGCAGCTTTAAGCTCGCCACTAGTAGCTCTGCCATCTCGGTGTCCCACAGCATCCTCCATTCCATCTGTCTGCACAGATCCCTGAGGCCCCCGGCTTCCACCCAGAGCCAGACACGGTCCAACATCAATCAATATCTCTGCAGGGCTGCACTGGTGAGCAGAGCGCGTTTCTCAGAACTGATCAGAGCCAAGTGACATTTCTGAGAAAGTTCTGGGAACGGAGCGAGAAACTCTGATGGGAAATGGGTTTTAAATGACAGTCAGTTTTTTGGCATGTTTCGCCACATTAACTGCAGATTGTGGACGTACTTTGCACGCATATCATCAGTTTTTACATCGGCTTCTTACTTTTCAGGCAGCAATTTTTCACTTTTTCCACTTAATCCCGTTCAAATTAAAATTATGCAGAAACTACCTAGTGTGAGATTGAAAACCCAACACAGTGAGCAGCATCTCCTCTAATTTATATCTTGCTACAGATACTTTTTCACTGTATTTTAAAGGAGGACAGGCTGAGGTTTTAGAGTCACATTTCAGAGCTCCTTGAAAGCAACTTTTTCATGCAAGAAAATAACACATTCATATTTGCTCCTTGCAAATGTTTTTGTATACAGTGATGATACATCTGACACATTGTTGAGAGATGGCCCTAAAAATCTTGCGTAAATATTGCAGGTTTCCAGATGATGAAATGTGATCACTGGGTGAATCCCTGACTTTACAACTTCAAGAACGCCGTCGTCAGCTCAAAATCTCCCTTTGCTCTGTACACGGTTTATGACCAAATTCCTGCAAAACTAATGACATTCCCATCAGCCTCGGCTACACTCAGTGTTTAGTGTGTTTAGTAGCAAATGTCAGCATGCTAACATGCTAAACCAAAATGGTGAACATGGTAAACATCACACATGCTCAAGACCTGAGGTTCCCAAACTTGTCCATACCAACGCCCCCTAAATCACAGTCTGCACCCCCTCAAGGTGTTTTGAAACACTTATGGAAAATAATGGTGCAAAGGTAAAACAAAAAATGTGCAGCGGTAAATTCTAACGTTTATATTTTCTGTCTTAGATATGCAAGTTTTATTTGGTCAGGACTTTTTTGGATTGTTTTTTTTGGCTGTTGTTATGCTCGTCCGATCTTTTCCTTTTCAACCTGTCCATTTTTTGTGCGTTATAACTAGCAAGCTAGATTCTACCAATCAAGCTGGTTCAATCTCAGGAGCGGAGCAGCTTCGTCATCCTATAGTGATAATGTGGGTGAGACAACATGCTAATATAAATCATAATGAAACATTGATGGAAACTGCAGTTTGAATCGTGGAACTAGGATGAAGTTTTGTATTTCTCACAAATAAAAAAGGTTCCTGTTTTGTGCTATAATGGCTGCTCACGCTATCAAGTGCAGTGTACAGGCTGACAGGCCTCTCAGTGGTGGTCAGGTGTGATCATAAATGTTCTTATGCTCTAAAATTAATCTACCAACAATTTACTGATGATAAAAATGATAAAATGTCACCCATGCCTTCAATATTTATGCGTTAGTCAAAGTTGTGTGTTTGTTTGGTGCATTTTACAAGACTTAAAATGTGACTCAGTGGTTCAGGACTGAGGACACAAGCTGTCTGTTCTAAAAACCCATCCGACGCTCTGCCCCTCCTGCCTCTGAGCCCGCAGACGGAGGTAATAACTCCTGACTGCTTTCTGGGGACTTTTCTGTGATGTTTATGATCCGCTTTACCAGCAATCTCCGAGTGCACAGGAAAACATAAAGCACCTTCACTGGAATCATCTTTAATATCTCCCCATAAATCTGACGCATGGAGGAAGAGAAAGATTCCCTCAGACGTTTGAAGGAGGCCGTGAGTTCACAAGCACAACATTATTGTTAAAAAAAACAAACAGCCATCAACTGCTGCTGCCCACACAGACCAAAAATATAACGCTCACTCTGCATTTTGCACTTCCCTCTTTTAGAATATCCATCCTTTAGTTCCTACTAGCAGCATATCTAATACTGTTGAAGCTGTAATCCCCACATTTCCACGTTTAAACTGAGAGGAAAAGACGCCCGTGCAGGTTTCTCATTTAGTTCAGTTCATCTTGCAAAGCAGAAATAAAAATTTTATGGCACCACATGCCAGGAAATATGTGTGCACAGAGAATTACAGTGTCTTTCATTAGGAGTGAGAACACGGTGAAACTCGGTGGTTCCTAACCTGGGGGTTGAAACCTCGTACGCGGTTTAATGATGATCATCAGGGGAGCAAATGAAGGGAAAATTAAATGCAATGCGTTATTAACTGATATTTAACTTCTTTAGTCCTGAAATATATTTAAAGGAAGGATCTTAATAAGAAGCAACTGCTTTTCTTCTCCTAACTGATCACAACTCTTATACATTATGAGGCCAAAAGTATTTGGACACCACTGTCCGCCCCTTTGTGGAAGAACTTGACTGGTCTGTAAAGAGTCTTGACCTCATCCCATCCAGCACCTTTGAGATGAACAGAGGATCAACTGTGAGCCGGACCGCTCAGCACCAGTGCCGGACCTGATGCTGAGCGGTCTGGCTCACAGTTGATCCTCTGGGGAAATCCCTGCACCTCTGTCGCTCCACTCATGCTTTGCCTTTTTAGTGGATGACTTGGATCACTAGTAAATAGTGGACAACAACAAATAGCATCAACATCTTTAAAATTGCCAGCAAATGTCACAGTTTTGTTGCATCTTTATTTCTTACCTTTTCTGCAACTACAGGAAACAACCCTTTAATTCTCCCTTTGCACTTAAGTGTAAAACAAGAGAACATCCTCTGCTGCCAAAAGGTCTCTCCTGGAGGGATGACAGGTCACCAGATGAGTGACTCGTGTGACTTTTGTTTACAACCTACTGCCTGGTTTCCACCAGAGCTCAAACTGAGGAAAGAAAACTGTTGTTGTGACATAAAAATGGCACCAGAAACCGGACTCAGCTTCAAATACACAGACGCAGCAGTAAAAAGTGACTTTAGACTGAGATCCAACAACATTGCTGCATCTGTGTCTTACAAACAGATCATCTGCAGACTCAGACATCCACCCCAGCCTTGTTTGTCTGACTGTGTGTCTGTCTGACTGTCTGGCTCGGCCTAACTTGCCCTCTCAGCGTTACATCTAAATGACCCCTGTCACCAGCGCGTAGGAAGCTTGCGGCCAGACGCCAGTGGAGCAAAATTTGACGTGGCGGGCGTCCGCTGTCGCCAGCCACAACAGAGAGAGAGAGAGAAAGAGGGCAGCCCTGCAGTCAGCGACGCTGGGTGGCAGGCCAGACGAGGAGACGGGACAAAGTCGACTCTAAACTCCAGCTAACCCCAAAAAAGAGCCACAGGGGGGGTGAGAGCCAAGACACACATCATCCAGCACCACGCAGACACACTGGATGCACTGAGGACACAGGGCACACACAGTCTAGACTGTCTCTGATTGGTCTTGCAATCAGCTGTGCTTTAGCTGATCAAGTAGTAAAATGAGCTATCCAGCCATTTAAACAGCACCAAGCCTGTCATGGTCTTAAGTTCAAGCCCAGAAGTGTGTCAAGATACGAAAATCTTTTTATTTATTTTATTTACTCAAAATTATGAAAATTTGAGCAGAAAAGATAAATTAACCATATTGAATCTGATCATTTTTTCTTACATTTAATGAATTTTAACATGTGATTACATTAAAATAAAAGCTGTTAAATGCACTTTAAATTAAATCAAATGTTACTACAGTCATTGTAATTTAATTCAATTCATTTAAAATTAATTCTTCTTACATATCTTATTCAAAATACTTCTTTCAAGATCTCAGGGACATTGAAATATTGATAAATTTATAATTTATTTAACTTATGAATAAAACCTATTAAAATAATATATGCTTTTAGAATATAATTGTAAATTAAATAAATAAAAAATTTTATTTCTGTTTTATTTTTAAAAATTTTAAAAATAGTTTATAACATTAAAATAATTAAAATTAAAAGAAAAAAAATACTGTTAATACAGAAAATAAGTTTTTTAAAGATATTTTAAAAATTAATACATTTATTATAATAACAATGTATTTTGAAATATAATAAAAATTCTGAATTATTTTACCAATAGTTGCAGTCATAAATTTAACGAAACAGCATCAAGAATTTTCCAAACTGGCATAAAACGTCAGAAAATCAGCCCCTTAAATTTGCCTTACATGTAGAAAACACACACACATCCACCTCCTTGCAGTCTAATGTCGCACACACACACATCGTTGAGTGTTTGAGACAAGCCCTTGATCATGTCTTGCACTTGAGGAAAAAAAATACCCGCTGAGAGATATTCTTGTAATTTTCTTTTCGTCGTCAGTTTCTCTCTCATTGATGGGAGCTGACAGAACTGGGCCTGCAACACAAACACGAGGAGGCCGAGCACCTACAAGTCTCAACTCTGTTGTAGCATCTCATTATTTTCACACTCTGTCTGTGGACTGTTTAAGATTCACGTAAAGAGCAGCACTGGTCCTGTTTTCGAGACTCGACAGTCCTTAAAGATTTACTGAGAAGAGGAAAGACAGAGAAGAGGCTGGAAGATGCTGATGGTTGCTGAAGGGTGTGGAGCTCAAGCATGTTTCTTGTGACTGCGGAATAAAATAATGTTATTTGTCCGGTTGTCCAGCTTTATTTTAACCATGACAATAGCTCTACTAAGAAACCTGCTGACTCTAAACAGGGGAAACATGGTAATATTTCTATATGCTGTTTTTTTATAAAGATAGAAACTCCTCAGTCCAGTAAATAGAACTTTTGATATTTTAGTGCAACTACAGGCACATTTTTGTTTCGTTTTTGTCTTCCACGATATAATTACTTTTACTGCATTTAAATGCATCTCAGTGTCCTTTAATGTGAACCACATAAAGTATATATCGGGAAAAAACGGTAAATATAACATTAAAATATTATAAAACCACAATATAAATGTGATGCAATGTAAAAACAATCTGCAGCTCTACAGAGCTTTACAGTTTGTTTCAGCTCCTTGTTTTACACGTCCAGTCCCCGACTTCACTGCTTTGGTTCGCTCCCATCACTCTCATAGTGTTGCTTTGTCCGCAGCAGGCGGCTCGTTTCAGAGGAGAGGCTCTAAAAAGCTTCTGTACGCCACCTGTTCACCAGCAAACAGCAGACAGACCTGGGCTAGCAATACATAAGTGGATTTGTGGACTTTCAACAAAATCTGCACCTTTAATTAGTAAACGTAACAGACACAAGGAGAAAGAGCAAGAGTTAAAGACGCTAATATGAGTTGTGCGATAACGAGTTCACCATATTAACTTAGAAAGTGATGATACGTCACTGTTGTGTGCACGACTTGTTTCTGCTGCCCCAAGTGGCCAATTTAAACTGAAATGTCCTCCGTTCTGTTGAACCACCAATCGGATGAAGGAGCTTCTTTGTAAATTCTCACTTCTGCCCTGATGAGCGATAATTGATTTCAAATACTTTCAGTGTTCACAATTTTGGTTTAGCGTGTTAGCATGTGAACATTTGCTAATTAGCTCTAAAAACAACGTACAGCTGAGTCTGATGAAAATGACGTGCAGGTATTTGATCATAAAAGAATTTTGACCTGGTGGTGGCGCTAGATGAAAACTCAGGGAATCACCATAGTCAGCGGGATTCTTCCTCTTGGGAGCATGAACGTCTGGAAAAAATTCCATGTTAATCCATCCCACAGTTATCGAGTTATTTCAGTGTGGACGCAAGTGGTGGAACGAGATCAACAACATAAAAAAGTAATGTGATTAACTATATAACACTGATGCTGAAGGCAGCAGTCTGCCTGATTTATTTCACACAAGCGGCAACTTCGTGTTAAATGTAGCTTCTGTGTCAAAGGCCATCGGCTGCAGAAAAGAAAAGAGAGGAAATTCTGACGATTTAAATATTCCAATCAAATTATCGCCTGATACTGATCACTTCAGTGGCTGAAGGAAAAGCATCATCAGCGTTCAGCTGCAGCACGGCTCTGCACCACATTCTGCTGCGTTACACACTTGTGCTCAGTTACACTGGTGGGCTAAAACAAGATGGCCGCTGCCCACCTCACTTATAAAAAAAACATGCTCGCTAATCAGCAGATATGACTGTGAACTTTTACTGAGGTTCACACTGATCTATAATTCACACTGCATTTTTGCATCAGGAAATTCCAGCAGTTAATAATTGACTCCTGCATACAATCTCAGAAATGCCTCCAATGAAGTAAAGACTGGTGAAACACTGAGACAGGAATGTGTTTTCAGGTTTTCTCAGGATTTACTGCTCTGTGCCTGCTGTGTACATTCTCACAGTAAACACGCCTGAAGCTGCTGAGAAAGAGCTCACTTTCATTCAAAGCCGAGAGTTATTATTTAACGAAGCCAGAGTTGATATCTCTGCAGAAATTTGCAAGCAAAGGTTTGGATGTGCCTGCAGAAGCCTTAACAATACGCACTCTCTGCTTCTCTGTCATAGCAATTACTTTGCTGTAACAGGTGCCAGTTTTCTTTCTAAGTCTGAAATGAAATTGTTTGGCTATAAAAATCTCATAACTATCCAAATATTATCACTGTCTGCTCTGCTTTTAAGGATGAAATCTGTCTCCTCCACAGATGAGAGGACAGGTCGGTAGAAGAAATACGGCCGGATTGTCCCTTTATCCGCCCTCGCCAAATGATTTTTTAAAACCCACAAGGACGACTGAGTGAGAGAGTGGATTTTGGGATTCAGCAGAGAGTGAGCTGAGATTGCTGAGTTCATTCCCACCCCGCCGGGGTACATATCAGATAACGTTGTCGCTTTCAGTTTGAGCTGTAATTTCCTGGAAGATGAGGCGCGATGTGACAGATGGCGCTCATGGTGAAAGAGCTGCCGAGGACGAGGACGTGTTGCACCGCCATCAAACCTCCGGCGGGACTGGAGGCAGGCGGGGACACGAGGAGGGGCCGACCGCCACTTCCACTTTCATTTTCTTGCACTTTTGCTGCAAAAAAACTGACTGCAAGACACATCAAACCTCTGGTCAAAGACATGAGTTTAGCATTTGTAAACTCATATTAGAGTTTAAGTAAAGCTGTCCTCAGCTTTTGCTCTTCACATATTTTGCAGATGAAATGCCTGTTTGTGCTTCTTTCTTTAAATTATTAAAGGTTCCAGTTTTATCCATAAACCAACAAATGTATTGTTGACTTTCTGTTGATGCCTTTGAAACATAAACTGTGAGGACATTTATGGATGTGAGGATGATTAATGAGATCAGTCAGTGTCTTTAAAGCTGCTTAAGTCAATTTTTGTCCACTAGGGGGCAAAAAAAACACAGGATGACAGATACAGCCACAGCAGAATACAAGATTTTAAAGTTGTTGGCAAACAGTTATCTTTCTTTACATCTCGCAGACACAGAGTGCCGTGATTATTCCACTTGTGTCTGTTCACATGATGGATGTTGGTGCAATATTCACTCCCCTTTTAGCGCTGATTTGGTCTCCACTAACTTGTGGGGGAAAAAAATGGCTCTTCGGCTGCTGGATGGTCCATTTTATCCAGCTGTGTCGGCCTGCAGTTTGCTGTCGAGCAGGTCGTGTACAGTAGGTTCATGAGAGCTTCTTTGATGAAAACAGCTGCCTGTTGCTGCTGGAAATGTAGTTGACGAGAATATGTAAAGACTCTGTTTACAATATCAATCTGAAGAATCTGCCTCATGCAGATCTACAGCAAACTTTTCTGCCGACAGACACATTCAATGGAGGTTAATAGAATTTTTTTTACAGCATTTTTATGACTTGGTTATTTAAGTTGACAGATATACAAGATGAAACTCTCTATAAACAGCTTTAATTGGAAACTAACCTATGAGTAATGCAGAAGACTGCAGAAGATCATTTTTAAAGATACTGAATGTTAAAATACAGGAATCAGCCTTTAAAAAACATCCTCTCGTGTAATTTTCAACTGTAATCGTCTCCCCCAGGTTGGTAGAAGTGCTAACTTCCCAGAGAAAACACAGGAAACGAGCTCTGTGGGACATACGGTAACTAAAACACAGTCAGATATAAACTGTGAGGCAGCAGGCGACCATGTTGTAGGGAAATAAAGTTTCCTGATGACCGTCACACCGCCTCCATCTTCCCTGCAAACCCTCTGCTGCACTGTGACACATCTTCAGCATAAACAGCACCAAAATAAACTTCTAGAAAAGTTCACAGTCGTTTCATACACAGTGTCATTTTTCCTTTGAAATGAAAGGGAAACATCCACCTTCCCCATTCCTGTCAGACCAGCATGCTGCAGTGACGGAAAGTGAACGATTATCAAGCTACAAGTGTGAAACAGCAACTTATTCTGGTTTCCCTGCAGCTCATGGCATCTTAATGGAGAACAAACACTAGCCAGCACCTCACATTTATACCGTCAAGCTGCTGTGAGCTGCTCTGTCAAACAGCATAAAAAAACTGGCTGCTAACGTCGGCTACTCTCTGAGAAATTCACTTTCTCTTTTCATGAGTACCATAAAAATATTCAACAAACACATCCACACATACGTAGACTAACATGCACATACACACATTAACACAAACACAGTAAAAATTCAGCATACATCAAGTCACACCATCCGGGATCTCCACATTAGTGCGTCCCAGCCCCGACCACGGCGCCCCATGTCAGATATCTCTGCCTGCTGCGAGACAGTCGGCGTCTGTCCACCTCGCTCTGCACAACCTGCAGCCCAAAATACCGGCTGTACTTAAACACAACACACAGCTCATCACGTCAGCTCATTCTGATCAACGCGGTCGCCACAAAAAACTGCAGCACAGTTACGTTTTTGCAAATCACGGCTACGTACAATTTGTACACATGTAACAACATTTGAATCGTTTATATGAACGTGACATAGTTGAGATTATATGTAGGCCTATATGAGCTGGATTTTCAGGAGGGGGGAGGGGATGGTGGGGGCCTGACACCAAAGCCAGATGGTTGCCAAGCAGCAGACTAGTGTGTCAGACTGCATCAAGTAAGACGGTTTCAACCAGGTAGTTTCAGTGACACTCAGGACATTTTACAGCCGTTTTTGGGGCGACCAAAACCAGGTGTTTTTAAGACGTGGGGACACTTAGCAACAAAATCAGAAATAAAACAAAACATGTTTTTTCATGTTTTGTTTTAACATGAAACGTCTATTTTAATGCAACAAAGGTGCAAACACGTAAAGTTCCAACATATCTGTGGCTTTCAAACACATACGATGCCAATTTTAATTAATTACTTGTGACTGGATCGTTTAGTCTGTCATTAAATCCCAGAAATCAAAGACTGAGGTGAGTTTATTTCACCTGCTGTTTCTAATACGTATTTTACATCAACTTGATACAAGGCTTTTCTTTGTTCTAAAGCAGCAATCACCTTTATTCTGTCTTTTTTAAATGTACTGAAACTCATTTCTAGAAAACTAGTGAAACTGGTAGTGAAAAAAAATCTCACCTCATTGGCAGAATTTTTTTTTTAATCTTTTTTGAGTATTTCAGTACCAAAAACAGACCCAGCAGTGTTGAAAAGA